>JAZAYU010000007.1:5429060-5907176 GCA_038501625.1 Corbicula japonica
ACCACAAGGCCTAGAGCTTAGATATTTGGCATTTAGCATCCTGTAGTGGAACTCTACAAAGTTTGTTCAAATTATTTCCCTGGGGTCAAAATTGGCCCTGCCCCAGGGGTCACTTCATTTTACATAGACTTATATAGGAAAAACTTTAAAAAATCTTCTTGTCTGAAATCACAAGGCCTACGGCTTAGATATTTCGCATTTAGCACTCTCTGGTGGAACTCTACAAAGATTGTTCAAATTATTTCCCTGGGGTCAAAATTGGCCCCGCCCCAGGGTAAGTAACTAACATTTTTATGTATTTTCCACATTTTAAAACAATTAAAATAGACACACTAATAAATTATTGCCAATATGCAATGTTAATCTGCAGAATATTATCGTCTTTTTTGCAAACATGTGAAACTCCAGAACAAAAATTATATAGCAGTATCTTAGTTAACCTTTTCCTCCATAGATACACCTTTATTACTTGAGCAAACAGTGTAGATCCAGATCTGCCGGCACATCTGTGATTCAAGGAATAAATTTCGTGTTTGATAAGTTCACCAAGTCTTGAACGTCATTAGGGCTGGTTAAAGTGTGTGGAGTCCGAAGGACTCCGCACGTGCTTTAACCAGCCCTAATGACGTTCAAGACTCGGTGAACTTATCAAACACGAAATTTATTACTTATATTTACACCTCATTTTATCAGTTTGTTTCTAAATTTAATATAAAATATATACTTTTTACTAATTTCAAAATGTTGTTTAAAACATTTCTTACCCGGGGTTTGGCATTTGGACTGGTCCGCCTATTTACTCAAATAAAAAAAATCATACTACTAGTTCCATGTTTATTGAACACATTCATCCGTTTTTTCAAACATTTATAAACAGAAAAACCTAATATTTCACAACAAACATCAAATTTGTATCACAGCAAGTACTATCTATGCGAGTAAATGATAGTCTAAGTAAAAACCATTATTTTGGCGGGATGTTAGAAAAGGCTAATGCGTTTTTAGCTCGACTATTCAAAGAATATGTCGAGCTATTGTACTCACTTGGCGTCGCCGTCGCCGTCGGCGTCCCGCTTTGGTTAAAGTTTACGTGCAACCTACCTATATCTTAAAAACTACTATAGCTACAGCTTTTAAACTTGGCACACTTGTTCATCATCATGTCCCGAGTGTGTTTGCCAAGAACCATAACTCTAACTTTCATTTTGATCAAATTATGGCCCTTTTTTTGACTTAAAATTTCAGGTTAAAGTTTGCGTGCAAGCTACTGTACAAACTCATAACTTCAATACTACCTATACTACAGCATTAAAACTTGGCACACTTGTTCATCATCATGGCCCGTGTGTGTATGCCAAGAACCATAACTCTAACTTTCATTTTGATCAAATTATGGCCCTTTTTCGACTTAGAATTTCAGGTTAAAGTTTGCGTGCAAGCTACTGTACAAACCCATAACTTCCATACTACTCATACTACAGCTTTGAAACTTTCAACACTTCTTCGTCATCATATCCCAAGTGTGTATGCCAAGAACCATAACTCTAACTTTCATTTTTATCAAATGATGCCCCTTTTTTGACTTAGAATTTCAGGTTAAAGTTTGCGTGCAAGCTACTGTACAAACCCATAACTTCCATACTACTCATACTACAACTTTGAAACTTTCAACACTTCTTCATCATCATAATTCAAGTTTGTCTGCCAAGAACCATAACTCTAATTTTCATCTTGTACAAATTATGGCCCTTTTTCGACTTAGAATTTCAGGTTAAAGTTTGCGTGCAAGCTAGTTACTTTCATACTTCTTTTACTATAGCTTTGAAACTTAAGACACTTGTTTACCATCATGACCCTGACTATTTAACTCTTTCTTTCATGATAATCAAATTATGGCCCTTTTTCGACTTAGAATTTCAGGTTAAAGTTTGCGTGCAAGCTACTGTACAAACCCATAACTTCCATACTACTTATACTACAGCTTTGAAACTTTCAACACTTGTTCATCATCATAATTCAAGTTTGTATGCCAAGAACCGTAACTCTAATTTCCATTTTGTTTAAATTATGGCCCTTTTTTCGACTGAGAATTTCAGGTTAAAGTTTGCGTGCAAGGTAGTTACTTAAATACTAGCTTTGAAAACTAAGACACTTGTTTACCATCATGACCCTGACTATGTGTGCCAAGAATCATAACTCTTTCTTTCATTTTTAATCAAATTATGGCCCTTTTTCGACTTAGAATTTCAGGTTAAAGTTTGCGTGCAAGATAGTTACTTTCATACTTCTCGTACTATAGCTTTGAAACTTAAGACACTTGTTTACCATCATGACCCTGACTATGTATGCCATGAACCATAACTCTTTTTTCATTTTTAATCAAATTATGCCCCTTTTTTGACTTAGAATTTCAGGTTAAAGTTTGCGTGCAAGCTAGTTACTTTCATACTTCTTGTACTATAGCTTTGAAACTTACCATCATGACCCTGACTATGTATGCCAAGAACCATAACTCTTTGATTTTTTCAAATTACTGCCCAAAAATTAAGGTTTAAAACTTTGTATACCTTTATTTTTTCTTACATCAGGTTTATTTTTAAAGGCCCATACCTCATCCTTGCTTTTTTATATTTGATTTTTGCCCTTTTCACTTGAAATTAGAATTAAGACTTATAAATAATTGTTTAGGTTCAATGTTAGTGTTTTTCATATGTAATGCTATAGAAAATGTTTAAAACAGATGTACTTAACATACTTTGGTTGAAAGTGTTGAGTAATTGTGGGGTGGGTGGGGGCATAGACTATACTATACTATACTATACTATACTATACTATACTATACTATACTATACTATACTATACTATACTATACTATACTATACTATACTATACGATACCATACCATACCATACCATACCATACCATACCATACCATACCATATTATACCATACCATACCATACCATACCATACCATACCATACCATACCATACCGTACTATTACTATGTTATTACTATACTATACTATATTATACTATAACTATACTATTACTATACTATTACTATACTTTTACTATACTATTACTATACTATACTGTACTGTACTGTACTGTACTGTACTGTACTGTACTGTACTGTACTGTACTGTACTATACTATACTATACTATACTATACTATACTATACTATACTATACTATACTATACTATACTATATCATACTATACTATTACTATTACTATACTATTACAATACTATACTATACTATACTATACTATACTATACTATACTATACTATACTATACCATACCATACCATACCATACCATACCATACCATACCATACCATACCATACCATACCATACCATACCATACCATACCATACCATACCATACCATACTATACTATACTATACTTTACTATACTTTACTATTACTATACTATTACTATACTATTAACATCAACAACAACACCAACAACAACATCAACAACAACACCAACAACCATTACCACCAGCACCACCACCAGCAACAACACTACCACCACCAACAACAACACCAACAATGACAACACCAGCAACCAGCATACCATACTGTACTTCACCACGCCACACCACTATAGGTGGGCAAAGATAGTGGGTTGATGGGTGTGGGATCAGGGGTTTATGGGCTGGGTTGTGTAAACCCTAAAAAAAAATCTACAAGAATAAATTAAGAGTAATTTAGTGATTTCCTAACTTGGATTAAGAAAATTTTGTTCATGTGTGTTTGTTAGAGGCGTCATAAACTCCTGAATCTCTCCCCAGTTTAAATGAAGCCCAGTTACAATGTGCTTAATAATTCTGACTTTTCGAATAGTCGAGCTTGCAGTCGTTTCCGACTGGCTCTTGTTATTAAATATATGTACTTTTTCAGTTGCCTGTAGTCCGGGTAATTACAGAGATGTAACCCTCAATGTTTGTCAGAGCTGTCCCTTGAACACATACCAGCCCGACAGATGGCAGACTTTCTGTATATCATGCGGTGATCCAACTCGTTATAGAACTGCTCAAGAAGGCTCCCAGTTACAGTCTCAATGTTTGTGTAAGTACTATTGAAAGGGCCTGTTAGACAATTTAACCCCTTACTTCATATATACGAGGGGCATTTGATAAGTAGTGGCAATAGTGGCGGGTTTTGCTACACGTGTAATATACTTACAAATGACTAGTGGAATCCCTTGATGTACTTTCTGCCCATCTTAACACTTTTTTCCAAACAAATTAGCCAATTGCAAGATGCTTTTCTGAACATCTCTTTTGGGATGCCATTTATATACTGGTCTAATGCGCTGCCCACAGCACTGCATGTTTCAAACCGCAGTCCTTGCATGTTCCCCTTAATATATGGATTCAACCAAAAGTCACAGGGTGAAAGGTCAGGATTATATTTAGGGTGCAGTAAAGTTTTAAATTTT
Source organism: Corbicula japonica (assembly GCA_038501625.1). Lineage (NCBI taxonomy): Eukaryota > Metazoa > Mollusca > Bivalvia > Venerida > Cyrenidae > Corbicula > Corbicula japonica. The sequence continues at coordinate 5,433,513 of JAZAYU010000007.1, forward strand.
GTTCTCCTGCAAATATTCTGTTACAACAGCAGAACAATGGGCTGGTGCGTTGCAGTAAAGTAACTTCTCCTCAGGGAGGCAGGTGCATGGACACTTCTGAGTGTAGTGGCGAACAACTTCAGACAGAACATTATTCACGTACAATTATCCTGTAACAGTAGTGTGTTTGGGTACAGAAATTAGTGCATTTGTATTTACATGTATCTATAAAGGAACTTTGTCCAATTATGGTATAATTTCACTGTGGTTGAATAATATGAAATATGAAATAGTTAAATGTATGCAAATGAATATGATTCAACAGTTTTTGTAACATACTAAAATTATCAATAAAATTTCAGACTATTGTCCATCCGGCTATCAGGTTAATCTCGTCAACACGGTCTATTCGTGTCAGATCTGTGCTGTAGGGTATTACAAGGACAACACACTTGACATCCAAGGGATGTGCACGGCTTGTCCTGGAAACTTGAGGACTGCTGGAGAGGGTGCCACATCAGCATCACAATGCACAATCTGTATGTGAAATATTTTTTTAAATTTTGGTTAAATCTTTGTTGGCTAGAAAAAAGAATTATAAAATCGATCAGTTTCGATTAACGTAGGATGTTTTTTTCTAATTTGTGTACAAGATTTTACAATAAGGTACTTCATAATTTTAAACACTGATTTTGTTGAATTGATGAATGCAATGAGTGTAAATGTTTATTTTATGAAACCATCAAGTCAGTGCAAAAATGGTAAAACTCCATATTATATTTGTACTTATTACAGCACATAATAGTAAATCGAAATTGATAATTTGATAATTTACAAGATGGCATGCACTTTACCTATTCAGATTTTGGTTGGTTTGCAGTTTCTTTTTTTATTTTATCAGATAAGTGTCCAGTTGGTAGCAAGGCAAATGCTGGTAATACAGGTTGTGAGTTATGTCCTCTCGGCACATACCAGGATGTTGCCTACAGCACTGATTGCAAGACGTGTGCCACAGGCTTTAGTACCAGACAGACTGGATCTAACTCATCATCTCAGTGTGAAGGTAGGTCATCACTGTCTTGGTTTTCAACAGAAAACCCCCAAAACTGAAAAAGAAATTCTGAGACCAGTTCTACGTATTGAAGGGCTAGACTCCTGACTACAATCCTGAGAATAGAGGCCAGTCCTGTGTGGCAGAAAGCTGGGCTAATAGCATAACACTGAGAATAGAGGCCAGTCATGAGTGTCAGAAAGCTGGGCTAATAGCATGACACTGAGAAAAGAGGCCAGTCCTGTGTGTCAGAAATCTTGGCTAATAGCATGACACTGAGAATAGAGGCCAGTCATGAGTGTCAGAAAGCTGGGCTAATAGCATGATACTGAGAATAGAGGCCAGTCCTGTGTGTCAAAAAGCTGGGCTAATAGCATGACACTGAGAATAGAGGCCAGTCATGAGTGTCAGAAAGCTGGTCTAATAGCATGACACTGAGAATAGAGGCCAGTCATGAGTGTCAGAAAGCTGGTCTAATAGCATGACACTGAGAATAAAGGCCAGTTCTGTGTGTCAGAAAGCTGGGCTAATAGCATGACACTGAGAATAAAGGCCAGTCATGAGTGTCAGAAAGCTGGTCTAATAGCATGACACTGAGAATAGAGGCCAGTCATGAGTGTCAGAAAGCTGGGCTAATAGCATGACACTGAGAATAGAGGCCAGTCATGAGTGTCAGAAAGCTGGTCTAATAGCATGACACTGAGAATAGAGGCCAGTCATGAGTGTCAGAAAGCTGGGCTAATAGCATGACACTGAGAATAGAGGCCAGTCCTGTGTGTCAGAAAGCTGGGCTAATAGCATGACACTGAGAATAAAGGCCAGTCCTGTGTGTCAGAAAGCTGGGCTAATAGCATGACACTGAGAATAAAGGCCAGTCCTGTGTGTCAAAAAGCTGGGCTAATAGCATGACACTGAGAATAGAGGCCAGTCATGAGTGTCAGAAAGCTGGGCTAATAGCCTGACACTGAGAATAGATGCCAGTCATGAGTGTTGAAAAGCTGGGCTTAAGGCCATGACACTGGGAATGGAAACCTGTCACCAGTCCCAAAGAGTTGGTCTTGAGACCATAACTTGGAATAAAGACTAGTCCCCAGTCTCAAAGAGCTGGACTCCTCCACTCCAAATATAGAAACCAGTCATGAGACACAAAGAGCTGGCTCCCAGTCTAAGAGAAATGAGACCAGGGAATCAAAACGCTAATAAAATTTTACGGTATGAAATCTCATCTATGATAATTAACAATGGCACCAATTTATGCTTGTGTAAAAATATCATTGATTGCTTCAGTGGAAAAGTTCATTCCTTTAAAAATTATTGGTGCCACAGGATGACTTTTTGGTTTTGCATTAAATTTTATTCTTCACATAAATAAATAAGACTCATGGCATGTTTTGCTTGTGGTAGCAGTAGTTATTTTAACTGTAAAGGGAGGTAATTACTGCCAGGATCTGAAGTATCATCATTACTTTTCTTTCAGCGTACTGCCCATCTGGCCAGGAAAAGAATAGCGTTGGAAACTGTGTGTCATGTCTGAAAGGATACTACAAGAACAATGTAGATGGTCTGTTTGGGATGTGTCAGCCTTGCAATCCCCTGTACACAACATCTGGGTCTGGTTCTACCAATGTTAATCAGTGTAATATAAGTAAGTATTATAACAACTTAAAAACTTTATTCATATGGCTTGTATTAATCCAGAAACAACCAGTGTAGATTGCACACTCAGATGCATAGCTGCCTAAATGCGATTATGCAGCTGAAACCACATAACTCTCTTCAGAATGCTCAAAATGCACCAAACAGGCCCATTGTTTTCAAAGCTTTTTTTGAGCGGCATGCCAGAGCACAATTATGATTCCACTTGAATAGACGGTTAACTATGGCCCTGACACTTTGATGGTCTGAGTTTCTTTGTTTTTTTAGCTCGACTATTCGAAGAATAGGGGAGCTATCCTACTCGCCCCGGTGTCGGCGTCGGCATCGGCGTCCGTTAAACAAAATATGCACTTTGGTCCATAACTTAAAAACTACTTATGATATCAACTTGAAACTTGGAATATATATTCACCATCAAATTCTACATCATTACCAACAAGACCCATAACTCTGCTACAAATATTTTTCAAGTTATGCCCCTTTTTCACTTAAATTTTGCGTTAAGGAAAATATGCACTTTGGTCCATAACTTATAAACTACTTGAGATATCAGCTTGAAACTTGGAATATATATTCACTATCAAATTCTAAATCATTACCAACAAGACCCATAACTCTGCTGTCAATATATTTCAAGTTATGCCCCTTTTTTCTAATTTTTTGTGTTAAGCAAAATATGCATTTTGCCCATAACTTTAAAACTACTTGAGATATTGCCTTGAAACTTGAAATATATTTTCACCATCAAAATCTACATCATAACCCACAAGACCTATAACCCTACTTCCAATATTTTTCAAATTATGCCCCTTTTTCACTTACATTTTGTGTTAAGCGAAATATACACTTGGTCCTTCACTGCATTATAAATGGAGGGATTTCAAAATAACTTGGCACAAATGTTCACCATGACAAGGTGGTGTGTCGCGTAAATTACCCATGCCTGTAGGTCCAAGGTCAAGGTCACTGTTACTAAAAATAGAATTTTCTTGCAAAATCATGTCCGCTCTTAACTTTGTTATTTCTTATTGGAGTTTTAAATAACTTGGTATAATTGTTCACCATATCAAGACGGTATGTCACGTACATGCCCAAGCCTGTAGGTTGATGGTCAAGGTCACTGTTACTAAAAATAGAATTTTCTTCACCAGGCTGTTACTTCGTTATGAATGGAGGGATTTCAAAATAACTTGGCACAAATGTTCACTATGACAAGGCGGTTTGTCCGCACAATACCCATGCCTGTACATGTTGTAGATCCAAGGTCAAGGTCACTCTTACTAAAAATAGACTTTTCTTGTCCAGGTTGTAACTTCATTATGAATGGAGGGATTTCAAAATACCTTGACACAAATGTTCATCATGACAGGGCGGTGTGTCGTGTACCATGCCCATGGCTTTTGGTCAAAGGTCAAGGTCACTGTTACTAAAAATAGAATTCTCTTGTCGGGGCTGTAACTTTGTTATGAATGGAGGGATTTCAAAATAACTTTGCACAAACGTTCAGTATGACAAGGCAGTGTGTCCGCACAATACCCAAGCCTGAAGGTCCAAGGTCAAGGTCACTGTTACTAAAAATAGAATTTTCTTTTCTGGGCTGTAACTTCATTATAAATGGAGGGATTTCAAAATAACTTGACACAAATGTTCCTCATGACAGGGCGGTGTGTCCCATACCATGCCCATGCCTGTAGGTCAAGGTCACTGTTACTAAAAAATAGAATTCTCTTGTCCGGGCTGTAACTTCATTAGGAATATAGTGATTTTAAAATAACTTGACACAAATGTTCATCATGACAAGATGGTGTATCCCGTACCATGCCCATGCCTGTAGGTCCAAGGTCTAGGTCACTGTTACTAAAATAGAATTTTCTTGTCAGGGTTGTAACTACGTAAGGAATAGAGTAATTTCAAAATAACTTGGCAGAAATGTTCACCATGACAAGATGGTGAGTCGTGAACCATGTCCTTGCCTGTAGGTCCAAGGTCTAGGTCACTGTTACTAAAATAGAATTCAAAAGGAAAAACTTTAAAAATCATCTTGTCTGAAACCACAAGGCCTAGAGCTTAGATATTTGGCATTTAGCATCCTCTAGTGGAACTCTACAAAGTTTGTTCAAATTATTTCCCTGGGGTCAAAATTGGCCCCGCCCCAGGGGTCACTTCATTTTACATAGACTTATATAGGAAAAACTTTAAAAATCTTCTTTTCTAAAACCACAAGGCCTAGAGCTTAGATATTTGGCATTTAGCATCCTTTAGTGGAACTCTACAAAGTTTGTTCAAATTATTTCCCTGGGGTCAAAATTGGCCCTGCCCCAGGGGTCACTTCATTTTACATAGACTTATATAGGAAAAACTTTAAAAATCTTCTTGTCTGAAACCACAAGGCCTAGAGCTGAGATATTTGGCATTTAGCATCCTCTAGTGGAACTCTACAAAGTTTGTTCAAATTATTTCCCTGGGGTCAAAATTGGCCCTGCCCCAGGGGTCACTTCATTTTACATAGACTTATATAGGAAAAACTTTAAAAATCTTCTTGTCTGAAACCACAAGGCCTACGGCTTAGATATTTCGCATTTAGCACTCTCTGGTGGAACTCTACAAAGATTGTTCAAATTATTTCCCTCAGGGGTCAAAATTGGCCCCGCCCCAGGGGTCACTTTATTTTATAAAGACTTGTATAGGCAAAACTTTAAAAATCTTCTTGTCTGAAACCACAAGGCCTACGGCTTAGATATTTGGCATTTAACATCCTCTATTGGAACTTTACTAAGATTGTTCAAATTATTTTCCTGGGGTCAAAATTGGCCCCGCCCCAGGGGTCACTTCATTTTACATAGACTTATATAGGAAAAACTTTAAAACTCTTCTTGTCTGAAACCACAAGGCCTAGAGCTTAGATATTTGGCATTTAGCATCCTGTAGTGGAACTCTACAAAGTTTGTTCAAATTATTTCCCTGGGGTCAAAATTTGCCCTGCCCCAGGGGTCACTTCATTTTACATAGACTTATATAGGAAAAACTTTAAAAATCTTCTTGTCTGAAACCACAAGGCCTACGGCTTAGATATTTCGCATTTAGCACTCTCTGGTGGAACTCTACAAAGATTGTTCAAATTTTTTCCCTGGGGTCAAAATTGGCCCCGCCCCAGGGGTCACTTCATTTCACATAGACTTATATAGGAAAAACTTTAAAAATCTTCTTGTCTGAAACCACAAGGCCTAGAGCTTAGATATTTGGCATTTAGCACCCTCTAGTGGAACTTTACAAAGAATGTTCATATTATTTCCCTGGGGTCAAAATTGGCCCCGCCCCAGTGGTCACTTCATTTTACATAGACCTATATAGGAAAAACTTTAAAAAATCTTCTTGTCTGAAACCACAAGGCCTAGAGCTTAGATATTTGGCATTTAGCACCCTCTAGTGGAACTCTAAAAATATTGTTCAAATTATTTCCCTGGGGTCAAATTTGGCCCCACCCCAGGGGTCACTTCATTTTACATAGACTTATATAGGAAAAACTTTAAAAATCTTCTTGTCTGAAACCACAAGGCCTAGAGCTTAGATATTTGGCATTTAGCATCCTCTAGTGGAACTCTACAAAAGATTGTTCAAATTATTTCCCTGGTGTCAAAATTGGCCCCGCCCCAGGGGTCACTTCATTTCACATAGACTTATATAGGAAAAACTTTAAAAATCTTCTTGTCTGAAACCAAAAGGCCTAGAGCTTAGATATTTGGCATTTAGCACCCTCTAGTGGAACTCTACAAATATTGTTCAAATTATTTCCCCGGGGGTCAAATTTGGCCCCGCCCCAGGGGTCACTTCATTTTATATAGACTAATATAGGAAAAACTTTAAAAATCTTCTTGTCTGAAACCACAAGGCCTAGAGCTAAGATATTTGGCATTTAGCATCCTCTAGTGGAACTCTACAAAGATTGTTCAAATTATTTCCCTGGGGTCAAATTTGGCCCCGCCCCATGGGTCACTTCATTTTACATAGACTTATATAGGAAAAACTTAAAAAATCTTTTTGTCTGAAACGACAAGGCCTAGAGCTTAGATATTTGGCATTTAGCATCCTCTAGTGGAACTCTACAAAAATTGTTCAAATAATTTCCCTGGGGTCAAAATTGGCCCCGCCCCAGGGGTCACTTCATTTTACATTGACTTATATAGGAAAAACTATTAAAATCTTCTTGTCTGAAACCACAAGGCCTAGAGCTTAGATATTTGGCATTTAGCATCCTCTAGTGGAACTCTACAAAAATTGTTCAAATTTCCCTGGGGTCAAAATTGGCCCCGCCCCAGGGGTCACTTCATTTTACTAAGACTTATATAGGAAATCTTTAAAAAGCTTCTTCTCACAAACCACAATGTGTACAACTTAGATGTTTTGTAAGTAGCATTGTCTAATGGATGTCTACTAAATTTGTTCAAATTATGTCCCCTGGGCCAAAATCTGCCATGCTCTAGGGTTCTCTTGGTTTACATATAGTTATATAGGAAAAACATGAAAAATCATTTTTCTCCAAAACTAATAGGACTAGATCTTAGATATTTGGTGCGGAGTATTGTGTAGAGACCCTTTATCAACATTGTTTAAAAGTTGGCCCTGGGGTCAAAATTGTCCCCGCCCCAGGGGCCCTTTATATGTGAAAAAGGCAAACTTTAAAAATCTTTCTACTTGAAACCTCAATTCCTAAAGCTTAGATATTTGGTATGTAGCATTGTCTAGCGGATGTCTACCAAGTCTGTTCAAATTATGTCCCCTGGGCCAAAATTGGCCACGCCACAGGGTTCTCTTAGTTTACATTTATTTATATAGGAAAACATGAAAAATCATTTTTCTCCAAAACTAATAGGACTAGACCTTAGATATTTGGTGTTGAGTATTGTGAAGAGACCCTTTACCAACATTGTTTAAATGTTGGCCCTGGGGTCAATATTGGCCCTGCCCCGGTGGCCCTTAATATGTAAAAAAGGCAATTTTTAAACATCTTCTTACTGGAAACCTCAATGCCTTAAGCTTAGATATTTGGTATGTAGCATTGTCTCGTGGATATCTACCAAGTTTGTTCAAATTATGTCCCCTGGGCCAAAATTGGACAGACCCCACGGTTCTCTTAGTTTGCATTGATTTATATAGGAAAACATAAATAATCATTTTTCTCTGAAACTAATGCGACTAGACCTTAGATATTTCGTGTTGAGTATTGTAAAGAGACCCTTTATTAGCATTATTTAAATGTAGGCCCTGGGGTAAAGTTGAAAGTACTTTCGTACTCAGGTGAGCGATACAGGGCCATCATGGCCCTCTTGTTTAATTTGTCCCTTCCTAATAGAGGTCATTTCTGTTCTCTAGGTCTATTAAGCAAACTTTTTGGAAGTGCGGTCAACATCTGGAAGAAACTGATAAAATAAATAAGTCTTTTGCAATTTTAATATAAATATGAAATAAATACATGTATATGCTTGACACTTGCAAATTAATGACAAATAACTTTAAGATGCCTGGTCACGAATCATGAACCTGTTAAATGTTTTAAATACCAGATTTTGTCATTCAAACTGTAGAAGCCCTTAAAGTAAATGTAATGTAATATTCTTACACAGTCCAAATACAAGTAAATATATTTAAAGTCAGAGTTGTTATTTCATAACTACCCAGTAAAATTCACAAACAACAGGTCCTAAAAATTTAATTTCCTGATTAATCCAAGTTTTGGCACTTTCTAAAAGCTTTCGAAAACACTAGGCCTTAAGGTCAGGTACAGAAGCAATATTTCAAGAAAGGGGTTTGTTAGGGGTAATTACCAGAAATAGGGATTTTAGGAACTCCACTTAACCTCCTCTTGATCTGGCCCTGTATGATAATGTTCAGTAAAATCCCTCATAATGACCACCCTGAAATTTAGTCCACCCTGATAAAAAGACCACTATTTTAATGTTTTGTACTATTTTCTACCCCAGAATTAAGACCACCCCATTTTTATGACCACTTCTGTCCATTTCTAGAGGTGGTCTTAAATAAGGGATTTAAGTGTATATTTATGATTTGGCATGTATAGTTTCAGATTATCCACCGAACTATTTTAACACAGACGCCTCAGCAGGGTCCACAGGTCCTATCGGACAACCGAAGATCCTAGCTTGTCGCACCAACAGCAATCCTGCCCCAGAGTACCGGTGGTTGAAGAATGGGGTATTCCTCAATGGGAGCAACAGCTACACCTACAGAATTAACTCGATGAACCTGTCCGACGTCGGACAATACAGATGTATAGCTAGTAACTACCTCGGTGCTATACTCAGTGGTCCTGCTGATGTCAAAGTGGCATGTAAGTAAAAGCTCCATTGTGCTTTAAGTGCCATACTAGTATTAGTGACAGTGCTAGAAGTGGCATATTAGTTTTAGCATTAGAGTGCTATAGGTGGCACATAAATTTTAACATACTAGTGCAATAAGTGCCATAAAGGTTTTAGCATCCAAGAGCCTTAAGTGGCATATTAATTTTAGCATCCTAGTGCTATAAATGGCATGTAAGTTCTATCACCCTGGTGCTATAAGGGGCATGTAAGTTCTATCACCCTGGTGCTATAAGGGGCATGTAAGTTATATCACCCTGGTGCTATAAGGGGCATGTAAGTTCTATCACCCTGGTGCTATAAGGGGCATGTAAGTTCTATCACCCTGGTGCTATAAGGGGAATGTAAGTTCTAGCCACATGGTGCTGTGAATGGCACATTAAATTTTAACATTCTGGTGCTATAAGACACTAGAGGCATGTAAGTTCTAACACCATGGTGCTATAAGTGGCATTTAAGATTTAGCATCCTGGTGCAAAAATTGGTGTGTAAGATATGCAATCCTGGTGCTATAAGTGGTGTGCAAGTTAAACTGTTCTGGTGCTATAAGTCATTGTGGGATGTAAGTTCTGGAGTCCAGGAGCTATAAGTGGCATGTAAGTTCTACTGTTGTGGTGCTATATGTCACTAGTGGGATATAAGTTCTGGTGTCTAGGTGCTATTAGTGGCATGTACCGGTAAGTTCTAGCACCATGGTGCTTTGAGTGCCATGCAGGATCTGGTGTCCTGGTGCTATAACTGGAATGTAATTTCTAGACCCATGGTGCTATAAGTAGCATGTATGTTCTAGCTTCCAGGTGCTTTAAGTGGCACCCAAGTTCTAGCCCCATGTTGATGCAGATGCCATATAAGCTCTTTCTCACTTACTAGACAGAAAAATCTCTATTTTTAACCGTGTGAGATTTCCTTATCTCGCATGGCCTTATCTAACACTCCGCACGCGTACTTTCGTATTATTGCGCACCATATTAATTACGCGAATGCCAATGTGCCATAAGGATGTACACTGTTTGATTTCGATTCATTATGTTATTTCTGACCAAGATGTGACCAGTGCACATCCAGTTCAGATCTGGATCTAAAATCTACACTGCTAGCAAATGAGTAAAAATGCTTATTAGGAAGTTAATGGTTAAGTTAAACATTCTATCTAATAAATGCGGTCAATTTGATTAAATAATCATATGCTCGTGATTTCATTTTTTTAGGTTTCGGTTTCTTTCATTATTAACTTATTGTAAAGAAGATGTTAAGACGTTCTTCATTTAGCACAACAGCTTGCATAATCATTTGTTTACGCGTAAACAAAGACTTAGAGTTGTACATCTGTATGCATGTTTGTTCAAAATATTCAATATTCTTCTTTAACTATATTTTTTAAACTTTTAGTATAATGTGCGTGCTGTGTGTTATTTCTTTTATAAAGAAGGTCACAAGATGATATAAATAAAAATGTCAACTGAAGTGATGGTGCTATATCAACAGTTGCATTAATGATTACCGTATACCCCCGTTTTAGCGCCCCCGGGGGCGTAACATTTTATGCGAAAAAAATAATACCTTACAAGTTTACCGTTATTGTTAAAGTTGTGATAATAAAAAGTGTTTAACAGTTTTCAATTGATTTGTGTTGGAATAATACTGGATTATTGTCAGAAAAGGTAAGATCTAATTTAATTATTTGTACTTTTTTGTCAATTTTAAATGTCTTTCTGCCCCTGATTGAAAAATTTTAGAATGAAAAAGGGGAGGGGGCGTTTATTAGGGGGGGAGCGTTAAAACGGGGGTATACGGTAGTTGTTTTTGTGTCGCCTGCGATAGCAGGTAGACACATAGGGATTCTTTTGTCCGGTGGCATCATAGGAGGTGCCGGCCTCCTGTAGAACAATAACTTTAGTAAGAAAACTAATGATGCCTATAACTTTGAAAGTACTTGTCTTTTTTACTTATTACTTGAAATGTATCACATGCATAAATGAAGTCATCTGTGACATTAAGATTTATAACTCCTGTTTCACTAATTATGTCTCCCACCACGTAGTGGTGTGGGAGACATTTTGATTTGCTCCTGTCTGTCTGTCTGTCTGTCTGTCTGTCTGTCTGTCTGTCCGTCCGTCTGTCACACTTGTCCGCTCTCTAAGTCAAACAGTTTTCATCGGATCATCACCAAACTTCATCAAAATGTTAGTGGCCATAATATCTCGATCAAGTTCGATAACCAGCCATATTGCCCAAGGAATCTCAGAATTATGGCCCTTTTGGTCATTTTGAAACTTAAAAGGTGCTTGAGTGAGACCGAATGGCATACTGTTAAATCCGTCCGTCTGTCACACTTGTCCGCTCTCTAAGTCAAACAGTTTTCATCGGATCATCACCAAACTTCATCAAAATGTTAGTGGCCATAATATCTCGATCAAGTTCGATAACCAGCCATATTGCCCAAGGAATCTCAGAATTATGGCCCTTTTGGTCATTTTGAAACTTAAAAGGTGCTTGAGTGAGACCGAATGGCATACTGTTAAATTCTTTTTTTTTTTTTTTTTTTTTTTTGTCCGCTCTCTAAGTCAAACAGTTTTCATCGGATCATCACCAAACTTCATCAAAATGTTAGTGGCCATAATATCTCGATCAAGTTCGATAACCAGCCATATTGCCCAAGGAATCTCAGAATTATTGCCCTTGAATTATCAAAAATAAGTTGTTTGAGGCTTGTCCACTCTGTAACTTGAACAGTTATCATCTGATCTTCACCATACTTTATTAAAATGTTTGTGGCCATAATATCTCGGCCAAGTTCGATAACCAGCCGTATTGCCCCAGTCATGTCGGATTTATGGCCCTTGAATTATCCAAAATTGGCTGTTTAAGCCTTGTCTGCTATGTAACTGAAATATTCATCAACTGATTTTCAATTAACATTATGATAATGTGTGTGGCCTTAATATCTTGGCCAAGTTCGAAAACCAGCCACTTTGCACCAGGCATATCAGATTTATGGCCCTTTGATTTATCCGAAATTAGCCTTTTAAACATGTCACTAACCTGGTTCATCTCTCAAAGTCAGATAGTTTTCATTGTATCTTCATCAAAGTTTATCAAAATGTTGATGGCTATAATATCTTAACCAGGCTATAAAGTCATCGATATTGCTTGAGGCACTTCAGGATTATGGCCCTTGAATTGTTTAAAAAAAAAATCTTCACTTGCTGTCGCTTATGTTTTTCCTCATCCTCCAAAAATTTGTGACATTGTTTATGACTAATATTGCACAGAACTTCCGTATGCCCTTTTAATAAATTGCCATCTTTATATTCACTTCACCAGTTTTATCCTGTGCATCATCAAAGATGATGCCTTTGTGGGAGACATGTGCTTTTCCCAAAAGCAGTTCTAGTTTTGAGTTAATCCCCTTCAAATGACTTTAATATGGAACATACTATTGCCTGTAACATTGAAGTAATTGCCCTATAATAGTATTAACATAATATTTGGAATATATCATCATCGTAACTTTGTGAAGATATTTATGGGGTCGATTTTTTTACCCTAACTTTGCAAGAGTGTTACGATGTTGCGTAAATTACAAACTCTTCGAGACAATGAGAAAAATCCTTACGATGGTCTTACGACAGAGATACGAACGTCGTAAGAGATACGAGACCTTCGAGACAATAACCCCATGTCGTGTAAGTTGATTCTTTATCTTGTCAATGATTGGTGTTTCTAACTTTCTATTTACAGATATGAGTCCTTTCCGAGACAAAGGCTTACAGTTTACCAAAACAACGAACATCAGCAACTACATTGTGATACAAGTGCCTTATATAGACAGTTACCCGTCCCCCACTATATCGTGGTCTATCAATACAACGTCCGGCTACCAGCCAATGACTAACGAAGCTTCTCACCACCAGGTCACCCTCAATGGATCTCTCGTACTTTTAGATAGAAAGAGAGAAGATAGTGGAAGTTATTATAAAATTGAGGCTTTAAACGGAAATTTAAACACATTTGAAGAGGGTCCTGTATTTTATGTTTCTGTCTCAGGTACGTCAATATTTGTCCCACATATCATGCGAACAGATATATTCAGAATAAGAATTGAATCAGTATTAATTTTATGGCATTCATTATGATATAAAAACATTTGGGTTGTTTAAAGTGTGTGGAGTCAAAATGGCAGATTATACTCGATATAAGAATTAAATCAGTTTTTTATGGTGTTCATCAGGGTATAAAAACATTTGGGTTTTGAAGTGTATGAAGTCAAAATGGCAGATTTTACTTAATTTAAGAATTGAATCAGTATTTTAAGGGGTTCACCAGGATATGAAAAACTTTTGGGTGGTTAAATTTGCTTACTTAAAAAAATTTTTAACACAAACAAATATTGATTCATTTCTTATATTTAAAACTTTAAATACTTTCAAATCTAACCAAATTATTAAGAAGAATTTGTGATATCACAGCCTTTTGAACAGTTAGAACAGCCACATTGACAACAAAGCACATGACAGCATGCTTTTTTGCAGCAACTCGTAAAACATGCATGATCATTGATGTCACAAGACAAAACATCATGCTCAGACAAATAGTCTGCAGACCACTTCTGTTGTAGCCAATGTTTTCAAATGCAAAAAAAAACCAACAGTCTTTCCTTGTAGCAAAGAACAAGATGAGTGTAAAAATATTTAATTAAGATATTCACTTATAACCATTAAATTTGTTAAGTCAACTTTTTTTTCAGTTTGAAGCATTCCATAATTTATATTTTTCCTATGGGTTTTTTGCAGAAATTTGCTAAATGAAAAGTAAACAGTGCAGATCATGATCAGTCTGCATTTACAGTCTGCAAGAAGCTCTTGGTTGCAGATCTAACTGCTTAACTCTTCACTCCATAGATAGAACTCAGTGTAGATCAAGATCAGGTGGCACAGATGTGCAAGTTGCAATAGATCTACACTGGTCATGTATGTGATAAAAGGCATTTATTTTATGCTTTACGGTGAAATATAGAATTTTCCCGGTGAAATAAAAGTGGTATTTCACTGTTTTCAAACAGTGGAATATCATTTTTATTTTCACTGATTTTTACACTTTGGTACCCAACCGCACATAACATACCAAATGAGAACGTTTAGAAAACGGGCTCAAATTTGTATATTTGACGTCATGACGTCACGTCATATACAAGCGGTTTTGGCGCCAATTCTTGCAACTTTTCTGTCAAATGCACGCAAATTTTGCTCTAAAAGCATAAAATAAAAAGAAAATTTGTTTATACCAGTGAAAGATAGAAATATATTTCACTCGTGAACTCCGGAATTACGTATTTTCACTCGTGGCTTCGCCACTCGTGAAAATACGAATTCCGAAGCTCACTCGGTGAAATATATTTCTATCTTACACTGGTAAAAACAAATATCCTCTATATCTTTATCAGTCTTCACATACAGTCTGTTCAGTATCTTATTTGCCTTGTCAGAAAAACAAAACTAAATGGCAAACAGTGTAGATCCTGATTACATTGAGATTAAAGCTGCTTCCATGGAGTTCAGGGATTTGAAATTTACAAGAAACTTTGTAGGGATTGTCTTACAGAGATTTATGTAGCAAAACCCTGATCTGACCACATGGATGTGTAGGCAGATCTGGATCTACACACTGGTTGCATTTGTGAGATGTGTTTTACAGGCGCTACATCAACAACACGCCTACCACCGACCCTCGTCATTGGCCCCTCCAATCAGATTGTGTACGAAGACAAAGATAACAAAGTGGACTTTGAGTGTATTGTCAATGCAAGGTAGGCAAGTAGACTAGCAACTAGTCTGATAAGTTTGCTTTGTTTTATTACTTGAACAGGATTTTCTTTTTTAGCCCCCTCAAAGTGGAAGGCATATAGAGTTGCTCTTGTCCGTCCATCACTAAGTCTGTACGAATGCCCTCCAAATCTTTAGGCATCAACTCCTCCTAAACTATTAGGTGGATTTTCTTCAATTTTGCGCAGATGATCAAGCAAGATGTGTAGATGATCGAAAGAAAAGATTTTTTCTTGCAGCCATTTTTTCCAGAGTTATGGCCCTTTGTTATTACAAACATTGTTGCAGCAGCATACAAGGACACATTATAGTTTCTTTGGTTTTTAGAGTGTAGTATGTCCTTGGGTGGGCTGGGGCAAGTGGACAAGTTTTTGTTTACGTTTACTTTTTTCAGTTACGGTACCATTCAAGGTATAGCTATGAAATTTAACAAAGTTGTCACAGTAGCAATTATAAAAAGTTTATAACTCATGACCCTTTTCACTTAAACTTTAAGAAGAAAACTTATTTGTTGGGTACTAAATTTTTTGGATTTTGAAGGCAGAGTTTATTGATCAATTTAAAACCACCACAAAATATAAAATTGATCATAGCTTAAAAAATTTAGATGCATGAAATTAAGAGCCCATGAAAATAGTGTCCTTCGGAAAATCACAAATATATGACTATGAATAGAAGTCCACAGGAACCAAATGTTTACTGCAGCTGGTCTGCATTTTTTCGTACTACATGAGAATACTGCAAAGAACCTAATTTAATTTAGCTTTCATTTCGAATTATGTTTCGTTTAAATTTTCTATAATACTCGTACATGTATTGTGGGCTTTTGTTAATCAATTAAATTGCCTGCCTATACACAGTTCAGGGTGAAATAAACAATAAGTAACAATAATGGATCGGTCAAATTTAGATTATATTAATGATTTTGGTTTATTTTTATTTGTTGAAAATCGGTAACCTATAATCTGTTTTAAACCTAATCAATTTATGCTTCGAAATAGAATAGGTTCCAGTAAAATGTTTCAGCTGAAAGGAGCTTTGTAACTCTGCAGGATTACAAAATGGTTATTTTTTTCAGTCCTGTGCAGGAGGTTCAGATTTATTGGTACAGAGTGACAGGAGACATCAAAAACCAGATATTGTCAGATGCGCGTTATCTGATCTCCATGCTCACTCAGCGTGTGTTGACGATTGTTAATCCAAAGCAACAAGATAGCGGGGTGTATCAGTGCGAAGCATCCCTGACAGGGTTTGAAAATCGGGTAGTCGCCAGTGCTAATCTGACTGTCTATGGTAAGTCCCTAACTACTTTTTTCTCTAACATTTTGTTTTGTGGTGGCTGTGCACCTGTGAAAATAAAGCAAGTATTTCTGTCAGTATGATTAAAATCACCTATTCACAATAATAATAATCATAGGCAGATCCAGGATTTGTAGTTAGGGGGGGGGGGGGGCGGAATATAAAAAATCTGACTGGGGTCCAGGGGGCCGTACGGGCCCCCGGTGGGTTCAGGGCAAAGCCCTGGCCAGGGGTCCAGGTGGAGGCCCCCAGAAGCTCCTGTGTTTTAGTCATTTCTAAGGGATTCATGCACATTTCCAGAACCTCAAATATACTTTCCCAGGGTATACAATACAATGTACGAGAGCTCTAATCTACTGTGTGCTTAAGGTATGAATCAAACGGAGACAAAAATAAGATCTTTTGCACAATATATATTTTGAATGTTTGCCTGTTTCCCACTTGGTGCATCCATGTTTGTTGACTCACTTTACTCAAAAGAAAAATATAAATGGAAGTAAGTGAAAGCTGGAATATTTAAAATACAGAAACGTATTTTACTATATAATTTTTTAAAAAGCCGTTGGATCATGTTAAAATCTTAAAAAATGAGAAGGAATTGTTTGTGAATTGTTCGTTATGTCATTGTATTAGTGTACTCCTAGTCTCGAAACTTAGTGCACGCGTAGCATGAGAAATTTTTTTTACATTTATATTTATTTTTCTATATATCATATTTCAATATTTCATTTCAGAGAAGAAAAAAAACTTTGCTTGGGCAATTTTAGGGGGGGGGGGGGGGGGGGGGGGGGGGCGTACGCCAGATCCGCCGTGGTTTTACACCTTTACATCTACACTGTTTGCTCCTGATCATTCAGCACAGATGTGCCAGCTGATCTGGATCTGTGATAAAACATGTATATATCAAGTAAAGGGTAAATATGCATACAGCACAAGAGGTTTTTTTTCTGATCATACATCTTGTTTTTTTGGTAAGATTCACATGATCTCAAAAGTTAGCTCAAATTATGTAAAATTTTCAAACTGCACTTAAAGCATGGATTGTTTGCTATTTTGCTTTTTGTAACTGCTCCATTTAAAAGGGCCATGATCAGGAGCAAACGGTACAGATCCAGATCAGCTGGCATATCTGTGCTGAATGATCAGGAGCAAATGGTACAGATATCTGTGCTGAATGATCAGGAGCAAACGGTACAGATCCAGATCAGCTGGCACATCTGTGCTGAATGATCAGGAGCAAATGGTACAGATCCAGATCAGCTGGCATATCTGTGCTGAATGATCAGGAGCAAATGGTACAGATCAAGATCAGCTGGCATATCTGTGCTGAATGATCAGGAGCAAACGGTACAGATCCAGATCAGCTGGCATATCTGTGTTGAATGATCAGGAGCAAACAGTGTTGATTGTATGTTTAGGAACTGCACTGTTAGCAGTAATTAGGTTATTTCTGACCAAGAATCAAAAAGTGTACACCAAGTCATGATGAAGTTTGACAGATACAAAGTGTTAGCATTAAACATTTAATGTAAATGCAAATGTATATACGCCTTTCCAATAAACAGTTTCGCAGTCCTGTACGAGTTACTTACCGCAACCGAAAATCAATCCAAAACGAGGCTCTGCAGGATAGCTGAACGATCGGGCTAATGGCTTAAGCACATAATAGCTAACCTTTTCCGCTATATTGCAGGTCTGCGTTCGTCGCCGGTGGTGAAAAAATAAGTTGCTGGTCTGTTATTCTAGCCAGACTTTTTTATGTTTACTATTTGTTAGATATTTAGATTTTTAATGATTTAAGAACATGTACTTTTCTTGTTGATAGTAGGCAGTATTAAACGCAATTTGGACAAACATAAGCATTAATTTTACCAATAATGTACAACAATTTCTTCTTAATATCTTTTCTGCTGAAAATATATTTTACTGGTGTAAATGTTGCAAATTGCTAAGGCTAGTAATGCGCTATCATCCGGAAATCGTGATATGTCAACATCTGGTTACATGATCTGTAGACAAAAAAATACAATCTGAATTTGTTGATACTTACACATTTGAACAATAGAATTGTCCTAAAAATTTAAGGCGTTTATGGTCGACGAATAAATAATTTGAATTTTAAAACGTTACGTATACTTCACAAGCAAATATGATTGATTCTGTCTTGAAACAAAACAGGATCGTGATCTGATTGTTTGTTGTAGAAGTATCATTCGTAGAATAAAATCCAAGGATTTAGATGCCGGCTTCCAAAAAGATGGGAATATTTATATCACAATGTGGTTGCATATCCAATTTAGATTTCTTAGGTTTGACAGATTGTAATTTTGGCATAAAAGCCCAAACTCTTAATTAAACATATATAAAATGTTTTGACAAGATTTGTTTCTTATTGACGGCTTTTGTTTCTATAACGTGTCGTAATGTTGATTAAGAATCCATTTAAGTGCTAAATCAAATACATTTGCTGGCACATCCAGTAGTTAACGGACTCCGAAATACTTAAGAATTGGGAGGTGTAGATACCTTGCAAATAGAAATTAAACGATCTCTATTGGTCAATGATATCTGCCCCTTTAAGTAATTGACAGATGACCCCGTGTGCGAGACAGTTTGACAAGTTTATGGCATGCCGCCTTCAAAATCAATCGCCGCCGACTAAATCACAACATGATGTCAGTAGTTGAATAGACACGCTAATCCGGAAACGAGACTCCATTAAGCCGTGAAGAGAACACTGCGACTGTCTGTTAGTTCAAGTCGTTTAGTGTTTAATGCGAGGAATAATGAATTGACACTTTTAGTCAGAAACCTGATTGTTTTATAAAATATTTACAAAAATATCATGACGCTGATCTATTATTACTAATTCAAAGAGAAAATATATTTAAAAAAAAAAAAGAATTTTATGATAAAAAAGAAAGTTCTAGGTACATATTCCCTATTACGTTATTACAGCAAGCAATCATTTTTCCTGTAAAGCAGTCACGTGACTGATCAGGGGAGGTAACCAAATAAATTCATCGAATTATTGGAAAGGCGTATATATTTGAGTCATAAGAATGTTACAGAAATATGAAACATATTAGTCTTTACCTGTAGGCAAATGTTTGTGTAAGCTAACTTGTACAGCCATCAAGTTTGGTTAAGAAATTTGCCAAAAAGCATACAACTAAACCTAGAGTCAAGTCTCAAATCTCGATGATCTGATTGGCTTAAATTGGAACTTGTCAGATGCTTGAGATTTGTGACTGGTCTCAAATCTCTTTTTATGATATTTGGCCATGGTCCTTTTAAATGGAGCAGTTACAAAAAGCAAAATAGCAAACAATCCATGCTTTAAGTGCAGTTTGAAAATTTTACATAATTTGAGCTAACTTTTGAGATCATGTGAATCTTACCAAAAAAAAAAGATGTATGATCAGAAAAAAAACCTCTTGTGCTGTATGCATATTTACCCTTTACTTGATATATACATGTTTTATCACATGTTTGACCAGTGTTGATCCAGATCAGCTGCCACATCCAAGATGCTTGATCTAGATCTATACTTTTTGCTTCTTGGTCACAAATAACCTAATGACCAAGTGAATGGTGTAGATCCTTATCACACTACAAGGATGTGCCAGCTGATCTGGATTTACACTGTTTGCCCAGTGGATAAAAGCATATCACATGGAGTAAAGAGCAACTGCAAATTATGTTCTGAAATGAAATGTAGTTAGAATTGTGTAAACTATTATTCCCAAGTCTAACCTTCCACATTTTATCCATGTAAACTATATCGTTGTTTCAGTAAGTCCCACATTAAGCAATCAGATTCCTGGAGAGATCAACAAGGACTTCGGACAGAACGTTACTATCAACTGCACAGCCAATGGCAACCCACCTCCGTCAATTTACTGGTACTTCAATGCCAAACAGGTCGCAAAAGACTTCAACTCAAGGTATCCCTATAATTATAGATGAAGATTTATGTAAATTGAACTGAGGACTGTTTTGTATCCAGATTGTAGTCCCTGCGACATGCAAAAGCTGTAAACTACTAAAACTGTGAAATCATTAATTTTCATGAAGTGCGAATTTTTGTGAATTTAATGTTAGCTATATCTTTTACATACCGGTACTTAAAACTTATTCGAAATTAATTAGCTCATGACAACAGGGTCATGATGAAGCCAACATTGATCTTAAGGTCAAGCTCACATTAGACGTTTCAAAGTTTTGCCCCTTTTTTTAACCCTTTCCTTGATATATACGCATTTTTACGCATGTTTGACCAGTTTAGATCCAGATCAGCAGGCACATCCGTGCCATCTGATCAGAATCTGAACTGGTCGCATTTTGTTCAGAAAATAACCTAATGAATAAAAAAGCCAACGGTTAGGATCCTGATCAGATGGCCTGGATGTTCCGGCTGATCTGGATCTAAAATGTTTGCCCTAGCAATAAAGGTGTATCTATACAGGAAAGGGTTAACAAAAACTTAATGTTGCTTCTGATAAAGACAAATGGATGACCCAAATGTTCCACTGAACACTCATCTAGTTTCATTTCAATACAGAATCTTTATTTACCCTGTATTATGTAACATTTTCTAACATGGTGGTGTTTGTTATTAATGTTACAGTAGTTACAAGGTACATCCGAATGGATCACTGACAGTGACACAACTGGATCTGGAGCATGCTGGGATGTATCAATGCTTTCTGCGTAATGCAGCTGGCGAGACGTCAAAGGCAACATTTCTCAAAGGTATTAATCATTCCTATACTTCTAGAATATTTTGGTCTCAGTCCTGTTAATCCTTTACTCAATATATACAAGTTTTATCATGTATGCTACCTGATTTGATCCAGATCAGCCAGCACATCTATGCGTTCTGATTAGGATTTGCAATGTTTGCTTCTTGGTTAAGGATTAACCAATGAGTCTAAAAGCAGATGGTGTAGATCATGATCAGACAGCACAGATTTTTTGTCAGGTCTGTTTTAACAATGTTCAACCATGTTGACAGGATAGCGGAGTTTACATCCTGATCAGACTGCAAAGGAAATAAACACAATTTTCGCACAGGCATAAATGTGTGCATTTATATTATTCTCATATTACTAGTTATTTATTTATTTGATTTTGCTAGGTTTTGATTTCCTGCACATTCACAAGCATGAAATATGTTAAAATTAAATGACTGTGAAATGTTGTGATTCCACCAACTTACCTTAATAATTGTCGTTCAAGTTACTTACATTTGTTATGACCTTTCGTTTCATATTTACATGGTGTTGTTGTTGTACTTTGCAGTGAACAGTTCCCCACCTGTTATGGAAACGCCACCATCCAACATCACAATTCTTGAAGGAGGAAATGTCAGGTTTTCATGCGATACAAAAGGGGCACCGAAACCAGTTGTTCGTTGGTATAGAGGTAAGAACTTCTCGTGTTTGTTTCCACTATGATATGTTCATCAAAACGAATTTTTACAAATATTTTCAGCATGACCTTAACCCTTTATTTTCCGATATACTAAATCTTAACCATTTACTCCCTATATGTGCCTTTATCACATGGGTGACCAGTTTAAATCCAGATCTACGCTGGTTGCACATGAATTAAAATGTGTATATGGAGGAAAGGGTTATGTAGGAAATATGGTTTCTTTCAAGTTTTAACAATGTTTAGCAGTATTTCTTAATCTCCTAAAATATAGGTCCCGTTGCCTGTGAAATTTTCTCTTGTTTGGATTTTAAACATATTTTTTTTGTTCACTTCGTAGGTGTTTTTTTACATCTGGTTACACCTGATTCTGATGGCTTTACATGAAGTTTTGCATACTCATTAATATTTTCTATTACTTGTTTTCATGGACTTGGTGAGCAGATCTATTCAAACCTGCACAAAATGTAGAATTGTTTGCAAACATGATTTGAGAAAGTTGAAAATTTCAAAGAACCCACATAATCACTGTCTTACCAGAAGATAACAAAATGTTGTTTCTGTGGATATACTGTGGTATCATTTAAGTTCACAGGGACAAATTTTTATGCAGAAACTGCTAATGATTTATTAGCGAGTTCATGAATTCATGCAATAACATTATTTATTTAAGTTGCACTGTTACACAGTAAAATTAGTGTGAAATATGCGAAAGTTAAACCCATGCAAAATAAAACATTACACAAGTTAATGCATTCATCTTCTATTGTATGTTTCAGAAAAATTGGGTGGTGTACTGGAAGAGATCACTGACTCTGGGAGAATCCAGATCCTTGATCGTGGCGAATTGCTGATTGTGTCCACAGAGAGAACTGACTCGGGCAAATATACATGTAACTCTTCCAACAGTCAGGGATATGTGACAGCATCAGCTTGGCTCCTTGTTTCTGGTATGTTTCATTTTTCACAATAAAATAATCTTCCAAATGGGAAGTCAGTAAGAACTCTATTTCAAATATCACTCTTTATTTTCTAATTTTTAAACTCTTGTTTTTTATCAAGAAAATACCGAATTTTTTTTTATTTACCTAAATAAAAAATAAAATCTGTACTTTTCTTGATAAAAGAACAAGTGTTATCAGAAGTGAAAGGCCTAGAATTTTACCCTGGGGTCAAAATTGGCCCCACCCCAGGGGTCACTTCATTTTACCTAGACTTATATAGGAAAAACTTTAAAAATCTTCTTCTCTGAAACCACAAGGCCTAGAGCTAAGATGTGAAGCATTTAGCATCCTCTAGTGGAACTCTACAAAGATTGTTCAAATTATTTCCCAGGGGTCAAAATTGGCCCTGCCCCAGGGGTCACTTCATTTTACATAGACTTAAACAGGAAATCTTTAAAAATCTTCTTCTCACAAACCACAATGAGTACAGCTTAGATATATGGTTAGTAGCATTGTCTAATGGATGTCTACTAAATTTGTTCAAATTATGTCCCCTGGGCCAAAATCGGCCACACCCTAGGGTCTTCTTGGTTTACATATAGTTATATATATAAAAAAATGAAAATCTTCTTTTTAAAACCACAAGGCCTAGAGCCTTAATATTTGATATACAGCATCATCTAGTGGTCCTCTACTAAAATTGTTCAAACTATCCCCCTGGGTTCAAAAATGGCCCTGCCCCAGGGGTCACTTGTTTTACATAGACTTATATAGGGAAAACTTTAAAAAAATCTTCTTCTCTAAAACCACAAGGCCTAGAACCTTGGTATTTGGTATGTGTTATCATGTAGTGGTCCTCTACAAAAGTTATTCAAATTATTCTTCTTGAGTCGAAAATGGCTCCGCCCCGGGGGTCACTAGTTTTATTAAATAGTGTTATATAGTAAATCTTTAAAAATCTTCTTCTTTAAAACCATAAGGCCTAGAGCTTAGATATTTGGTATAGAGCATCATCTAGGTACATTCTCTCCACAATAGCAGTTTAATTTTTTTTTAATTTTTGTCTTGATTTTGCCAAACTTGCACACAACTCTTGCAACCATTGAGCAGTTGTTGACAGGTGAGCGACCCAGGGTCCTATGGCCCCTTTTGTTTTTTATTTTGCCGAAACCTTGCAAAGAAAATAATAATGTTTACTTGGGGGAAAAGAGACAACCGCACATGACTAGGATACGGGGCCTTTGCTTTGGGAACACCCCCGATTTCCAAAGGCGCAGTGCTGAAAAAGCCCCTGCCATCGGATCAAAAAGTTTATACATGCTCCGGTGCTACCGGCACTGACGAACAAAATCAAGCCGTGATAAAAATTCCTAACCAAATTGTGTAAACGACTGGTAGATACATCACCTGTTTCCTGTGGCAGCTCTTGCATATCCACAGCTGGCGACCGATAATTGCCCGGAACTTTTGGAGCCCGAACCTCGGGCGGATGTTCCTATTTTCCTTTACGGAGACATGATATCTTTGGATTTTTTTAGGCAAATTTTTTAGCATGGTTTGCCGTTTGGCGACCGAATGTAAAAGGAAAATGGATACAATGGATTTGTTGGTAAAACATTATTATTTTTTAATCGAACAAAATGACTCCTTCACAGTGGACGTTGGTTATGCAATAGATTTAAGTGGGATTATCGAATATAGAAATTCTGGATAATCCATATTATCATCTGTTTGATTTTCAGCCGTCTGTGATGCTGTTACATTTGGACTAGTCAGAGAGTGTGTGAATGAAATGAAGAGTTATGGATATGTTTTCAACAGGAAATGGGAAGTTTGCCTGTAAGTAATTAAAGATACTTTATGAGAAATACTTGTGCTTTCAAGTTCAACCTCGGTGCAAAATGAACTCAATGCTCAAAGTAATCTGTGTTCTCTGGAGCTGAAAATCAGTGTAAAAAAGCTTACACAATAATCAACGTCACTCTTCTGCTCTAAAGATCGAAATCAACCTTTTTAATCAAAAAGCGAAAAGTGTAAATCCTGATTAGATTTAATTATGCTGTCATGTTCATGCTTTCTGGTCTGAACTCTGCTATTTGTCAGAACCTAATGAATAAAAAAAGCAAACAGTGCAGATTTTGTTTGATCAGATGGCAGAGATATGCTGGCTGATCTGGATCTACACTGTTTACCCATGCCATAAATAAAGACAAAAAAGAAATTTTGGCCACACAGAGGTGGGAGATTTTTCATATAACCATTAAAAAAATTAGTTTGAGAAATTGTGGAAAAGCATTTTTTTATTAAATTTTGATGCCTACACACTTCATATATGTCTTGTGTGCTAACATTTTGTTCTTAAGCAATTATATAAATCGACAGTATAATTATATTGTTGATATTAACACAATCATTGGTTCTACGCCTTTCACTTCTGATAATCCTTTCTTACAGAAGATTGTAAATGTAATGTCTGTTACCAGCAATATTAAAGGATTAACTTTGTTTGATTCATGTTATTATATTTGCAGACCAGCGAATCAAACAGTGAACTGCTTGGCCCACAAAATCTTGAGAACACCATACAACTGTACCAGTGATAGTATTTACCGAGCTCTGGAGAACATGAGAGGGGACATTACACAGACATTGTCACAAGATCCAGCTCTTGGCAATGTGACAGACATTCTGGAAAAACTGGAGCTGTTTGATTATAAAGCATGTCAAGGTAGGAATTAAATTCTTGCCTGTGGAATACCCCAACTTGTGAACTGTTAACCTTTGAAATTGCAACCCCACTGAACTCCTTCTGGATCCACCCCTGAATTCTTGCTCGTGTGTGATTTTGTGTAGTTTTTCTTTCAGATACTAGCATTTCATTAACATTCAATCCACAAATTTAACAACTCACAAATAATAAAATTGTATGTATATTTGATTAGGAGCACATCACTGGCCAAAAAGGGTGTTTGTTGGTTATATATTTGGACCTTTTAGTTGTTAAATATTTGTAAAGAATTTACTATTATTTATTATTTTCTCTTAATTAATTGGAAATTGTTATACATTTCGTCAAAAGACTGATATTTCTAGAGGCAAAAGCATAATAAGCTACATGTATGTTGTCTGCTGTGCTACACTTTATGATTTGTTTCAGCTGATAAAAAAACATTTTTCCCCGTGACTCTTGTAAGACATTTGAAAACCACAAATTTAATAACACAAAAAATGCTGTTAACCAAAAACCAAGAAAAATCTTAACTACAAAAATTTATTGTAAATGCATTCACACTACCACTTAGCTTGGATCACACACTTTTTCAGCTAAGGGATTCATGGATGTGAGCCCATGCTTTGACACAGCACTCATCATGGAGAGTGTCACAGAGTGTGTCACTGACATTGGTGTACCGCAGGATATGCTTGACCAAATCACTGGCAACCCAGCTGAGAACTTTGGTGTAACACTGCAACTATGCAGGTAACCTTCTTGTAATTATTTTACCCATATTTATGCATTTTAACTTGTGTGCGACCAGTGTAGATACAGATCAGCTGGCACATTCGTGCCTAGGTCAAAAATAACCTAATGAATCAGAAAGCGAACGATACAGATCCTGCTCAGCAACAGAGAAATAGTTACTGGTATCCAGCCAAAACTTATATTTTATATACATAAATCCATATACAGAAGGTGTTTGTCATAGATTTCTGTTATTCAAAAGTGACCTTCTTGTCCAGGCATTATGATTAGAAACCTAAGAATGAACATCAATATACCATCATTGTTCGAATATAAGCCGCACTCATGTATAAGCCGCACTGCCCCAAACCTGATGGAACAGATGATAATGGCTTAACAAAATGTATAAGCAGCCAAACCTGTGTATTAGCCGCACCCTCAACTTTTTACCGCTAAATTCTGGAAAAAAAAGTGCGGCTTATATTCAAAAAATGACGGTAAAACTAAAAGCTTTTTTATTGGTTGGATACCAGTTACAATTTCTACCTTTAATTTTCCAATAATAGCATAATGTCATAGTTCAGTTAACACCTGTTCTATATTGATTTATGTAATAATTATGCAATGATTTCTATTTTTTAATTTGTGTAAACATATTGTTTTGTTTGTTAGAGTTAAAATTTTAATAAAGTCCAATCTCAGAAGAATAGTGTCTGTCAACAGTAATTCTTTGTCAGCAATTAAAAAACTCATTAATAAAGGTACTTTGTATGTATTTGGGAGTTTAAATTAAAGATATTGCTATTGTTTTTCTAGCAAATATATAGAGTTAACATCATGTGTGACATTGGCACTGAGAGAGCATGGTGGTACGTGTTCACCTTTTGATGACAATGTGCATGGTGCAGTGTATGAGTATCTGAGAAGGCTTCAACCCTTGCTGCCAGCTGATAGAATGGCTGTAAAGTGTGATGGTATGATTTGTTTTATCTTTTATGCAATCTCACTTAATTTTACTAGCCTCTCTGTTTTCTTTGCCTCCCTGACCCGGAGCCCGCCGCTTCCTTGCCCAAAGGGTGGTAAAAGATAGTTAGAATGTCTGTCAATCCATCCCATTGGTTTCCAACAAATAACTGATTAACAGTTTTACCTAGTCACCAAACATGGTAAAAGATTAGTCTTCGGGAGTATCTGACCTCTATTGATTTTGTGTCAAAGGTCAAGGTGAATATGGCCTTCTATTGAAAACTAGTTTCTTATCATTCAATGAATTTTTTTTAAACCTACAGTCATCAGTCTTTATATTGCTCCATGTTATTAGATGACCCCAAAAGATTTGAGGTCAAAAGGGGAAAGTTCAAGGTCAGAGTGATTTTCAGTTGTTGCCATTTAATAACAGAAGAACCTTTTTGAACAACTGTCACCCATCTTGGTAGTTTATTTGCACATTGTAATTAAATGACGCATGTTGATTTGGTAGTCAGTAGATCAGAGTCATTATGACTTGACAGTAACCAACAGAGAATCTTGATCATAAACATATCATTCACACAATGGGTAAATTGTCTTGTAAAAAAGTCATATGCTAGATACACAAAGGCAGGAGCATGCATATATTGTGAATATAGTCTAATTTCTTCATCCTAACTAAATAATTTAAGGAATATCTTCACACTACTCAAACCTTTACTCCATATTTACATGTTTTATCACATATGCAAACAGAGTGGATTCAGATCAGCTGCATGTTCTGTTTGCTTATTGGTCAGAAATAACATAATGAACCAAAAAGGGAATGGTGTAGATTCATATCAGATTGCATTGTTTTGCCAGATGATCTGGATCTACCCTGTTGAACCATGCCATATAAGTCATAAATATGGAGCAAAGGGTTAAAGATTCGATACATGAAATGTTACATGAACACTTATTTTAACAGTAAGTTTTACCTGATTGATCACAACTATTACAGTCAAACTTTAATGAATGTATCCTTCTTTATAATTTTAGCTCCTGTGTGTTCCTACGCATTTTATTATGCTTCTGGTTTTGAAGCATGCCCTAATGAGTGGATGCGAGACAGATTGTATGCTTCCGAATACTTCAACCTGGAGCCTAACCAAACCTGCACGTAAGTATTCTGTGGTGTCATTTATTAATTGCTGGGACTTTCCTCGCAAAGAAGAAAAGGACAGATTTTTGTGTGTACTATTCACTTTTAGATTATTTGGGTTATTTCTGACCAAGAGGCGACCAATGTAGATTCCGTGAGATGAAATTTAATACCGGCAACAAAGCCATTTTAAATTTTAGTAAAATTGAAACTGGAATGGCCTAGACGCCGATATTCACTTTAAGAAATGAAATATCATCAGTCTTGTGTTATTTCAGGGACAGCAAAGAGATGCAACAAGGATTCCTAGAGTACGCGATGTGTGTCCGTTTGCACCAGATCAGGCAAAATGATCCTTCTTGTACCATAGAACGATACCTGGACATCATCCAATCAGATCCTATACCAATATTTTTTCCGAAAAACACAAATTATACGGAATGTTTAGGAAGTAAGTGTTATGTATGCAATTTAATTACTGTGAATGCATTTATACTGTGGGCATAAAATTTGGTGGTTTTCTGTTAGAAATAATTTTGTTGTTACTTAAATTTGTGGATGGCAATTTTCTAAACTATGTTAATTTTACCAGTTTAAATTTATTAATTGATCTGCTCACAAAACAAGAAAATTAGTAGTTAAAAAAAAATTAACATTGTTTCCATTTGCTGTTTGTTATTAAGTGCCATCCATTTCATAGTTGACTTAATTCACAACATATCTTTGAAAAAGTTTGCTTTAAAATGTTACAGTAGATATCTTTAGATTGTATGATGAATATGCTATTCAACAGACTATTCAGATGTGTTGAGCAGTCTGACTTTGGAACATGTCTGCTCTAACTCGGATGTTGTGAACTGGCATGTCAAACAGAAATGTTCATCGCTATCTGAAGGACCATGTGACAACAACGCCATTCTCCTCCCTGATCCATACAAGTGCATGTAAGTTAATCGAATACCTTCAGCACAGCATTTTTATATGCCTCTGAAAAATGGTGTCCACAAAATTTTACCAAACTTGTTAAAAATGTGTGTTGCCATAATATCTCAGCCAAGTTCTATAACCAGCCAGATTGCCCTGGGGACTGGAGTTGTGGCCCTTTTATTACTGATTTTAGATAAAAAAAACACTGTCCCATATCGAATTTTACAACGTTTTATCCAGTCTTCAGAGTTTGTAACCATAAGATCTAGGTCAAGTTTGATAACTATCTAAATTACTCCTTTTTTTAGTACATGGATCATTATTGATATTTGACCCAATTAGCTCTGTCAGCTTTCTTACTTTAAAAGCTTTTATCCAGACTTCACCAAATTTATATAGTATATTTTTCAGATTGTTAATGGATCTAATTTCCCAGTTTGCAGCAGGAGTTACAGCCCTTTTAATTGCAATTATTTCATCATACAAGCAAGATCCACTTTTCTTTCACTAAACTTGGTCAGAATATTTAATGGGAATTTTGTGACAGTTTGGCACTCTTGTTCACATCTGTGACTGGTGTAGACCGAGATCAGCCTACATTTTTGTCCAGTCAGGGTCCATAAACCTGCATCTTTGTGCAGTGTGATCAGGGTCCATATCTAAAACACCATTAGGAGTAATGAATGATGACCTGGTCCAAATCCAAAGAAAATCATATCAGACAAAGGGGTCTTGCAGCAGTAAAAGTGTTCAATTTACAGAAATGAGCCACAGCATTCTGGGCCAAAAATTATATAACTGGGAAAGGAGACCAGTCTCAAATCTCCTGCATCTTGTTTCCATTTCAGCCAATCAGATTCTTGAGATTTGAGACTGGTCTCCAACTCTAAGCCTTGAGATAAATCACTAAATTTTGAAATTGTGCTTTCCAGCATATTTTCTGTTTTATGAAAACAGAACTTGCGAAGTTACCGAACATGACAAATATAAGCCTGTTCTTAAGCAGTAACAGAAATGCATATTACTGTCCGCGCTGCCTAGCTGTAGGTTATGTGCAACTCATTATTTTAACAAATGTTAATATCCTATTTAATGATCTTCAAATGGATTTATTGATATCAGCACTGAATTTACATTTAATCATACAACATTTTACGGCAATAACATGGCACAAAACAATGCTGCTGTGATCATTGAATACATGAAAAAGGAACTTTAAAAGCCACCCAACATGACAAATGTTGGGTTTCAAAGTAATATTATTTTTGTGTGTATTGTAAGTTTAGTCTTTTATTCACTTTTTTAGCTCGACTATTCGAAGAATAGGGGAGCTATCCTACTCGCCCCGGTGTCGGCGTCGGCGTCCGTTAAACAAAAAATGCACTTTGGTCCATTACTTGAAAACTACTTATGATATCAACTCGAAACTTGGAATATATATTCACCATCAAATTCTACATCATTACCAACAAGACCCATAACTCTGCTTCCAATATTTTTCAAGTTATGCCCCTTTTTCACTTAAATTATGCGTTAAGGAAAATATGCACTTTGGTCCATAACTTATAAACTACTTGAGATATCAACTTGAAACTTGGAATATATATTCACCATCAAATTCTACATCATTACCAACAAGACCCATAACTCTGCTGTCAATATATTTCAAGTTATGCCCCTTTTTTCTTATATTTTGTGTCAAGCAAAATATGCATTTTGCCTCTAACTTTAAAACTAATTGAGATATTGCCTTGAAACTTGAAATATATTTTCACCATCAAAATCTACATCATAACCAACAAGAACCATAACCCTTCTTCCAATATTTTTCAAATTATGCCCCTTTTTCGCTTACATTTTGTGTTAAGCAAAATATACAGTCGGCCCTTAACTTCGTTATGAATGGAGGGATTTCAAAATAACTTGGCACAAATGTTCACCATGACAAGGCGGTGTGTCGCGTACAATACCCATGCCTGTAGGTCCAAAGTCAAGGTCACTGTTACTAAAAATAGAATTTTCTTGCAAAATCGTGTCCGCTCTGTAACTTTGTTATTTCTTATTGGGTTTTTAAATAACTTGGTATAATTGTTCACCATATCAAGACGGTGTGTCACGTACATGCCCAAGCCTGTATGTCAATGGTCAAGGTCACTGTTGCTAAAAATAGAATTTTCTTGTCTAGGCTGTTACTTTGTTATGAATGGAGGGATTTCAAAATATCTTGGCACAAATGTTCACCATGACAAGGCGGTGTGTCCGCACAATACCCATGCCTGTAGATCCAAGGTCAAGGTCACTGTTACTAAAAATAGAATTTTCTTGTCCAGGCTGTAACTTTGTTATGAATGGAAGGATTTCAAAATAATTTGACACAAATGTTCACCATGACAGGGCGGTGTGTCACGTACCATGCCCATGCCTGTAGGTCAAAGGTCAAGGTCACTGTTACTAAAAATAGAATTATCTTGTCCTGGCTGTTACTTTGTTATAAATGGAGGGATTTTAAAATAACTTTGCACAAATGCTCATGAAAAGGCAGTGTGTCCGCACAATACCCAAGCCTGAAGGTCCAAGGTCAAGGTCACTGTTACCAAAAATAGAATTTTCTTGTCCAGGCTGTAACTTCATTATAAATGGAGGGATTTCAAAAAAACTTGACACAAATGTTCACCATGAAAGGGCAGTGTATCGCGTATTATTCCCATCATTGCACTTGAGTGTCTGAAAATGATGCATAGCGGGGCATCCGTGTCCTATGGACACATTTCTAGTTTCACTTATATTTTCACTTAAGTGCACTTCATCGATAACTTTGCAAATACTTAAGGTATCAACTTCAAACTACCATTATATTTTCATTTCAGTTCTTTTTCTGTAACATTACTGAAGTGATTGATATTTGACTAAAAGTAAATGTCTCTAATAAAAAATTACTAACAAGTTTTCTAACAAATTCAGAAATATTTCATAGTTATTCCCCTATTCAGTTTAATATTTATGGTACATTTAGGAATTATTTCTGTTATTTGAAAAGAATTTCTCCCGTACCATTCACTTGTAAATATTTTTCCTGATTGCACATGAATGTATGGCCATAGTTGTTATTGTTTTAATCTTCAAATTGCATTTGTTTCAAATGATTCGAATAGTCGAGCATGCTGTCTCCTCTGACAGCTCTTGTTATGCATACTTTTTTTATCAGGAGCGTGTATCTGACAACAGCATGTGTGGAAACCGATATGAAAGACTGGGCAAACTGCGACAGAGAAACAATCTACAACGCCCTCGATGAATATACTCCTAACCATATTGGTGATGTCAAAAGTTACTGTACAGGTACACAGATTTCGTTCCATTCTTGTTATTTGTTGATAGGGAGTGGTATGTTTTCTTCATCATACTGATCAATATTGGCAGAATAGCAGATGTATTTTTGTGTAGAATGAAATATAACATTTCTTGAAATATGTGTATTAAGGTTATATTATACATACATAATTAACCTTTTCCTCCATATATTTACCTTTTCTTATACACATTTTTATGCGTGTGCAACCATTGTAGATCCAGATCAGCTGGCACATCCATTTATTTTATTTGTTAGGTTATTTCTGACTAAAACGTGACCAGTGCAGATCCTGATCACAGATGTGCTGGCTGATCTGGATCTCTACTGGTCACTCATGCTTAAAAATGTGTATAAGAAAGGGTTAAACATACACAACAATACAGCATTAAAATTTGATTTAAGTCAATACATGGCATATGTATGCTGAATTTAAAAATGAGAGAATATTTTTTGATACAGCAGCGCAGTTTTAACAGTTAAGCTTATTACAGCATTGCTACCCCAGATGTTGTTTTCCGCTAATATGTCAGTCCTTTTAAGTCTTGCCTAAATAAGACTCTGACATATTTCATTGAAACTTAAAATTATTATATATACTGTATAGCGCTTAATATTGGCGGTGTGAAATTTTGGCGTTTTATATGTTTTTTATATTGGCGGGGTCATTTATTGGCGCTAACAAGCCAGACTGCCAAAATAAAGCCCTTGATAAAAAATAGCATGGCGGAAATTTGACAATGGAAGAGAAAATTAAACGTCGCAGTTATTCTATTGTTAAATTTTAAGTGTGAAAATATTTTCGCAGCTACCTAATACAGTACGTGATTGCTTTGTTTGATATTCCAATTATATTCCTTTTGTTGATGCATTATTAGTTTACCTATTTGTTAAAAAAATATACATAATTTAGAAACATGCAACAGACTTTCTTCATCAGATACCTTCCAGATATTAATTTCGCGATGTTTTAAATTGATGAGGATTTTTATTGGCGGTTTTTTATATTGGCGCATCTTACCCTGACCGCCAATATAGCCAAAATTAAACCCCCGCCAATATTAGTACTTATACAGTAACCATTGTGCATGAATCCTGAGAAGGTTCAGAGGGGGTTTCTTGAACCCCCTTTTTGCGAAGCAAAATTTAATTTTCATTGGGATTTCAGCCAGAAAGTTGGAAATTATTATGCAATACCACAAGTTCCCCAAATGAACAACCTTTCTGGAAATCTTGCACCTACTCAGAAAAAAATGGATGAGTATATGATTAAGAAGAAAAAAGAAGAAAAAGAATAGAAAGAATAGCTGTATTATTATCTGTTACAGGTGCATATGACCCATGTGTCTATCCAATTTACAACACTTACATTGCGGAGCACAATGAAACAAGACGATGTTTTGACTTCTTGCACAATATGTCACGCGTTACAAACCTGACTGACAGTGCAGCATTATGCAGGTAATAATGTTAAGTGATTTTTTCCTCCTGGGAATTTAACCCTTTCCTCCATATTCATGCCCTTGTGGCATGGGCGAACAATGTGCCATCTGATCAGGATCAAGACTGTTTGCTATTTGATTTATTAGGTTATTTTCTGACCAAAAAGCGTACAGTGCAGATTCTGATCAGACGGCATGGATGTGCTGGCTGATCTGGATCTACAATGGTCACACATGCGTAATAAGGTGCAAATAGAAAACAGAGCATACAGAGCAACGATATAAAGTAGTTTCCTTAAAATTGTGAAAATGACACTTTTTTATTTTATGAATAACCTTTGTCCAAGATAATAAAAATAACACTGGAGACCAGTCTCAAATCTCAGGCATTGCAAAGGCTAAAATGGTGACTATTCTTCGTTTCAGCCAACCAGATGCTTGAGATTAAAAACTGGTTTCCAATCAAGGTTTTATGATTTTGGACCCTGCTGCCATCAAGCAAAAGTATTGAGATTTTCCTTTCTCGCTTGTTGTCTTGCATTGAGTTTACATGCGTCTTTTAGCAGTGCTATTGTTTGAAACATAGAATTAAATTTAAGAAAAGTCTAAAATCGCAAGCATCTGACCAGCCAGATACTATAGATTTGAGACTCTCCAGTTTTGGTTTATGATCTTGGGCAATGATGTTACAAAGTGATCGATAAAAGCAAAACCTACAGCAGCAATATTTTGTGTATTTATAGTGTAGTATCAGCCTCTGGGCAGTGTTTGAAGGCTTATCTGGAAAGAAACAAGGTGGACGTTTGTCCTGAATGGAACGGTCCCCAGACTGTAGCTAACATTGTTGGTCTAGAAGCTTCACTGTACCTCCAAAAGGGAGAATGTTACAATGACACTACCACCATACAAGCCGTTGTTGACTATGTATATGGACAGTTCTTTGATTGCCAAGGTAAGAACCCAAATGTTATTTTACTGTACCTGTATTTAAACTAACAGATTCACATTTCCTTGAAAGTGAACTTTATACATATAGGCAGAAAGAAACAAAAATTCAGGAACAGCAGTTTGTCCCTTATTTTTAAAAATCTGTCTCTCAGTCACTTATTCTGTACCTTGGTCTGTTTATAATTGTTTTTGACTGATTTGTCCTTCCATAGAATAGGCATGTGTTCTGATCTGCACTTGTCACTACATATTCAACATATTAAAAACCATAGTTGTGTGCAGTTTCCCCAACATTTCTTATATGAATTTGTTAAGTTGGCCCGAAATATTGCAATAAAATGCCTCAGTGCATGATTTCAGGATGTTATGGTTTGCTGAAGTTGTTATGAATTAATACCTGTACACTGTTTTGCTCCTGCCTTAAACAGTAAAACCCTTATAAGACCACCCTGAAATTAAAACTGCTTTGGTAATAAGACCACTATTACAATGTCACTTGTAACAGTTTTGAATTTACAACCCTGGAATTTAGAACACCCTACTTTTTGGACCATTTTTGTCCAGTCCCAAAGGTGGTCTTAATGGTGAGGTTTCAATGTATAGTGTGGACTAGGAATTGCACCTGTCTGAATGGGTACATTTTTCTATGTGTTTGGAATCTTGTCTAGTATATAACTATTCAAACTGTGTCATATTGTATTGCAGCAGGCCCTGACGAGGACATTTGCTTGGACAGTAAAGCCCTCGCCTATCTGACAGTTCTCTCATGCTCCTCAACAGTAATGAGCAACTCATCGGGAATTTCCCTTGGAGCTATATGTCTGTAAGTTATGTATTCATTTGTCTCAAATTGAGCCTCTTAACCCTTTCCTTGATATATATTTGCATTTGTACGCATGTGCGATCTGTGTAGATCCAGATCAGCCGGCACATCTGTTGTCGCATTTTGGTCAGAAATAACTAATGAATCAAAAAGCGAACAGTCTAGATCCTGATCAGAAGGCACGGATGTGGCGGCTGATCTGGATCTAAACTGTTAGCCCTAGCAATAAAGGCGTATCTATAAAGGAAAGGGTTAATTCATCTGGGTGACCAGTGTAGATCCAGATAAGCCTGGGGACCTGTGTAGTCTTAACTCTGATCTACACTAGAAGCTTCTTGGTAAGAAACTTAAAATGGTAATGAGTAACTTCTAACAGAATGGGCTGAAACAATATTATGTGAGAACAATAGATGCATGGCTGATTACTCCATGGGTTATGGCTGATCTCCCATAGACAATTATTGTAGATCTAGATCAGCCTGCACTTCTGTTCATCTTCAGTTCCTCTGATTCAGAAGTGTGTATTGTAGTTGATCCTTAAGTTTCTCAAGTGCATTTTTTACTATAGTTGCCTAGGAATTAAACATAAAAGGGACTGAATGCTCTAGTTAATATTAATTTTAGATCCTTCAGCCATCTTGTTAACTGTGGTGTCAACACTACAGCAAGGATTGGAAATCCGTGTTCCAAGGAACAAGTGAACAGCTCTCTACTCAGCCATGTTGGATTAGTAGAAGATAATTTCCATTTTAATCCACAGTTCTGCAACCAAGGTAAATAGATTTAATTTGTTTTAAACTTCAGTTTCAAACTTTGGTGCACTCATGTTAGGTTATGTGTAATTCTTCTTTTTTTTATCAAATTGTATTACTTAATGAATAAATATTTAAACAAAATAACTACAACCTTTTATGTATTTTCCACATTTTGAAATGATAAAAATAGACACACTAATTAATTATTGCCAATATGCCCTGCTAATCTCTGTATTAATTGTAATCTGTTTGCAAACATGTAAAACTCCAGAAAAAAAAATATTAAAAAGCAGTTTCTAAGTTAACCCTTTTCTCCATAGATACAACTGTATTACGTGGGCGAACAGTGTAGATCCAGATCAGCCAGCAGATTCGTGCCATGTTATCAGGATCTGCACTATTCGCTTTTTTATTCATTAGGTTATGTCTGACCAAAATGCGACCAGTGCAGATCCTGATCAGGGGTCACAGATGTGCTGGCTGATCTTGATCTACACTGGTAGCACAAGAGTAAAAATGTGTATATATGGAGAAAAGGGTTAAGGGTTATATTTTCCTTAATGTCAGGTTAGAAGTGGAACCAGAGGACATCAGTGAGCAAAGTAGAAGCAATAGAAAAATAATGTAGAAGAACACAATCTTTTGTATCTGGTTTGTTTTGTTGCAGGTGGAAGTTGCTACACAGAGAAGGTACTGGACTCTCTGGATGAGTGTGTGACACAGAACATGACATATAGCTTGGTCTGGCCCGATGCTGATGTTGATTTCTGCAGGTACACATCGTGCATATCTGTTGTCTAATTTCTTTTCAACTTTTGTTATTCAGGGGCAGATCCAGAGGGGGTTCATTGGTGTTACTGTATCCCCCTTTTTGGGGCAGCAATATTCAATTTTCCTGGGGATTTAGGCCAGAAAGTTAGAAATTATCATGTACCAATCCAAATGCCCCAAATGAACCCCCTTCTATAACTCTGACCCTGTTCAGTTCATTTCATCCCAAAATTGTGATTGCATTTCAAGACTTTTATTGGACTGTTTTGCTTTCTGAATACCAGTACTAAGGATGTCATGATTGAACCCTGTACTCCATGGATGCAGCTTTCATCATAAAAGGGACCAGTGTATATCCAGACCTGTCTAAGATCTCAAGCTTGAGACTTTCCTCCATTTCAGCCCATCAGAAGTTTGAGATTTGAGACTGGTCTCCATTCTTAGGCAAATGACTCTACCTCTGAATACAAGGTCACACTGAGAAGGCAGATTTGCTGAAAATGCTTGAAATTCATGTAAAGTGGGAGGCTGCGTTTAACATAAGTCACAAATGTGCAAATAACTTCAATGTTACTTGCAACTTTTTGAATGTCACGAAAATACAAAGTCTAATTTACATTTTGCTTATTTTGTTCAGATACCATTCCTACGTTTGGCAGTGTGTCAAGAATAGAGTTGAGGGATACTGCAACCCGTCTGACTCTGACATAGATGATCTTCTTGTCACCAAGGTGATGGGCCATCTCTCAGACTATGGATATACCAGAACAGATATCCAAGATCACTTAATGAACTGCTCGGGTAGGTGAATCATTTGTACAGTAAAACTCCACATAAAGACCAGCCTGAAATTAAGACCACCTTGAAAATGTGCAGCCTTGAAATTTTGCAGCCTGACTGGGACTTGAACTGGGACACCTGGCTTATTGGGCAAGTGCTCTCCCAACTGAGCTATCTGTGCCACTTACCCATCTTCTCCCCAGAATTGTATTGCAACATTTATTCTAACACAAACAGAAAATTTGTCCTCGGATACCAAACGGTTCTTTATATTGTCTCGGACTAACCATGCTCTGCTGGCCATATCCCTCTTTGGGCACTTATTGTCATGGACCTACTTCTATTAATCCATCAGCACAATGAATTCAAAGAAAAAAACAAAAAATACAACTGAAAAATATAAAATGTAAATTGAATATTAATTCAAGGGACTGATAAGCTATATTTTGGCAATACTTGAATAAGTTTTCATTTAAGATTTTAAGAGCTGTAATATAACAGTTTCATCTATGACAGATACAACAGTGCCTTCCTGTGGTACACAGTACAACTTTAGAGTTAATGAAATGTTTCCTCGTTTCAGTGTTAGATCTGGATTTGTGTGAAAATGAGATGGACCTTGTTATGCTTATAAAATCACAGTGCTACAACTGGTTAGTTAAGCTGAACTTCGATGAATCCTGCATGTAAGTACTAACCTACTGTCTCATAAGACTTCATGTTCTGTAACCACAGTATGTCTGTCAATTTATTGATCACCTCTATTTTAAGTCCTCACACAATGGGATATGGTTGTTATCCATATGCTAACATTGTAGATGTGCATGTACAGATTTTATTATCTTCAAATAGTTATTTCTGTTTTCAATTGAGCTTTTGATTAACAAATGGTATGATGTTTTTCTTGCTTCTTGATTATTCTGTAAGATTTATGTTTGTTCCCTTGGGAGGCATAGAGTTGCACTTGTCCGTCCGTACGTACATCTGTTCGTACGTCCCCATATCTTGTGGAATCAATTCCTCCTTACCTATTAGGCAGATTTCTTTCAAACTTGCACAGATGATCAAACAGGATGTGTAGATGATCATAAAGAAAGGATTTTTTCCTGCAACCATTGTTACCAGAGTTATGGCCCTTTGTTATTACAAATTTTGTTGCAGCAGTGGGGGACATATTTTAGTTTTTTACTGCTCTGTGCAGTAGATTGGGTAGTTACAGTAATGCAGTTTTCTTTTTCAGGAACAAGACATTGGCAGAGAACTGTTCTAGAAACTTACTGGACCGTTATCAGAATCCCGCCTACAGCTGTAACGTCACATACAGATCACAGCTGGCTCAGCGAGCTCTTGTCATGTCAGCCAACAAGCTACGACTTACCCGTGTACGAGCATGCTATGGTAATTATTCCCTATTCCTGTATTTCCATCCCCCTTACTGAATTTCTGTCAAATACATCAAAACAAGATTATATGAGTGTCAAAAAAGCATGATAATCAAAAGAGCATTCTTTGTTCAATGAAATGGAGCATTACATCTAAACATCAATGCTTAAATATGCATGTTTGGTTTTTTAGCAGACGCACACCTCCAGTGAAAACAGTGGCCCCACATTCCTATTAACATGTCCTTTGCTGTAACAACCTGTGTGAGGAATGTGTTTTCACTATTTCAATCTTGTTGTGTCCAAACCATGCAGATAATCAAGGGTCAAAACCTTGTTGATGCATTTCTATCAGTTTTGCAAGATTATCTAAATATTAGCTAATTTTTGCAAATATGGTGTGTTTATGGATGAGCGCTTCTTAGATAAATATGTTTTTAATCAGTAATGTGCTCAGTTAATTTCGGTTAATATAAGCATTTTTATGCTCAGTAAATTTCAGTAAATTCATTTTTTGTAACAACTGCATGTTAAAAATATCATGATTACTCACATGTACAATGCATAAGCCCATCCATCCTATCGTTAATTGTTGTTTTTTCATGGGAAATGGGATTATAGGATACTGGTTTATTGACATTCCAAACACAACTTCTCTACCAGTTGCTGAGTTCCTTAGTTAATTGAAGCATTGATGCAAGAAAGAGTTAACTCTATTATTGTTATGTAATTGTAACTAATATTAATGTTTAACATCATTTTGTCTTTAATTTTCTTTTTAATTGACTTCTATGGGTAAATAATTGAGTATTGAATAAATAATGCACAGAAAAATATTAAGTCCATTTTTAGCTCACCTGTCACATAGTGACAAGGTGAGCTTTTGTGATTGCAATTTGTCCGGCGTCCGTCCTTCCGTAAACTTTTAATTTAATCGACATCTTCTCATATACCACTAATCGAAATTCATCCAATCTTCCCAGGAATGTTTCTTGGGTGGTCACCTTTGAAAATTATTCAAAGAATTGAATTCCATGCAGCACTCTGGTTGCCATGGCAACAGAAAGGAAATACTTTTAAAAATCTTCTTCTTTAAAACCACAAGGCCTAGAGCCTTACCGTAATCCCTCATGTAATAGTCGCACCTGTCTAATCGCCGCACCCCCAAAATGACCGAAAAAAATGAAGAAAAATCCTAATTCAATGTAAAGGCCGCACAGTTGATACAGTGTAAACGATTTTGCAAAATGGAAAGAGAAATAAGGGGAAGTAACAATGTGAATACCGCGTAAACGATAAAGACAATGACGGCCGTTCAGTAACGTACCAAGAATCGTTGAAAAAATAGCGTATTATTATTTGTATAGTTAAATATTGACGTGGATTTATTTGGCAAAAATTAATTCCTTCTTGAATATTTGTGGTTTCTAAATTCTCGTCGGACTCGTCGAAACTCTCAAATTCGCTGTCACCGCTGTCGTAGTCCGTGAAACTAGCATACATTTTTTGTTTTGTTTTAATGTAAAGCGCAATAGAAAATGTATTATTTTTGCGCTATATAAATGTATTGTTTTTGTATTTGTGGACTTCAGAATACGCTATTACTGCTAAGTTTTCCTTTGCTGTGAACGATTTGTAGACAGGACCTACCACAATTTTAGGTATTCGACAATTTTAAGGTGAGGTCAGAATGACAATAGAGAGATAGGTATGTTTGACATTTTGAGATAGTTATTTGTTTGATCTTGGTAGGCAGGTTTTTAAGGAAAATTGAGCAACTCATGTCCCCTCAAATGTCAAGTGAGAATAAGATATTTTCGCACCTTCTCAACATGTCACCGTCTTCTCTGGAGTCCCAGCAGACAGGTGAGAATATTCTGTAAATTAGTGGCTCTGACAGAAGAGAATAACGTGTCAATTAGTGACAATTAACAGTAACAGGTGATGTACAAACTTGTATCAATTATTATGATTCTTAGTTACGTATGAATAGACCTTGCACTTTAAAGAATTTTATCTTCAAGTTCAAACTTGATAGAAATAAAAGAATCCGTATAAATTTAAATATTTCCGTATACATTGCATTGGTTATTTTACAAACTCGTTTTAAAAAAACCCTAGTTCATGTATATACATTTTGCTTTGATCAACCGTCCTGTTTATTTCATATGGAGGTTACGTTTTATTGACAGGTTATATGGTCGATATTTCCTGTCTGTGCAACTTCCTGTCTAATACAACTTCAAAGAAATTGTCGGCTCGTATTAAGGCTGTGTTGTTTTATCAGCATTGCTATGAAATCCTTTGATCTGTATTGGTAGTGTGCACGACATTTTAGCTGGCTGAAATTGTTTGATGTTGCAAAAATTCTGAAATATGATACGAGATAAAACTGGAAATTATGGAATATATTCACGTTGGTTAGTGTTTAAATATTATAATGC
Organism: Corbicula japonica; assembly: GCA_038501625.1. Classification (NCBI taxonomy): domain Eukaryota; kingdom Metazoa; phylum Mollusca; class Bivalvia; order Venerida; family Cyrenidae; genus Corbicula; species Corbicula japonica. The sequence continues at coordinate 5,475,271 of JAZAYU010000007.1, forward strand.
ATTTTTAAACAAAATATATTAATTAAATTAGATCGCTACCGGCAAAGCATATAACGGCGCTACCTCGTTCATATCGTCCGTCAACCTCCTATTTAGAGAGCTCATGTAATAAAATCATAAGGTAAACGCATGGCGTTTCAAAAATCGGCAGAATCGTTCTAGAAAAAATGTCAAAAGGTCTTACACCTATGGAATGGCCGCACCCCCAACTTCCTAACGATAAAATCGGGTAAAAAAGTGCGGCGATTACATGAGGGATTACGGTAATATTTGATATACAGCATCATCTAGTTGTCCTCTACCAAAATTGTTCAACCTATCCCCCTGGGGTCAAAAATGGCCCCGCCCCAGGGGTCACTTGTTTTACATAGACAAAAGTTGTTCAAATTATTCTCCTGGGGTCAAAAATGGCTCCTCCCCGGGGTCACTAGTTTTATTACATTATATAGTAAATCTTTAAAAATCTTCTTCTCTAAAACCTTAAGGCCTAGAGCTTAGATATTTGGTATAGAGCATCATCTAGTGGTCCTCTACTAAAATTGTTCAAAGTATCCCCCTGGGGTCAAAAATGGCCCCGCCCCAGGGGTCACTTGTTTTACATAGACTTATATATGGAAAACTTAAAAAATCTTGTTCTCTAAAACCACAAGGCCTAGAACCTTGGTATTGGTATGTGTCATCATGTAGTGGTCCTCTTCAAAACTTGTTTTCAAATTTTTCTCCTGGGGTCAAAAATGGCCCTGCCCTGGGGGTCACTAGTTTTATTACATATTGTTATATAGTAAATTTTAGCAGCATTATTTTTTTATTTGATTTTACCAAACTTGCACACAACTCTTGCAACCATTTAGCAGTTGTTGACATGTGAGCAACCCAGGGTCCTATGGACCCTCTTGTTATTGAAGTGGTCATTTGTTTACTAGATACAACAAGCCAATAAGATTTCACCATATTTCAGGCACCAAACCTGGGTATTGTCCAGTTAATGAAGCATACAAAAGTGCTAGCATGTGTGGCCGCTTCCAGGATGAGTGTGTAATGGACCTTGACTGTCCGTTTGGGCAGAAATGTTGCCATGATGGCGGTGCTGCTTCCTGCATTGATCCAGCTTCACCAGGTATTGGAGTAGTAAAGGCATACCATAACCATTTAAATATATGTTTTAGCTTGTTTTTGACCAGTGTAGATCCGGATCAGCCAGCACTTTCATGCCATCTGATGTAGATCTACACTGGTAACTTCTCGGGCAGAAAAAAGCCTAATTACTCTAAAAGTTAATAGTGAAGGTCCTGATAAGGCAACACAGATGTGCTGGCTAATCTGTATCTTCACTGTTGGCCCTGGATAACAGCCATATCCCATGGGGTAACGAAGTATATTGTTTTTGAAAATAATATACGAGGATAAAATCTGTGATACATTGTGACAGAATGGGGTTTAAAGACATAGGGATAAGTTTAGACCCAGATCAAATTGCAAATGTGCATAGTCTGAAAAGGATCTAAACAGTTTTCTGTATGCACTTAGAAGACTACACTGGACTGAAAAGTGAACAGTGTAGACCCTGATCAGACTGTGTGAATGCTTGGGCAGATCTGGGTATAAATTGGGCTGAAGATTGTAAAACTGAGATTTAAAACCAGTCTCAGACCTTAAGCATCTGAAATTGCTGAAAAGCGACTAGTCTCCAATCTTAATTTTCTGATCTTTGGACCAAGTGAAGTTCAAAAATAGTTTGCACTATTCTGAAGTTTACAAGTGAAATATAAAAGTGTTTGTTTATGCTGGCACTTTAACCTATTTTCTCCATGTTACACTATATACACTGAAAGCTTGGGAATGGATGGAAAAAAGGCTCTGATAGTGAAGTATTTTTAATAAAGGTAGAAAATAGTGCCAAACAGTAAAATGGGACATTGGAATAGTGGTCTTGTTATCAAGGTTGTTTAAAAAAACAGGTGGTCTTAATGAGGGATTTTACAGTAGTGCCAGTATGAGTACCAAAATGACCATAACAGTGATATTAAAAATTACAGTCCACTGTTTTAACAACTGTTATATTATGTTTATACTATGTTTCATTGGAAGATATTAAAAAGACTTTTTCTTTAAACCAGGTTTTCCTGGTTATTAGTTAAGGGTATGTCCTTGGGCACCTGGGCAGGCGGGTGGGCAGGCAGGTGTCAACATTTTATAATATAAGTTTTTTTTGTTTTCGTTCAGTACCATTCAAGGTAGAGTTTTGAAACTGAAGAAAGTTGTCTGACATCACAGAAGCAATAACCAGGACATGTTTTATAACTCTATTTATTGTCATTATGCACTTTTCACTTTAAATATAAGGAGAACCTTTTTTCATCACATTGTGGTGTTTGCTTTATTTTAAATTTATTTTGTAGTAATAGTTCTGACTCTGAGGTTCTGTGGTTAAAGTCTCTCAAATACTTTGGATTACATTAATAAATTGTAATTTATTACAATTTATTACAATAACATAATTACAATTACATGTCTGGTTTGAGAAATACTTAATAATGCTTTAAGGGTGTACCTTTTATGTCTTCTTAATTATGGAATTAAATAACAGATGACACAGTTAATGTTCTTTAAATTTGTTGTTCAAAAATATATGGAATTGGATCTTTAAACAATATGTTTATTTTGAGAAAAAGTATATGGTAATGATTTGAAAGTCTGTTGATTAAGCTACATTATTTCAGCAACATTTGTGGTGTTTATTGCTCTTGGTTTGGAAACATACAAGACAGCATATGGTGATCCATCATCTAATGAGTCACAAGCTCTTCTCAACAAATACAGCTCAAAGGTTTGTAGCCCTGCATTATCCCTTAACTTCATATACATGTATATACTGCTTTTATCTCATGTACAAACAGTGTAGATCCAGATCAGCCAGCACATTTGTGCCTTCTGATCAGAATCTGCACTGTTCACTTATTCGTCAGAAATAACCTAATGAAATAAAAAGTGACATTGTGATCCTGATCAGACAGCACATCTGTGCTACCTGATCTGGATCCATACTGTTTGCCCAAGGATAACCCTATTGCCCATACTGTTTGCCCAAGGATAACCCTATTGCCCATACTGTTTGTCCAAGGATAACCCTATTGCCCATACTGTTTGCCCAAGGATAACCCTATTGCTCTATGGTGTAAAAGGGTAAGCTTACTCTGCAAAAATGAAAGTCTGAAAAAAGCATGAGAATTCATCATTCCCACCCTATAAATAAAATTAAATGTTTGTGCTTGAAATATTTTTGTAATACATGACAACAAGTCCTACTGTTTTAATAACATGGGTTAAAAATAATAATAAAAAAGATGGATCAAAATCATCTGTGCAGGGAAAAACATGCATAGTTCAATAGTAGGTAAGTTGATGTGACATCAAAAACAAAGTTGGGTTTCTAGTTCTGCTGGCTAATGTAATTTAGAGCAGCCAATAAAATTTCTCTGCAAGTAATATAACGTGTGTAAGAGTTAAATATTCTTGACACTTTACTCCCTATATGCCTCTTTCTCATATTTTCGGGGTTTCCCATATTTTCGTGACGTCATCAAATGTCATATGCGCGCGCGCACAATCTGTCCAGTCATCCGAAATACTATTCAATATTTTATAACCACTTTATCTTCGTGTTTATCAGACATCTTGAAATATATTTGCTAAAATAAAGAACAGATACTTACTTTACTCCAAACCATCTATTTTTTTGTTCTTAAAATCCAAGTAATATAAAAAACAACCGAAAATATTTACTTGAGTTGTTTTCCCTCCCTTTATGGTTGGAGGAGAGTTTTTTCCCTTGCGTAATTTGCACAAATCTGTGTCGTCTCAGAGCTTGAAGTGTATGCAATGCTATTAATACCATAGCAGGTTGAAGGTCACAATTCAATTGAAAATCAATTATGAACGTCTCGTGTACGCAAAAGGGTTGTCAAATAGCACCAATCCAAATGTTACCAGGCAATAAGTAGAGTTTTAGAGACCAACTTCCAAGGTCAAGTTTAGTTTCTAACTTTTTATAGACTGTTGCACTCCAGTATCATTAAAAAAGCATAAAACTTTGCTTAATTATAATAGTCAAAAACATTTTAGTAAGTAAAAAACAATTTCTCTGTTCGACTGCTTTTCCGTTTCATGCCCAAAACTAAACAAAACGTGTTAAAATTTTAGACATTTTCTCACAATATGTCAGGATCAAATTGTTCTCGATGTTTCTAGTGAACAAAATCGCATCATGTGGGTTTCTCATGTTATAATTAACATCCAATCGAAAGTCCCAAAAATATGACAAAGCGTCTGTGAGATTCAGAGGGTCGATATCTGTTGCAAATGGCGGTAGTAAATGTGGTAAATAGTGACGACTTCAAAATTTTTGGCTTTTAATTCGGTCAAACACAAGTGACTGCAGTTGGTGAATAAAACATAAACATTTAAAATACAATTATTAAGAGCGCCAGTGTAAAATTCGTCTTTTAAACCCCCGAAATTATGGACGAACGGCATATATGTGTTTTAACCCCTGTGCAGCCAGTGTTGATCTAGATGAGTCAGCACATCCATGATGTCTAATCTGGATCTTCACTGGTCACATCTTGGTCAGAAATAACCTTAACCCTTTCCTCCATATATATATACACCTTTTTATCACATGAGCAAACAGTGTAGATCCAGATCGGCAGGCAGGTCTGATCAGGATCTGTACTGTTCACTTTTAGGTCACAAACTATTAATTCAAAATGTGAGAGTGTAGATCCTGAACAGATGACAATGATGTGCTGGCTGATCTTGGTCTTAACTGTTCCCCTATGCCATGTAGGCGTATATATGAAGGAAAGGGTTAAGGGCTTACCACACTCCTCCTAATCCTGTTCATCAATAAAAAGAAAATTATCAAAATCTCTATAACCGCAAAATACCGTTAAATGAAACTTTGCACAAATGTAGGTTATTAATGTATCTTTAATTTGCAGATGGTAAGACATGTTAGAACAGTAAAGAAAAATAGCAAGATAATTTTCTTTTTATTGATGAACAGGATTGGGAGGAGTGTGGCAAGCCCTTGAGTAAACTTAACATAAAAGCATTTTTGAAATTTTTTTCTTATATGCTTTCAATATGATTTTTTAATATTAGGTGAACTCACTGCTGCCAGCTAATTCTTCGAAAAGTTTAACAAATATAAGGTAAGTAACTCAAATTCCCCTAATATTGCTTTTACGTGTGTGCCACCAGTGTAGATCTAGATCAGCTGGCACATCGGTACTGTCTGATCAGGATCAGCACTGGTCGCATTTTGGTCAGAATTTACCTAACAAATAACAAAACGAACAGTTTAAATCCTGATCAGAAGGCAGGGAAATTCATCCCTATAAATTAATTAATGTCACAGTACTAGAGCAGTGTTATTATAATAGATATTTGACATTTATGAGTCATAGCAAATATCTTTAGCCATAATTTTTTGTATATGATAAAAAACCTGAAAAATTTCACTTGTATATCTCTTATGAATTTAATGGATACATAAATGTTCAGCAGAATTCAAAATTACACCTCTAAATATATTTTCAGTGACAGTTTTGAAGTGAGCCTGTTGTACAATGTAACGTCATACATAAAACCCAAGATTGTACACTATAATGGAAGTAGATTTGCAGACGAAATTGGTGTTTTGGCAGTGTACTTTATATCCCAGAACTTTAGTAAGTATTATGCATGTATAGCCCTTTCCTTGATATATACGCATTTTTACGCATGTGCGACCAGTGTAGATTCAGATCAGCTGGCACATCCGTGCCCTGTGATAAGGATCTGCACTGTACGCATTTTGGTCAGAAATGACCTAATGAATCAAATAGCGAACAATTTAGATCCTGATCAGACGGCAAATGTGCCGGCTGATCTGGATCGAAACTGTTTGCCCACGCAATAAAGGTGTTTCTATACAGGAAAGGGATAGCAGAGTTTGATAGAGAACCTTCAGAAAGAGGGTTCATTTGTGACAATCTTAGGGTAGTTACATGATAATTTCCATTTGTCTGGCTGAAACCGCCAAAGAAATGAAATATTTCTGCTCAAAAATGGGGTTGGAGCAATACCACTGAACCCCTCTGATTCTACAGGTACAGGTAACTTGTTTTAATTAACTTAGTTTTAAGATGTTATAGCTCTTTAATCCATATGCCTTTTAATGCATATGCAACCATCCTAGATCCAGATCAGCAAGTTTATCTGTGCTGTCTAATCTGAATTTACCCTGGTCACATCTTGGTGTGAAAAAAACCTTAAGATTCTAAAAGCCAGGGTTTTTTTCTGCCTATTCTGGGAAAAGGAGTCTGGTCATTTTGGGAATTTTTCATCAATAAAAATGCCCATTTTGGGAATTTTCATGTTGATGATATGTTCCATTTTGGGAAATTTTTGTATGCAATTATTTAGCTTAAATCAGTCTATGTTACAATACCAATATACTTTAACTTGCTCTTTGGTCTGTATTCAAACAAACAATGCAAAACTGTATCGGTACTCAACATATTTAGCGAACTGTTATAAGAAAATAATTTTTCTGATTGAAATTATTCATTATATGAAATTTAAATTCTTTATAAAATAGTGAAACTGTAGTAAATTCAATGATTAATTTAGAGTATAATCTAAATAGACCAGATAAACATAAGTTTTTACTGTAGTACTTCTTGTTGTGCAAAGCCATCATAGTGGTGAAAATACATTACAAAATGAATTTATTGTCTATCGAGTCAGATTATATTGAATCTTCTGCAATTCCATGTACTTTCTGCAAAGTTATGCAGAATAGTTCTTAATTTATTGACATTAACTCGTAATTTATAGCTATAATGTTGAAAGAATGTCCAGAAAATATCTGTGCTTACATCAGGGTCACTGAACGCTTGCAACTTCTAGATAAAGGGAAGTCACTCTTCTGTTAACTGTGAATTTTGTGATATTTGCCAATTTCGGAAAGAAAAGTATGTATTCAATTGGGAAAAATTACAACTGGATATGATTGGGAACAGGGCTGTTGGCTTTGGGAACACCTCCATGTTCCGGAGGAGCAGACAGTGCTGAAAAAACCCTGAAAGCACAGTGTAGATCCTGATCAGACAGCACCAATTATCCAATGAATGAAAGACTTTATTTATCAGACGTAAAAAAGTAAAGTAAAATAAGGAGAAAAAGTTGTACATTTTTTAACACTCCTGCATTTTTTCTGTTTTCCAGCTCCCACCAACAGATGTACAGAAGACAACCTCCTATTTGATTATGTGGTGTCCTGTGTACAGCAACAGTTCACTGACCGAAACAACAACTATGAAGACTACCAGATATGCAGGTACATTTCAAAATAAAAAAAAGATTAAACCTTTTACTCCGTGCGATGTTACTTTTATTCCATGGGCAAAAGGTGTAGATCCAGATAAACTGCAATATCCATGGCACGGATGTGCTGGCTGATTTGGATCTACACTGTTAGCATATATGCTTTAACCCATTTATATGGAGTAAAGGGTACTATTTTGCCATTGACTTTGTTTTAAATAGACAATCAGTTTGAAGCTTTACTGGTTTGAGCTTGTCTGTCTGTCTGTCTGTCTGTCTGTCTGTCTGTCTGTCTCTCTAGCAAACTCCACAGTATCTTTCGGTGGATTTCATGATCAGGCATGGTCAGTTGATGACTTTAACCCTTTCCTCCATAGATACACCTTTATTGCATGGGCGAAGAGTTTAGATCCAGATCAGCTGGCACATCCATGCCGTCTGATCAGGATCTAAACGGTTTGCTTTTGTATTCACATCTGTGCTGTCTGATAAGGATCTGCACTTGTTTGCTTTTTGATATGTTAGGTTATTTCTGACCAAAGTGCAACCAGTGCAGATCCTGATCAGACGGCACAGATGTGCCAGCTGATCTGGAACTACACTGGTAGCACGTGGGTAAAAATGCATATATATATGGAGGAAAGGGATAGCTTAACAAGTGTTTCAGTTGTGTGATTTCCAGACCTTTATTCCTGCGTGATTTTATTTTCAGTATGGCTTCGTGGTTGGCAAGCTGTATGAATGACAAGTGTTTTAGAGCATGTAGTTTGGATTCTATGCAACAGTTTATCAGTACTGAGAAATCTGCCATATTGAGTCATCTGAAGTCTGGATTCCCCCATGAACCTATAGGAAAACTAACCAATGCTATCGCACAGTTTAACTATACATATTGTAAATGTAAGTTTAACTATTTGTTAACATTTTACATAATAAATGTTACAGTTATCCAATGTGCAATGGTGTAGATTCAGATTGGCAAGCACATCTGTGCCATCTGAGTGGGATTTATACTGCACTTTTTTGGATGCATGAGATTAATTTCGGACCAAAAAGCGAACAGTGTATCAAGATTGTATGGCACAGATGTGAAGGCTGTTCAGGATCTGCACTGTTCGATCATGCGATAAAAAGCATATCCATGATGTTAAGAGTTAAGTGATCTTGATTTGCCAGTTGTGTATCTGTCTGTTGACATTTACTCTTCAACTTCATCCTCTACGATGAAGTCTTATTCATCTAATGAAAATATATTTTCTGATAGTACACAGTGTGACAAATTACTTTTAGATGTGTTGCTACAGTCAAAGCTACTCACAATTAACTTGACTATGCACAATGTTTTAACATGTGACATCAACGAGGATGCACCTTTTGTCACGGGTTGCTGCAAAAAAGTGTGCCCCAATTCACTGTTTTTAATGTGTCTGTTCCAACAGCCATTCAAAAAAGTTGTAATATCACAAATTCTTCTTATAATTTCTGTATTAACCCTTTCACTGCCATAAGGATGGCATATGCCATCCCTATTATTTTCGGTGTATTTGCCATATGGAAGGCTTTTGCCGTTTCTATATATAGACCAGCATGCAAAGCTGACTTAGGCATTCGTTTTCACATGTAAACATAGTAATTACATTTACTGTTTAATAAAAGATGTATCTGTGGAGTAAAGTGTTTATTCTGATTTTTTCAAACGTGTAGCAATTGTTTGTAAGTCTATGACCTCCATGTTTGTCAGTGTGCATGACCCAAGATCATAAAACTAAGTTTAGAGACCAGTCTCAAGTCTCGAGCATCTGATTGGCTGAAATGGTGACCAGTCTCCATTTCAGCCAATCAGATGCTTGAGATTTGAGACTGGTGTCCCTATTAAGCTGTTGATGATCTTGGGCCTATGTGAGCACAGTATAACTTGCTTTCTGCTTTTGTAGACAATTATGACGAGGATCCATGTAATGATCAAAATGCAATGCGATCTGCGATGGCAGACTGTTCTGATGAACTTCCATCTACGAATCCCAACTCTACACTTGATGCTTCTACCTGCAGGTAATTGTTTTTGCATGAAGCTCAGACCAAAAGCATGTAGATTTAAGGAATGATTCTTATTTTGGTGCGGTTCATGCAGATTGGACGTGCACGCGAGAGCTGGCAAATCCATAAAGCGCACCAAAATAAGAATCATTACTTATATTTACATTTTATTCATTTTTTTCTTTAAATAAACTTAAGTCGAACGCTTTCAAAAATTAGTATTTAGTAAAAAGGGGGAGTAATACATGGGAGTTTTCAATAGTAACAGCCATTACGTTACTGACGTCATTACGGGTCATGCGGTTCATGCAAAATGAACCGAATTTTTTTAAACGAAGAAATCAATAGGAATGTAAATATATTAGCTTAACCCTTTACTCCATAAACAAACCCTTATTGCATGGGAGAACAGTTAAGATCCAGATCAGCCAGCCCATCTGATCTGGATCTGCACTATTCGCTTTTTAGTCAGAAATAACCTTATAAATCAAAAAGCAAACATTGCAGTTCCTAATCAGACAGCACAGATGTGCCTACTGATCTAAATCTACACAGTTCACCCATGCCATCAAAGGTGTATATATGGAGTAACGGTAATGGGTTAATCATTTCCTGACCGTACCAGGAATTACACCAAATGATGGAAACAATACATTTTTAAAGAAAATTCTTTTCTTAGCATCGAAATCAGTCTCAAATCTCAAGCATCTGATGTTTCATGATGGTTTCCATGCTCAGTTTTTTTAACCTTGGGCACTGGTTGGTTGACTTGCTGGTTGACTAACTTCTGGGCAAAATGACATAAAACTGAGATTGAAAAAGGTCTCTTGCATGATAACCGGCTTCACTGATGTTTTAACCCTTACCTCCATATATACACCATTATGGCATAAGCGAACAGTGTAGATCCAGTTCAGATGACATATTCATCGGCACTGTTCACATTTTGTTTTGTTAGGTTATTTCTAACCAAAAAGTGAACAGTGTAGATCCAGATCAGACATAATGGATGCCGACTGATCTGGGTCAACACTGGTTGCACATGCAATAAAATGCGTACATATGTAGTAAAGGGTTAATCTTGTACTGATGGAAGATACTAACAGTTCATGTTCCATTTTTTTGTTTTCAGGGCTTTCTACAGTTTTGGCTCCTGTGTTTTGTTAAAGCTCCGTGCTATGGGAACATCAAACTGTAATATGTATTCCATATACCAAAACCTGTTTGAGGAGCTGGATGGTTCTGTTACTGGTGATGAATTCTTGCAACATTGTAAAGGTAAAATATGTATGGATTTAACCCTTTACTCCATATACACACCTTTATGAAATGGGATAACAGTGTAGATCCTGATCAGATGGCACATCCGTGCCGTCTGATTAGAATCTGCACTGTTCGCTATTTGATTTATTAGGTTATTTCTGACCAAAAGTGATCAGTGCAGATCCTGATCAGGCAGCATGGATGTGCTGGCTGATCTGGACCTACACTGGTCGCACATGCATAAAAATGTGTATATATTGAGGAGAGGGTTAACTTTTTACTCCATTTATTTTATGGTCAGAATGCTACATCACATCATATTCAGCTTCTTTTATTGCATGTGTGACCAGCGTAGATCCAGATCAGCTGGCACATCTGTGCCATCAAATCTGGATCTACACTGGTCACTTCTTGGTAAGAAGTATTTCAATGAATCTAAAAGCAAACAAGAATAAAAATAAAACTGAGAATGGAGACCAGTCTCAGATTTTGAGTATCTGATTTGCTGAAATGGAAACTTGTCTCTATGTATGGCCCAGATCAGATGCGGGCAGGCGGGCGTCAACATTTTGTTTTTTGTGAAAGTTGTGTTTTTCTCAGTAACCGTTCAGGGTACAACTTTGAAACTTAACATAGTTGTCTGACATATCAATACCAATTATCAGGACAAGTTTCATAATCCCTGACTATATTTTGACAAAGTTATGCCCCTTTTTCACTTAGAAATTTTGTTAAGTTTTTTGTGAAAGTTGTCTTTTTCTCAGTAACCGTTTAAGATACAACTTTGAAACTTAACACAGTTGTCTGACATCTCAATACCAAATATCAGGACAGGTTTCATAATCCCTGACTGTATTTTGACAAAGTTATGCCCCTTTTTCACTTAGAAATTTTGTTAAGTTTTTTGTGAAAGTTGTCTTTTTCTCAGTAACCGTTTAAGGTACAACTTTGAAACTTAACATAGTTATCTGACATCTCAATACCAATTATGAGGACAAGTTTCACAAACCCTGACTATTTTGACAAAGTTATGCCCCTTTTTCACTTACAAATTTTGTTAAGTTTTTTGTGAAAGTTGTCTTTTTCTCAGTTACCATTCAAGGTATAGCTTTGAAACTGTACATAATTGTTTGACATCACAGTACCAATTATCAGGTCAAGTTTCATAACCCCTGACTGTGTTTTGCTAAAGTTATGCCCCATTTTGACTTAGATTTTTTGTTAAGTATTTTGTGAATGTTATCTGTTGATGCCAAATTGCCTGTTGACGCTTAGCTTGGTTTGTGGGTAGCTTATATCAACAGGCAGCTTGAGATTGCTACCCAGGTGTCTGTGATAAAGGTCAAGGTCACTTGCTGAATATAGAAATTCAGCTTACCCTCAATAACTTGAGTTTGCTTTTACCTCTGGATGCCAAACTTAGTATATGAGTAGCTGATATCAAAAGGCAGTTTGGGATTGCCACAGGTATCTGTGATCAAGGTCAAGGTCACTGTTGCTAAAAATAGAAATTCAGTTTTCCCTCATTTACTTGAGTTTGCTTTGGTATATTACACCGAACTTAGTGTTGGTATCTAATATCAAGATGCAGCTTGAGATTGCTACCCAGGCGCCTGTGATAAAGCTCAAGGTCACTGTAGCTAAAAATAGAAATTCAGTTTCTGCTCAATAGCTTGAGTTTTCTTTGGCCTAATTGACACCAAACTTGGTTTGTGGGTAGCTTATATCAAGACACTACTTAGGATTGATACCCAGGTGTCTGTGACTTTTGCTTAAAATAGAAATTTAGGTTTCTCCTTATTACTTGGGTTAGCTGTGATCTATTGACACCAAACTTTCTTTGGGTAGCTGATACCAAGACGCAACTCAGGATTTCTACTCAGAAGTCTGTGATCAAGATCAAGGTCGCTGTTGCTAAAAATAAAAGTTCAGTTTCTTCATATCAGATATTTTCTTTACAAAAGTATAAGTATTAAATGAAAACCTGGTTTTCGGCGCATGGCGACATTTTTTTCTTGTTTTAATTTTGATGCATATCATAAATTTCAATGAATATGGTTATACTTTAGACATTAAATAGTTTTATATTAGTATATCAGTTGCATTATGGGCGGTCAAATTTCCTAAAATGAGAAAAATATGCAAAATTCTACATTTTGACTTTTTGCAGTATCCATTAATACACATGTATGTGCAGGTTTGAGATGCAAATTTTCTGGAACATGTGGAAAGGGGGTTCGTTTGGGGACAGTCTTAGGGTAGTTACATGATTCCCAACTTTCTAGCCGAAAAGAGGGATCAAAAAACAAAGATTTTATTGGGTCAGCTTATATAAGTAAAGCCTTCCATTCTTTCATTCATTCAAACATAACTTTCATTTTTATATTCATCCAAAACTATAAAAAAATATAGGTTAGTTATTCTTATGTTTCAGATAGCCAACCATTGTGTACCTTTGGAGGTCTTCAAGGATTGTCATGGTCAGAATGCTATATCCCATCATTTTCGCCTTCCGGAACGTGCAGGTAACCTCATTATCAAACATCAGAAACATTTTCTTTTAACTCATAACCTACAAAATTAATGTAATTAACTCAGCTTCAATTGTTTTCAGTTTAAAAAATACCATGCAATGAATTATTTTAGCGACTGAAAATTTTCACGATTTTGCCATTATTCAAATTTTCACGGTTCTAATAATAATGAATCTGTATGTGACAGGTGTAGATCTGGATCCTACAGCATGGATTCGAAGACAGATCAGGATCTAGATATTTTACCACAACAGATTATTACAACTTATAAAGAATGCTGTAGCCTTTTTGTGCTAACCCAGTTTTAACAGTAACTTATTAAGATTAAAAAAAGTTACTTGATGATATAACATTATTTTTCAGGAATAAGACAGTGGCAGAAGGGTTTAAAGATTTTGTAAAGTGTGTGCGCACACAGGCACTGCTACGCGGTGAAGACTGTGATGTAGATGATATTGTTGGTGTCATAAAATCTGACCGGTACAGGATTGGACTGATATCACAAGACGAGGATGTTGGCAGTTGTATAACAGGTGCAATGAAACTAAATATATTTTGTATTGTCCATGCATTAAGGGCCCCCGTCAGGGGCAGATCCAGAGAAGCTTCAGTGGGGTTGTTTGAACAGCCTTTTTGGCAGCAGCATTTACATTTTATAGGGATTACAGCCAGAAAGTTTTAACTACCATGAGACTGCCTCAAACAAACCCCCTTTCTGAAAATCTGGTATCCAGTTTTCATGTTTCTGGTGCATGAATCGTGTTTCAGCTATTGACACTTCACTTTAACTTGTGTACAAACATTGTAGATCCAGATCACCTGGCACATCCAAGCGATCAGATTTAGATTTGCACTGATTGCATCTTGGTCAGCAATTACCAAATGAATTTAAAAGCCAGAAGTGTATATCCTGATCAGATGGCATGGATATACTGGCAGATCTGGATCTACACTGTTCATCAATCACAATAAAGGTGTTTCAATGGAGTCAAGGGTTTATGTTTACCTGAGTGTGTGAAAATAGATTTTGTATATGTATCTCATAGTTATGCAAAGTTTCTTTCTTTGTGTGTGAATGTGTATGCACACATACATTTTGCCATGAGTAGCTGTCAAAAAATGTGCCACTATTTATTTTAAATGTCAGCAAGCTATTACAAAAACCCATAACCAAAATCTTCCCAATATTTTGATTATAAGTTAAATAATGTTGTTTTTTCCACCAGATACAATAGATAATTGATTAAATCCTTAAATAACTATATGTGAAATGTATTTACATTGTAGAAGACACACTGAGCAAATTGAGAACAGAGTTTCAAGACAAAAGCTTGCTGTGCTCCAGTTCCTATGCTGTCAAGTACTTTGGAATGGGATGTGCTCACTACTACTGCCCTATAAAGCCTGATTTGGTGGCTGATGATGTAACAGCATGCATGTATGTAATAACCCTTTACCCCATATATATGTTTTAATGCATGTGTGACCAGTGTAGATTAAGATCATTAAGCACAACAATGCCATCAGTCAGATCTGGATCTATATTGTTTGCCAGTTTGGTAAAAAATAACTTAATATTCTAAATGTGATCAGTGAAGATCCTGATTAAACTGCACAGATGTGCTGCTGGCTGATCAGGATCTACACTGTTCATTCACCAGTGAAGGTATATCTATAAAGGGTTAATAGGATAAATGTGATTTATTTACATACTTTGACAAAATAAGGTTAATTTTACAGCAAAATGCATAATAAACAAATGTTGTCTGCTCAAATTTGTGACATCATTTCAAGGATTGACATCAGCTGTTTGAAAACACCTTTTCCTGTGATGGGCCTAATTTCATTTGATTTCAGTGTACTGTTGTATCATTTAATTTCGCGGGGATCAAATTACGCATAAATGACATAAGTGACATTTTTGCGAGGGCTTAAATTCACGCACTTGTATTATTTTAATAAGACTAGATATTCAATGGTTTGATTTCGCTAGGGTTTGATTTTGTGCATTTAACCTAACGCGAAATATGTGAAAATTAAATCATCACTAATTATAATGATACCACAGTAATTGTTGTTGTTACAGACTGTTGTATCAGCAAGTAAGCTGTTTACAGCGTGAGATGAAGAATGCGACCTTGACCTGTGACCTTAGTGATCTGATGAAAACAGCTGCAGTTGGAGATATATCATCCCCGCTCTTTGTTGGCCAAGATAGACTTGATCTCTGTCCAGGTGGGTGTGTTATTCGACTCACAACTGTTGCCCATGACCATAAAAAAAAGAAAAAAAATGTATTTAAAAAAAACCCTTAAATCTCAAGCCTCCTTTTCAGCCAATCAGATGCTTGAGATTTAAAGCCTAGCCATCACTGTTGTATGTTTCTTTCAAAAATACTTCTACCAATGTCAACTATTGATTGATTAAATATGTTTTATCTTCTAACAGCTTGACTTTTAACACTCAACCTGGATTACTCCAAAGCTACAGATTTTATTGCTTGTAAAAACAGTGCAGCTCCAGATCAGCTGGCACATCTGTGCTGTTTGATAAGAATCTACACTTATGTTCATAATGAAAAGCAAGGCCCATTAAGCATCTGATTGGTTAAAACGGATACTAGTCTCCATATCAACCAGTCTTATTCGTAGTGTTTGATACTTGTGGGGAATAACCTCTTAATGTAAAGAAAACACAAAAGCGGTTCCACGGTCGACCTCATTACATTACGAGTTTATTCCCTACAATAATGTTCTTCAGTTTCAGTTTTATGATATTGGACAAAGGATATGATAAAGTCATATCAGAGTCAACTTTGGAGGATGTATTTTATTTTCTGAAAAATAAATAGATACTGTTTTTTGTCTTTTTTTCAACTTATCTAGTGATGGACACCTGTGAAATGCATCTCCTGTCTCGTATCAATGGCAGCAAGGAATGTGTAGAACATCTTCTTCGAAACCTCACTCATCTCCCTTCAAGTGAGGTCTGCAAGTGAGTATCTTAATTCATGAATTGTACATTTTTATAGCTGCATTTGAGGAAATTGTTTTCAAATTCTGTTCACAAATTTTTTTTTTTTTTTACCAATCTCACTTAAGTCAGATCCAACTAACTGTTAGATCTGGTGATGGCCTGCAAACATTTTATACAATATAGCAGTTTTTTCTTTTATAAATATTTTTAGAAACAAACAATACAGTTAGCATGATTCATAACTCTCTGAGTCATTACAGTTGAAATCAATGCAAAATCACATAAAACACACCTATATTTGGTAAAATTATGCTTTCACTGGGATTCAACACTTGCTGTAGTTTATTACACTGTGTTTACTTGGATGAGCTGGCTGATCTCGATTTACACTTTTTGCTATAGGGTAACAGTCATATTTCATGGGGTAAAGGGTTAATAATGCATTATAATGTGCATTCAGGGAATACAATATTAACCATAATTCTGCACATTTCAGTCTGGTTTCTCTGGGAACAGAGTGCCTGTATGCAGCAAGCATCTCAGTTAGTGCCACATGCTATCCAGCCGAAATCCCCACAATTCTGAGAAAATTTGTTAGTGCAGCAGATGTTGCCATGAAACAGACGGAGTGCATATACAATACCCCAGTCAGAGTGAATCCATACAGCCAATGCAGTGGTGAGCTGTTTAAAGTTGTTCATATATAGTATATCTGTTTTTTACTGTAAGATATAAAATATATATCTCACCAAGAGAGCTGCAGAATTCATATTTTTGCGAGTGGTGCATGCTTGATGTTTTGTGTTAGTTTTGACATATACAGTATGGTAGCAACTTGGCCTCTGCATTACCGAGTTTAAACAGTGGTTATATGGGGTACTTCATGGGAAAAGGTACCTTCGGTCATTTTTAGTGATATTTTAGTTTTTACTAAATTAAGTAACAACTATAAATCAATTTCTTATAACTAAAATGTGATTTTGTTACACATTTTGACAATAAAATGGTATTTTTACCACGAAATGCATAATAAATACACTGCAGCTCCGTTATATCGCGATCCGTTGTATAGCGATATCCAATTAATCGCGCTGGGTCCGTGGATCCCAATATTTTGTACATTTACAATATATATTTTTGTTCATTCTTCCTGGCTGGTAAAAAACACCAAATGATCAAATCAATGTTGGTGACAAATTCACAAAACGCAGGCTTTTTTCGTGTCGAATTACGTCATTTTCTTGGACGGTTGTTTATTACATTTAATATGCAGGGATTTAAGAGGCGATGTACAAGTTCACCCACAGATACAATTTAACATCAAACGTATGAAAATAAATGAAAGTTTTTTTTATACAAAAAAGCTTCAGATTTGACATTAAACCCCCCTTTGTGACGAACAATACGTGCGAAAAACACCAAGCTGATACAGTATTGACAAAATTTCGTTCACGAGACAAACCGCAAATTAGCAACAATTAATGAAAGCAGCTAACAATAATAGACACTGAGCAGGAAACGTCAAAACAGTTTATTGTTTTGACATTACCTGCTCATCGACATATCAAGGTGGTTAACGACGGACGTCGGTGAAATAACATCGCCGACCTTGACAGACCAACCGATCAACAATCAGTTGAAAGCACCGACACCGTTGGAAATTGATGACGGTGATCTTTTTACATTTATTTATTTCCGTTTATTAAAAATAAACCTCAATAAATTATATAAAGTTGTTTTAAAACATTTGTCCAGCAAGGAACGTGATCCCTGATGTACCGTAGATTTCACGGTGTGTTAATTATGCAACACCCTGATATACATGCATCTGACAGCAAAACAAATAATTCAGGTTTTTTTAGCGCGATTATTTACTTATATCGCGGTTGGTCGGGCTTGGACCCCGAGGTCCGCGATATAATGGAGTTGCAGTGTAATGTTGTCTGCTCAAAAATATGACATCATTTCACAGACTGATGGCTACTGTTCGAAGGTAACTTTTCCTGTGAAGCACCCCATATAAAACAGCATATTTCAGCAAGTGTTTGTGCTCAAGGACATTATATTGTAATTAAGTTGCTTTTTTGATTTAACTAGAAATACTGCAGTTATCCCATCTAGCGCCCGTGCTCCTATAACCACCCACAATGTGTTTTCAACTTAAGCAAGAAAAATTGACTATTAGCATTGACATATTATGACAATAATAATTGATTACATTATGGAATGACTGTCATTTGTTTTTTTCCGTTTTGGTACGGCATGTGCAGATTTTATTATTTGCAAAAAATAATTTCTGGTTTTGGTTAAGCTTTTGATTAATAAACTAACAGTTAGATGTTACAGTGCTTCTTGATTATTATCCAAGTTTTATGTTAGTTCCCTTTTAACCCTTTCATTGACATATACGCATTTTTACGCATGTGCGACCAGTGTAGATCCAGATCAGCCGGCACATCCATGCCGTCTGATCAGGATCTGCACTGGTCGCATTTTGGTCAGAAATAACCTAATGAAGACGGCACGGATGTGCCGGCTGATCTGGATGTAAACTGTTCGCTCTAGCAATAAAAGTGTATCTATACAGGAAAGGGTTAAGCGTCCTCCTTTTCTTGAATTTTTAAAGTGCCCTGGGCAATAGATGGGGCAAGTACATGTAATTACTTACAAGTAGTGATGCAATCATTTTCATTGTATTGTTCCATGTAATCTAGGTGAACAACCAACCTTTGACCTCTGTGATCCAGCTGATTCTGATGGAGTCAGTACCCTTCTGAAGTTAGTGGAGTCCCAGTGTAATGATACATATATATTCGACTGGAGGAACACAACAGTTGCTGGATCTTACTGGCCGGACCAATCTGCTGTAAATTGCAGGTAACATACAGTTCTGTATACAGTCCTGGGGTCATAAAGGTTAGACCATTCCGTTGTAAATTGCTGATAACATAAAGTTCTGTGTAGAGTCATTGGGTTATAAACATCATTCCACTGTAGATTGCATGTATCATGAAATTCTGTTAACATATACAATCTTTAAATTTTTACTCCATTATAGCTTTTCACTCTCCGACCCCATTTTGTGTTTGGAAGCCTGTAACATAATTAAACAGTTCCAAAAATCGTGTTTGTAAAAACAGACCCCAATTTGTGTCCGAAGATCGGTAATGTATTAAAACAGAATGAAATTTAACAGTTTTAAAACCCATAGTGTATAACCCATGGATGTGCTGGCTGAACTATATCTAAACTGTTTGTGCATCCATAAAGGCATATTTATGGAGAAAAGGGTTAAAAGATTTTATTATTGTACCTTATTTCAAGCAAAACAAATAAATTTGATTATAATATACAGTGAAACTTCACTTTTAATTCTGTTTTTTTATAAAGTGGTTTTAACCCTTTGCTCCATGGAATGAGCTTATTGCCCAAAGTTTTAAAACTGAGCATTGAAACCAGTCTCAAATCTCAAGCATCAGATTGGCTGAAATGGCGACTGGTCGCCATTTAAGCCAGTCTGACAGGCTGTCAACTGATTCCTATATTCCTATATTTCTACTGTATTTTGGATCAGAATCCTATATTCTGAAAAGCCTCCTATATTCCTATATTTCTCCTATATTTTTATGTGTATTCCTATATTTTTTAGTATTTGTTTTTGCCAATTAATGAAGAGAGTAAATATTGCTTTGATACTGCTTTTGCTTTCTTCAATAACTTCGTAGCAGGTTTCTGTGTATTAAGGCTTACCTAACAAAAACAAATTTTCACTTCTATGCAGAATTCTTGTTGCAGTTGCAACCAAATGCAGAAAATGTTAAAGATCATTAAATTTTATTCACCAACTGCAAAGACTAGAGAGCTTATATTTGGTATGGTGTATGTAGTTGTCTAAAACGTCAAGATGGACACCTGGGAAAAACATGCTTGACTGTGAACAAGAATTCTTCAGCTGACTTTTGTGGTCAGTTTTCCGGTTTGAAAAGAGTGTTAACAAACTCTGTTGGAAAAGAGTGTATGCAAAAGAAGGTGTCTTTACAAAAACAATAATTTTCAAAAGGCAAAGTCAAATAAAGGGAGGTAATGAAAACAATATTATTTGATAATTTGCTACAACTGTTAGTTAAATAAATTGAGGTAACTTTAGAATTTTTTTATTAGGACAGGCTGTCAAGCGGTCATACTTTTTCCTACTTTTTCCTAGTTTTTCCTACTTTTTAGTCTTGTTCCTACTTTTTCCTACTATTTTACAAAAACCTCCTACTATTCCTACTTTTTTGTCAGATGGACAAAAGAAAAAATCTATTTCTTTTAAAAGGAGATTTTAAAAATATTTTTTTTTGTGTTCAGAAAGTACCCGGTAATGTACTTGTAAATGTCATACCTGTATTCATATTGATAAGTGTGAAGTTCTATGAATTTCTTCTGTCTACATAACTACTGCTATTGGTCTAACAGGCCTGACAATGTCATTTGTCTAAGTCAAAAATAGAAATAAAGGGGTTATAAAACTCATGTGGGTAAAATAGATAACAGTTAATTTCATTAATGCCAAGTGAGTGTTGAAAACTCCTTAAATGCAAGTTTTTAAAACTGATAATTTAACCGTTTAAATTGCAAAAAAGTATTTTTTTAACAGGAAATCACCTTTAAACACCTCAGAAATAGTCATAACTTTATACATCGTAGAAAAGGTCTGACCGTCATTCTCATGTGATAGAAAGTGGCCAAAATGTTAAGAGTATTTAGAGGAATGTTTGAGCCATCTAGCAAGCCTCCTAGCGTAACCTTTAAAACCTTTAAGACCTGTAATTTCAGAGCGAACTTAAAAGCTTTTAAATCTTCTCAGGGCTTTTTTTTTCTTCTTTAGTAGAGACAGTCTTCCCCTCAGAAAATTTCTTTAAAATCTTGCAGTTTTCTGCAGAAAGTAACTTTACATGAGATATTTTATTTCCCTTACAGAAGAAATAATGTTATTTACCCCCAAAATATTGGGCATGGGTCCCATCCCTTGGCATTGAAAAACACCTGGTTCTGAAAAACCTATAAAAAGGCCAAAAAGCCTGTAGTTTTCACTCAAAATCTATAGACTCCCAGCCTTGTCACTGTAATGGTTGTACTACTGTATTTCTCCCCCTCCCTTCTTTTTGAGTTTTTTCAGAATGCTGTTGTGTTCACCAACAAGATACATTTAGATATTGGCAGTAGGGTTTTCAAGACCATGGGTTTTCCATGTATTCAGCATTTATAATGTAACTCAGCATTTTTAAAATGACCAATTATTTATTGCAACTGAGCACTGCTTGCGTTATGAATGTCTGAATTTTTTCAATGAGAATTCTAACAAATGCTGAGTTGTAAAATTTATTTTTTTTAAATCAGGTCTGGTGATATGTTTACACTATTGCAACTGTGGGCAAAAGCATTTATTGCAAAGTTTAGATATAAAACATGCCTATTACAGATATATGTGGTTTTAGAGTAGGTTTCCATGTCAATTAACTTTTTTCCCCAAAATTAAAAAGGGTATGGGCCCCTTCCCCTACACTTGTATACTGATACAAATGTATATGTTATGCTTTTTCAATGAGAATTCTAACAAATGTATCCTTTATTAATTAGTTATTTTGAAATATTTACAGTAAAAGGCCTTTTTAGACTTGAGCCTTTATAAAACCCCTTTTTTTGATGCCCCCATGAAGTGTGAGGCATATAGAGTTGCACTCATAATGCCCCCTCGGTGAGGGTCATAAAGAGTTGCACTTGTCCCTCTCTCATCAACTTCTCATTAATGAATAGGCTGAATTCTTTCAAACTTGCAAAGATTGATCGAGCAGGATGTGAAGATGATCGTAAAGAAAATGCAACTAGTTTAACCACAGTTATGGCCCTTTGTTTTACAAGTGTTCTTATACTATACATTTGGGGCATCCGTGTCCCCAGAACACAGTCTAGTTTTTTCAGGCCTGCTAAGAGCTCTGATCAAGGTATAACTTGAAACACTGAAAGTCGATATTTTTTCTGCAATAAAACTGCATTTTCATTACTTTTTGAACATCTCTCATAATAGCAGGAAGACTAAACCCATGGTATTGCTGTAAGTGCTGTTTTTATTCATCAAGATGAGACCCCATTGACCCATACTGACTCCACATAGACATCTCTTTAAGTTAGCAGTGGCAGTCTAGCTTATGTGTTGGGGCCTCAGCTGGATGACCATGATACATATAATTTGTAACAGAAAGAGTGAAGTCCCAACTCTGAAAAACTGTTTATGTATTCCTACTTTTGAGGAAAAAGTTCCTACTTTTTCCTACTCTTCTCCTACTTTTTTGTCAAAAGGGTTCCTACTTTTTTCCTACTTTTTGAAGAAAGATCACTTGACAGCCTGTTAGGATAATCTGCAAAATATTTGCGTAGTTTTCTAAATTTATTGTGTTTTTATGGAACCACTCAATGGATAAAAGTTTAATTACTGTTAAACTTCAATGAACATGAAAGGTATAATGTCCATCTGTTCCCAAGAAGGCTTTTGAAAATTATTGCTTTTGTATAGAAATTTAATGGCAGTTTGAATTAAAGTTCAGTTATGATTATAACTTGATAAGTTTTTATCATTTCTCTGAAACTTGTAGCAATATTCTTTGTAGTTAGGTTAACTATCTTATTTGACTGCAGTACTGTTCCATGTAGATTAAATAAATAAATGGAATCATATTCAGGAACTTCTAGAGTAGTGAAGGGCATATAATTTTGTATGATGTATTGCCTACAAGTAAGGCCTTGGGGTCACTTTAGACTGAACCCTTTTGGACATTGTAACCCAGATTTTTACACACAAAGCAATATGACTATGAGTGAATGGGTCGATGCTGTTTACAGTACTATATATCATAGAAGACATACTAAAACTGAAAAATCAGGCTTTGTTAATGCATTTTCTGCATTTCCCCCTTGTTGGTCATTCAGATGCTGGTGATGTTCTTGATGGTGCTGATGTTAAAGTTAATGGTTTCCATCATTGTTACAGTGGACATTTTGGACATTGATAATTGTAGAAACAGTAAATGCACATGTGAAAATCATTTGTATAAGTGCAAGTGAATAAAACTATTATCAGTTCCAAACTCCTATATTTTGCCTCAAAAATCAACCAAAAACTCCTATATTTGTTGCAAAAATATTCCTATATTTTTCCTATATTTTGGAGATGACCTGGTTGACAGCCTGCAATCAGATGCTTGAGATTTGAGACTGGTTTCCAATCTCAGTTTTATAACCTTCAACCTATATTTTTTGCATGACCGGTGTAGTGCCAGATCAGCCTCTGCATCTGCACAGTCCTGAAAGGGTCTTCACTTTTTGCCTGATTTAGTCAAAGAAGCATTTTTAATGCATACAGAAAACAGTTTACTGGTAGATCCATTTCTGATCTGTCTAAATATGCAATGAAGGTCCTACGCATATTACAAAGTCAATAAGCCTTGTATTTTTATGGTGGGTCGCATATAGTTATTGTATGTTAGTCCACTCAAACCCTTCACTCCATAGATACACATAAATTACATGGACAAACAGTGTAGATCCAGATCAGCCAGCACATCCATGCTATCTGATAGGATCTGTACTGTTTGCTTTTTGGTCAGAAATAAGCTTATAAATAAAAAAAAACAAACAGTGCAGAACCTCATCAGACAACACATAATAGTGCAATCTGGCCCTGTGATTATACATTTTTTTTTACTCTCAACTCAATTCTGTGCTTAAACTTAAAATGTCTAGAACATTAACAGTCTTCATAGATAAGGGATAACTATCTGTTCAACAGTTGTCGTTGAGAGCAATTTTTTCAAATTTTCAGTTTAAAATGTTTTATTTTATATAATGGCCAGAAGTGAAGCCATCAAATTTTCATGCTCAAATTAAGTAGAGCACAAAAAAAGTTTTATAGTCACGGGGCCTGATCAGTATCTGCACTGTTCGCCCACGCCATAAAGGTATATCTTTTTAGTTAAGGGTATACATGTAATACACTACATAGTTTATTTTATTACAGCATGTTCAAAAGATTTGTCACCTGTGGTTACCAAGCAACTAAAAGACTTGGTTTCGAATGTTCCCTCGATACTATCGCTAAAACAATTGCTGATAACAAACAGTCTCTCTGGAATTCCTTACGGGTCATGGATCTCCAACAGTGTACAGGTGAGAACATTTACCTGATCGGGATTTCCCACCTTCATAGGGTCTCCACAACTCTAGATCAGTGCTGGAAATGTAATTGAATTCTTGTGCATTTCAATGAAATAACATAATTTAAAAGCACATTTTAAAATCATGTTTTGTACATTGTGATGTCATACTGAACACGAAAACTTATAAATTTCAAGAAAATTGTGTCTAGACAGGGTAGAGTGCAAGATTTCCAGAAAGGGGTGTACGTGTTTTGGGCATTCTTAGTTACATCATAATTTTGAACTTTCTGGTGAAAGTCTAGGTCTTTGGTTGAAGTGAACTTGATTCTCTATAGGAAAATATTGCTGTGATGGGGTATTCAACTACTTCAGTTGCTAATAATGTGTTATGTTGAGAGTGGAATGTCATTATTAATTTGGCTTATTTTTTTAGGAGAATGTCATACAACACTTGTTGACAGGCTGGAAATGTGCCTTAGTTCTGGAATACAGTATAGTATGGGGTACTATAGAGGTGATAACTTTACATGCACGTAAGTACAACAGTGACGACAGTGCCCAACATCATTAAACTGAGAACAATACCTGAGATTATAAAATTAAATCAGAAAACCAGTCTTGACAACTTAAGCATCTGATTCGCTAAAATGGAGACTGATTTGAGACTGTTCTCCAATCTTCAGCCTGAAGACCAGTCTCAAGCAGCTGATTGTTTGAGTTTCAGTTCATCCTTTAACTGATCAATTAAAAGATAGTTTTGAGTAAGGCTCCAACGTTTACAAATTTGTGTAAACGTTTACACGGACCATGAAAAACGAAACGATGCCTTTTAAACGTTGTTTATATCCTACAAACCTGGGAGCAATGTGACAGGTTTCACCGAACTTTGTATGTTGTAAATAACAATACAACTCCATCATTAGGGATTGCTAAATTTCTGGGGGATTCCTGTGAAATTCCGAATCCGTCATTTTGCTACACTCACCGACATGATAACGACATCCAGGGATTTCAACTGATACAGATTCTTGCATTTTATGCAAGCAAATTTGATTTTTTTTTCCCACTTTTGACCCCCACCTCATTCTGAGCTTGGGGTAATTTTGATGCAGTGGTCAAGAATTAAAAAAAACTTATGTGTATATTTCAATTTAAAAATGAAGTAAACCCTTATTTAACCACTGAAAATACATTAAAATGAAGTTAAAGCACGTTCATAACTAGTTAAGTTTACTAAATACTGTGGTATCATTTAATTTCGCTGGCACGAAATTTCACGCAATTGCCGAAAAAAGACTGTTAAAACATTAAACATATTCCAAAAGAAATTTGAAAGTTATAACTAATTTTATTTTCTTTATTAACAAAATTATTCGATACTTCTAATTTATATCAAATTGCGATATGGGCAACTGTATATACATTTGGACATAGCACGTTTAGGATACGTATGTGGAACTTTTTGCTTAAATTTTAGCTTATGTTTTAAATTCGTGCACTGGCCCGAGCGTGCAATTAGCGAAAATTAAGCCATCGCTAAATAAAATGATACCACAGTACAAGATATGACTAGTTAAGATCTGATAATGAACCCATGAATATTCCCAATGGGATCAGATGACCACTGGTTTTCAAAAGCTATTGAAATTTATGGACATCGCAGAAACCCATAACAAAGCGAGAGTTTTTTATACTTCAACAATGTGAATTACATAATTAAAGTACTATTGTGTACTTAGTGGTTTAAAAAGCATTAATATTTTTAAGTGTATCATTGCCCATTTTCAGTAAATATTTTGCCGCCTTTACAATCACGTGACCGTTCGTATAGAAGGTCCGAGATTCTGTTAACGTTTACAGCCCATAATTGAAACGTTACCGTTTACACGTGTAAACATTGGAGCCTTAGTTTTGAGACTTGTCTCCAATCTCAGTATTTGCAAAGAGATGTTTATAACAATTTAACATTATAAGTTTTGAAATAAGTTGTGAAGTTACATACACAGGCATAAACTAATATATTTAGTTTTAAATTGTGTGTATTTCATGCTTAGGTAAATTCATGAATTTAAACCTCTACAAAAATATGTCATATAATACTGTATGTCATTGTTGTAAATATAATATATTGTAAAAAATTAATTTCGACGCGTATATATCAATTGTTGCTTTTGTGCAAAAATTTGTTTTCATGAAATTAAACCAAGTCATGCAGTCTGATCAGGATCTACAATTAGTTCTATTTATTAGACAATTTCTGACAAAGAACAGTGTGGATGTATGTGGAGGTTGATCTGGATTTACAATGGTCACCCATGGGTTCAACCCTTTCTGCCATATATATGCCTTTTAATGCATGTGTGACCAGAGTAGATCCAGATCAGCCAGCACATCCGTTTGGTTAGAAATAATCTGATGAATAAAAAAGCAAACAGTTTAGATCCTGATCAGACAGCATGGATGTGCCAGCTGATCTGGATCTAAACTGTTCGCACTCGCAATTAAAGTATATCTATGGAGGAAAGGGTTAAGCCACATCTCAAGAAAACAGTTGAATCAGCATTTTCTTACAGTACAGTAAAATCCCTCATAAGAACCATCCTGAAATTAGACAACCTCAACAATAAGACCTCTACTTCAATTTCTCTTTTTACAATTTTGCTCTGTTTTATCCTGATATTAACTCTTTCCTCTATGGATAAATCTTTATTGCAAAGACTAACAGTTTAGATCACATGCCGTCTGATCAGGATCTAAACTGTTTGCTTTTTGATTTGTTAGGTTATCTCTGACCAAAATGCAACCACTGCAGATCCTGATCTCACGGCATGGATATGCCGGCTGATTTGGATCTACACTGGTTGCACATGCATAAAAAGGTGCACAGTAATGCAGTCTGATCAGGATCTATTTGGAGAAAAGGGTTAGAGCCTTTACTACATGGGATATTGTTAAGACCACCCCTCTCTTAAGACCACTTTTGGCTAGTGCAAGTGTTGGCCTTATTCTCAGGGATTTACTGCACTGTTTGTCTCATATTGATATTGCTAAACACTTGGAGTTAAAGTCAAACCTGTCTTCAAATACCACTCATATAAGACCTAAAAGTGGTCTTTGAAGTCAGGTGGACTTTATTCACAATTTAATTTGATCTTAAAATCAAATAATGGGACAATTTTAAAAATGTGGTGTTTTATCCACAGGTGGCCTATGATAAGGTGGTCTTTAGCACAAGATAGACTGTATATTTATTACCTTTATTTCTAGTCTGTACAACCTTCTGTGGCATTGTGTAAATGCTGGTGTACCCACAGGCACTTGTGAGGCGAATGTTGTTACAAGTCATGTGAAACTAGGACTAATTTCAAACCTTCAAGGAGGCCCCATGTTTACAGACTACACAAGATACTGTCAAGGTTTGATATACAGTCGAACCTGTATTAAGCAGCCAACCAAGAGTTGAGGGGATGACAAAATGTGGCTGCTTAACACAGGTGGCTACTTAAGACATAAAAAAATAAAATAAAATGTCAGTTTAAGACATTTTGAAACTGGCTGTTTAAGACATATTCCAACTGAGTGTTAAAGAAAGGTGGTTGCTGAATGGAGGTTGCTGTTAATGCAGGTTAAACTGTAAATTGTTGTAAATTTAACTTGACCTTTACAAAATCTTATTTCTGTCGAGTAGAAGTTTGACAAGAATTATCTCCCTGTATCTTTAAAAATAAAAAACACTCCAAGGTCGAAGATGATTAAATTCAAACTGTAACCCAGGCTTTAATCTGGATCATATTTAGATTTGAGACTGGTCAGTATGAATTAATGATGCATAAACATTAAAATATTTATTCATTTGACTATGTATTTCTTAAACTGTTATCACCTGTTTAAAAAGGACTTTTGATGTCTTGTTCTTCAAGAAAATGGCACTTTTAAACCGGGTGGAAACTGCAAAAATTGGGCTCCTTAACAATCTGTGTGTTGCTATTTTTTTTATATGCATGGAAAAATTTATAGATCGCTTCGAGTTGTAATGATACAAACTACCTTGTTCCTTTAATGATTTTATTTGAGAAAGAACATTATTATTTAAACAAAATAATAATAACAATGGTAACCCTTTCCTCCATATTTATCTCTTTTATCACACAGATGAACAGTGTAGATCCATATCAGCAGGCACATCCATGTCCTCTGATCAGGATCTACACTGTTCACTTTTTGGTCAGAAATAATTGAATGAACCTCTAAGCAAATAGTCCGACAGCATGGATGTGTCAGCTTATCTGGATCTAAACTGTTTGCCCAATTGTGAAAAAGGCTGCATCTATGGAGTAAAGGGTTAAAGATAAGACTTATACCACAATTATATTAACTCTTTCCTCCATAGATACACCTTTATTGCGAGGGCGAACAGTTTAGATCCAGATCAGCCGGCACATCTGTGCCATCTGATCAGGATCTAAACTGTTCGCTTTTTGATTCATTATGTTATTTCTGACTAAAATTCGACCAGTGCAGATCCTGATCAGACAGCTGATCTGGATCTACGCTGGTCGCACATGCATAAAAATGCGTATATATAATGGAGGAAAGGGTTAAATAACTAATTCCTGTAGCAGATTCACTTTCCCTTCAGTAGCACATTTCTCATAAGTACAGCCATTATTTACACTTTTTGAAACTGTCTCATACAATGTTAAAGGTCTACTATCTGAATCTTGTCTTATTCAGTAACAGCAGCACCAGCTTCATTGTGTGATGATGCTTATGCCAGAGAAATAGTCCTATCTAACAACTGCTGGAATGAATTTTACACACTGGAGAGAAACTGCAGGTGAGTACAGCAGAACTCTGTTATAATAAAAAAGTACTGATGAATGTGTAATCTTTACTCCATTGATATTCCTCTTATCACACAGGATAATAGTGTAGATCTAGATCTGTGCTGTTTGATCTAGATCTTCACTCTGCCTATTGGACAGAAATAACCTAATGAATCTTAAAGGAAGAATGTGTATATCCTAACCAGTGCCTTAGGTTATAAAACTGAGATTGTAAACCAGTCTCAAATCTCAAGCATCTGATTGGCTGAAATGGTGACCAATCAGATGCTTGAGATTTGAGACTGATTTCCATGCTCAGTTTTATAACCTTGGGCACAGTTAGCACAGCTCATCTGAATTAACCCATTCACCTGTGGGATAATAGTCATATTGCACAGAGTAAAGGGTTTAAGAACTGATGCTAGATAGATGCTAGATATTTCAATGGAATCAAGCTGAGTCTGCCAATGCCTTATGTGAAGGTGAGGGAACATGGACGAGTTTGAAGTGTTTGACCCTTTCCACTATATATACACATTGTTACGCTTGTGCAACCAGGATCTGCACTCTTCACCTTTTGGTCAGAACTAACCAAAGTAATCAAAGAGCAAACAGTGCAGATCCTGATCATGGCACAGATATGTCGGCTGATCTGGATCTACACTGTTTGCCTACGCAATAATGGTGTTTCTGTGGAGGAAAGGGTTAAATGTGCGTAATTCAGTGAATACGGTAATTTATTCAACCCTTTATTTAATATGTACAGGTTTTATAGCATCAGTGAACAGGGTGGATCCATATCAGTGGACCCATGCATGCCATCTGATCATGATTTACACTGTTTGCTTCTTGGTCAGAATCGTAAGAATCAAAAAGGAATCAGTGTAGATCCAGATCAAATGGCAAGTGCAGGATGTGTAGATGATGGTAAAGAAAGGACTTTTTTCTGCGACCATTTTTATAACAAATTTTGTTGCAGCAGTGCGGGCATCAGTGTCTGAGGTCACATTCTAGTTTGAAATGCAATTGTGGTTAGATCATGGACCCTGCAAACTGTGATAGAGCAAAGTCGGATAATTTCGTCACCTTGAGGCAATTTTTTGGCTCACATGTTCCTGACGATATTACCCGCCGGTATGTCAATGTATACATGAAAAACGATCAAAGCTGAAGTATTCCGAATAAAGAATGAACGTAAAACGCCATAGAATAGTGCACTGAAAACAAAATAAGTGTATAGAGGTATGGCGGGTAAATTCATCAGCATGCGGGTAATTTCGTCACTTTATTATATTATGTATTTTTCATGAACTACAATTTAGGATTGCTGTTAAACATAACATTATTTGACTTATATTATGTATTTTTTTGTGAACTAAAATTAAGGATTCTGTTAATCATAACATTATTTGACTTGTTGATTGATTGAATAGTATGTACAGAGGATTCTGAAATTTTCAGCAAACCAGTCAAAGCCCAATTTTCAGCAGAAATGTCTAATTGAAATTTAAAAATTTCTGAAAAAGATGTCATGCAAAACGAACAAAATGTCCTATCCTCCATGTGTTTAACAAGTAAAAATCTACTTGTTTCGAGTGACATGTAATTGGTTAATTAAACGAGCTTAACTGTCAACGTAAGCAGCTTGGGGCCGAGATAATCCATACAAAACAACAATTATCAACAGTTTTGTTTGATTGCCAAACAAATGAGACTTACAGAACAAATCAACTCTTCTAACAGCATTTTGGTGGTGGAGTGTAGGTCGTGAACACATACATCATTTATTTAACATAGTTTTCGAGTCAGGCATATGCTAATAGTTTCAAACATGTTTTCTTTTCTCTTTTTTTCGAGCCCTTTCCAACTTTGGGTTGATAACAAGTGAGTCAATCAATTATGAATCTATATGCTGTTATTACTTCCAACGCGGCACATTTGACCTCGGGAAATCAATATTACTATACCGTGTTGCTTTTGATGTGAATAAACAGAAATGATGATGCAATATACACTTCCAATCACACAGGTGTTACATGCTTACTAATGAAGATGTTTAAAAAGGGATTTATAGCTATCGGTCGAATATATTTTCATCCGTTATGACAGTTTTTTTCTCAACATCATTGGTGATTTTGTTACGGATTTAAATATAAAAACAAGAGCCAGTCGGAAACGACTGCAAGCTCGACTATTCGAAAAGTCAGAATTATTAAGCACATTGTAACTGGGCTTCATTTAAACTGGGGAGTGATTCAGGAGTTTATGACGCCTCCAACAAACACACATGAACAAAGTTTCTTAATCCAAGTTAGGAAATAAATAAATTACACTTAATTTATTATTGTAGATTTTTTTAGGGTTAACACAACCCAGCCCATAAACCCCTGATCCGACACCCATCAACCTACTATCCCTGCCCACCTAAAGTGGTGTGGCGTGGTGAAGTACAGTATGGTATGCTGGTTGCTGGTGTTGTCATTGTTGGTGTTGTTACTGGCGGTGGTAGTGTTGTTGCTGGTGGTGGGGGTGTTGGTGTTGTTGTTGTTGGTGGTGGTGGTGGTGTTGATGTTGGTGGTGGTGTTAATGTTGTTGGTGGTGGTATTGGTGTTGCTGGTGTTGTAATAGTATAGTAATAGTAATAGCATAGTAATAGTATAGTAATAGTAATAGTATAGTTATAGTTATAGTAATAGTATAGTATAGTAATAGTATATAGTATAGTAATAGTATAGTATAGTAATAGTATAGTAAAAGAATAGTAATAGTAATAGTCTCGGTCTCGACTAGGTCTGGGTCTCGGTCTGGGTCTCGGTCTGGGTCTTGATCTCGGTCTGAGTCTCGGTCTGGGTCTCGGTTGAGGTATCGGTCTCGGTTTGGGTCTCGGTCTCGGTTTGGGTCTCGGTCTCAATCTCGGTTTGGGTCTCGGTCTCGGTTTGGGTCTCGGTCTCGGTTTGTGTCTCGGTCTCGGTTCTCGGTTTGGGTCTCGGACTCGGTTTGTGTCTCGGTCTCGGTTTGGGTCTCGGTCTCGGTTTGGGTCTCGGTCACGGTTTGGGTCTCGGTCTCGGTTTGGGTCTCGGTCACGGTTTGGGTCTCGTTTTGGGTCTCGGTCACGGTTTGGGTCTCGGTCTCGGTTTGGGTCTCGGTCTCGGTTTGTGTCTCGGTCTCGGTTTGTGTCTCAGTCTCGGTTTGGGTCTCGGTCTCGATTTGGGTCTCGGTCTCGGTTTGTGTCTAAGTCTCGATTTGGGTCTCGGTCTCGATTTGGGTCTCGGTCTCGGTTTGGGTCTCGGTCTCGGTTTGGGTCTCGGTCACGGTTTGGGTCTCGGTTTGTGTCTCAGTCTCGGTTTGGGTCTCGGTCTCGGTTCGGTCTCGGTTTGGGTCTCGGTCTCGGTTTGGGTCTCGGTTACGGTTTGGGTCTCGGTCTCGGTTTGGGTCTCGGTTTGTGTCTCGGTCTCGGTTTGTGTCTCGGTCTCGGTTTGGGTCTCGGTCTCAGTTCGGTCTCGGTTTGGGTCTCGGTCTCGGTTTGGGTCTCGGTCTGGTCTGGTCTGGTCTGTAGTGTAGTGTAGTGTAGTGTAGTGTAGTGTAGTGTAGTGTAGTGTAGTGTAGTGTAGTGTAGTGTAGTGTAGTGTAGTGTAGTGTAGTGTAGTGTAGTGTATGCCCCCACCCACCACACAATTTCTCAACACTTTCAACCAAAGTATGTAAAGTACATCTGTTTTAAACATTTTCTAAAGCATTACATATGAAAAACACTAACATTGAACCTTTAACAATTATTTATTTTAAGTCTTAATTCTAATTTCAAGTGAAAAGGGGCAAAAACCAAAAATTTTAGTCGAAAAAGGGCAATAATTTGAACAAAATTGAAGTTAGAGTTATGGTTCTTGGCATACAAACTTCAAATATGATGATGAACAAGTGTTGAAAGTTTTAAAGCTGTAGTATAAGTAGTATGGAAGTTATGGGTTTGTACAGTAGCTTGCATGCAAACTTTAACCTGAAATTCTAAGTCGAAAAAGGGCCATAATTTGATCAAAATGAAAGTTAGAGTTATGGTTCTTGGCATACACACATGGGACATGATGATGAACAAGTGTGCCAAGTTTTAAAGCTGTAGTATAGGTAGTATTGAAGTTATGAGTTTGTACAGTAGCTTGCACGCAAACTTTAACCTGAAATTTTAAGTCAAAAAAGGGCCATAATTTGATCAAAATGAAAGTTAGAGTTATGGTTCTTGGCATACACACATGGGACATGATGATGAACAAGTGTGCCAAGTTTTAAAGCTGTAGTATAGGTAGTATTGAAGTTATGAGTTTGTACAGTAGCTTGCACGCAAACTTTAACCTGAAATTTTAAGTCAAAAAAGGGCCATAATTTGATCAAAATGAAAGTTAGAGTTATGGTTCTTGGCACACACACTCGGGACATGATGATGAACAAGTGTGCCAAGTTTAAAAGCTGTAGCTATAGTAGTTTTTAAGATATAGGTAGGTTGCACGTAAACTTTAACCAAAGCGGGACGGCGACGGCGCCGCCGACGCCGACGCCCAAGTGAGTACAATAGCTCGACATATTCTTCGAATAGTCGAGCTGATAAAACAAGAAACAATATTTATAGTTCATTAAAGTCACAACTATTTAGATGATTTATGATTCAGGCGACTTGGTTACTTTAATACACGATTCTTTCATGATAATGATGCGGTATGTTTAAATTTGCTTTTTAACAGCCAGTCAACACCTGAAAAAAATCTGTCATTCGCGGCGATGGGTGAAAATGTAAAAGACGCATGATCTGTTCCGTAGGTAAATATGCTTGTGCAGTAACTGAAAGTGATTAAATGTTGAAGACTTATTACCTGCTATATATGTGACGAAATTACCCGCCGATGACAGATTATGTCGGGTAAAATCGTCACCCCAAATATCTTTCTTAAATTTATTTAAAGGACAAAAATATGGGTGCGGAAAACAAAAAAGACATCTGTTTTGCCTTGAAACATGAAAACAATTGCAGAAATGACGATAAAATGCGATACTCATTTTTCGATAAAATACGACCCGTCTAAAGCAGCCGCATAACGACGACTATATTCAATAATTAGTGCAAAGGAGGTAGTTTTATTGACTCATTTTTAGCGATAATGTAGCTAATACAATATTAGAAACAGTTTCTTGACGTCATCAAAATACCTTACGTATATTTGAAGTTCGTTTATAGACATGAGATCTGATTACGAAAATGCCAGACAGATTGTAAAAAAGTGACGAAATTATCCGACGGCCGAAATTACCCGACTTTGCGCTATATAATTAGCTTGGTTATTTCAGTGCAAAGGAAGAAGTTATGTGGTGTTTCCAAAATGTTATGGAGCTCTTTGGATCATGCGACAATATGGACATCATAGTAACTGCTGCGATCATCTCTCGGGCTAGATCATACCAACAATACTCGATTGAATCCTGCTTTGGTAATAAAGAATGCTTTCAATGTTCCTCATTTATTTGTAGTTAATTCTTTAATGATGTTAGTAAGCAGATCTGCAGGTTTATTTTATTTCCATCATTTTTAATTTTTTTTATATTGTGCTTTGAAAATGCATGAATTTAAACACTGAGCTTACATTTTCCAGATGTATTGTCCTTGGAGCAAAGTAGTGAAATTTTGCTTTTAAATATAGGCTGTAGTTAAGGGAAGATAATTTAACTTCTGCTTAATAACTACAAAAAGGAAATAACGCAAAACAGCATTAAACTCTACAAAAAACTAACTTTTATAGAACATCAAAATCTGTCAGGTTTGTAAAATTATTTATTTTAATAATTATAGACTTAAGCCGACCTGGTTACTGCCCCTTGCAGCAGAATAAGGCAGAATGCCGTGTGTGTAGAAATAGAACAGATACATGTCAACTGGACCTCCAGTGTCCCGAGAACACAAAATGCTGTCATGATGGATGTAGCTACACCTGCCTTCCAACAACACAACAGCCAAGTATATATTTTACAAAGTTTTGATAATCAATAATGGATGTTCAGTAATGTTCTTCTGCTATATTAATATTATCATTATTATATTTTTTTCACTACCAGGGGGAACTCTAGCCATATAATTTTGGGTAAAATATTTTGATTTCTTTTCAAAAGAGAAATGAAAAAAAAAACAGATGTAAA
This sequence comes from Corbicula japonica, assembly GCA_038501625.1. NCBI lineage: Eukaryota > Metazoa > Mollusca > Bivalvia > Venerida > Cyrenidae > Corbicula > Corbicula japonica. Next base: position 5,510,650 of record JAZAYU010000007.1, read on the forward strand.
GTTACTTAAGGGGAAAACTGCATGATTTTAAAGAAATGTTCGCAGAAGAAGGCACTTGTAAACAACCCCTATTAAAGAAGGAAAAATGCCTTGATTTATATGGTCTCTTTAAAGGAGATGTCACCCCATGGACTGAATGGAGACAACTGTATTTGTCATTAATCTTATTATTCTTGTTTTGCATTTTCTTAAACATAAGTTTTTGTCATCAGCAAATCTTGAAAACTACTTGACAGAATTGATTGAAACTTGGAAATATAGTTACAGAGCAATGTAAACATGTGCATCTTGCAAGAATTATAACTCTGGATCACATTAATGCAAAGTTATCTTTCCTGGTTCATTTTTTCTGCCATCTGTTTTTTTTTGGTCCTGTAATAAGGACCATGTTTATAAGCAAACAAACCACATTATATCACAGGAAAAAATATACAAAATGATAAATAGAAACTGAAGTATACAGTCTCTTAAAATAGCAAAAACTAAAAAGCAAATTAGTATATGTATAAACAAAGATATATTTATCATGAAAATTCGACAGTATTACAAGGAAGTTACACAAATTATGATATATCTACACCGTGTGGCAAAACTATGAAATCCCATGACCTGCGTTATTTGTGATGTGCCATGACAAATTGGGAATCACCGACATTAAAATCCTGATCAAACAAGGCCTGAGAAGGACAAACAAGGCCTGAAAAGAATCATAATTGTATTCTAAATGCAATAAAATTGCTTCTCTGACTGAATGCAAATCAATGGATGCAAAGGCCTGCTTGTCTGGGTTTACACTGGTTGTCTAAGATATGAATTCTATGGAGCTTAGTTATGGAAGTACATGATGATTTTCAATTTTCTATCAAACTTTCTATGAAAATAAAATAATGTTGCCCAAAAAGGGGTTCAAGCAACCCCAATGAAGCCCCTCTGGATCTTTAAGCAGCTGATTTTTACTTTCAGTTTTGATGGGTGTACATGTATTGCTGCTGAATAGATCCTGGGACAATGCTTTCACCAACATGACAGACCCCAAAACTGTAGCCCTTATTTCCACAGTTGATACCTATGTAAGTGCAGCCATTATTGTCACATTATTATTTCTTTAAATTTCTGTTTCAATTTTGAATTTAGATGTTTTCTAATTTGCATGAGACATCATCAATTACATTGTCTTATAGTATTAACCCTTTCCTACATATATACAGTCACATTTTTACGCTTGTGCAACCAGTGTAGATACCGATCAGCCAGCACATCTGTGCCGTCTGATCAGGATCTGCCATGATCTTCGCTGGTCACATTTTTGTCAGAAATAACCTAATAAATCAAAAAATGAACAGTGCAGATCCTGATCAGAATGCACATCTTCTGGATCATCATGCTTTTCCACGCAATAAAGAAGTATCTATGGAGGAAAGGGTTAAGTGAAGAATGTTCTCATTGCCAGTTTTCATTCGTGCAGATATCTAAATTACTAAAACATGTTAAAAAAAAAAAATACCTACAAAACAGGCAAGAATGGTTTTTAATCACTTTGATTTGTACTAAGCAAATTTTATATTGCAGATGGTAGTGAGAATAATGTTTTTTCACAAAATGTAGATGATGTTTTTAGCTCATCTGTCACATAGTGACAAGGTGATCTTTTGTGATTGCAATTCGTCCGGCGTCTGGCGTCCGTGCATAAACTTTTGCTTTAAACAACATCTCCTCTTAAATCCCTGGGCCAAAGTTGATGAAACTTGCCACGGATGTTCTTTGCATGAAGCTCTTCCAAAGTTGTTCAAAGAAATCAATTCCATTCAGAACTCTGGTTGCCATGGCAATGGAAAGGAAAAACTTTTAAAAACTTCTTTAAAACCACAAGGACTAGAGCCTTAATATTTGATATACAGCATCATCTAGTGGTCCTTTACCAAAATTGTTCAACCTATCCCCCTGGGGTCAAAAATGGCCCCGCCCCAGGGGTCACTTGTTTTACATAGACTTATAAAGGGAAAACTTTTAAAAATCTTCTAAAACCACAAGGCCTAGAACCTTGGTATTGGGTATGTGTCATCATGTAGTGGTCCTCTACAAAAGTTGTTCAAATTATTGTCCTGGGGTCAAAAATGGCTCCGCCCCGGGGGTCACTAGTTTTTTACATACAGTCTAACCTGTGTGTAGCAGCCAGCCAAGGGAAGCAGCCAATTTGGCCGCTGTAGGCAGGTGACCTCTGATCGGAGGGTCAAAGGAAGAGCAATGAAATGTGAAGCCTGTTATGAACAGGACTTGTACTGTGTGTTACAGCTTGTTTGTCTCAATATACAGTAGAGCTCCGCTAAATCGCGATCCACTTTATCGCAAAATCCAATATAAGTTACAGTATAACGCGGTTGACCCGTGGATCCCGTTTTTTCCCATAAAATGATAGTAAAAATCTATCGACGGCAAATTTTGCATAATGGAAAGGGAATAAAAGGGAAGTAACAATGTCAATACCGCGTTAATAGATAAAGACAATGACGGTCGTTCAGTAACTTACCGACAATCGTTGAAAAAATAGCTTTTATTCTTAAGGATCTGTTTATTATTGTTTACTACGTTTCTTTAATAAGCATACTGTCATAAAATTGTTGAATTGCTGTCCAAACACTGGGTCACCTAATCAAGGATGCTTAATGGTTACTGAATGGTTGTTTTTCGCACCTACTGCCGATAAAGTTCAACAGGAGCCGAGCTACGTAAACATCTTTAATTAATAAGACTGTTTGCACTTTTATGCAAATAGCTAAACTAGAAACAATATTAAAACTTTAGAAAACCATTTATTATCAATTATAAAATACAAACATAATCGCACCTAGCGGTCACGATAATTAATTAACAATTACGACGGCTTGTTTAAAAGCGCATTGATAAGCTATGATTGGAAGCAGGTGCGCGTAGTTTAGCGGTCACGTGATGCTCTAATGAAGAGTATCTGACACCTTCGCAGAAAATAAAAAATGGCCGCTGTAGAGGGTTTAATTTCGCGGCCAGAAATTAGAATAGAAGGAAATTTGTCGGGGGCGTCACAAAATGGCCGCTAAATAGAGGTGACCGCAGTTCGGAGGTGACCGTTGGGTCAGGTTAGACTGTATTGTTATATAGTAAATCTTTAAAAATCTTCTCTGAAACCGTAAGGCCTAGAGCTTAGATATTTGGTATAGAGCATCATCTAGTGGTCCTCTACTAAAATTGTTCAAAGTATCCCCCTGGGGTCAAAAATGGACCCGCCCCAGGGGTCACTTGTTTTACATAGACTTATATAGGGAAAACTTAAAAATTCTTGTTCTCTAAAACCACAAGGCCTAGAACCTTGGTATTGGTATGTGTCATCATGTAGTGGTCCTCTACTAAAGTTGTTCAAATTATTCTCCTGGGGTCGAAAATGGCCCTGCCCCGGGGGTCACTTGTTTTACATAGACTTATATAGGGAAAACTTAAAAAAATCTTGTTCTCTAAAACCACAAGGCCTAGAACCTTGGTATTGGTATGTGTCATCATGTAGTGGTCCTCTACAAAACTTGTTTTCAAATTATTCTCCTGGGGTCAAAAATGGCCATGCCCCTGGGGTCACTAGTTTTATTACATATTGTTATATAGCAAATTTTAGCAGCATTATTTTTTTATTTGATTTTACCAAACTTGCACACAACTCTTGCAACCATTGAGCAGTTGTTGACAGTTGAGCGACTCAACCTATGGACCCTCTTGTTTTGTGTGTTTTCATGCCCCCACAAAGTGGGAGGCATATAGAGTTGCACTCGTCCGTCTGAATATGTCCCAAATCTTGAGGCATCAACTCCTAAACTTTATGGCAGATTTCTTTCAAACTTGCACAGATGACCAAGCAGGATATGTAGATGATTGTAAAGAAAGGATTTATTCCTGGGACCATTTTTACCAGAGTTATGGCCCATTGTTAATAAAAAGTTATGTAGCAGCAGTGGGGGCATCAGTGTCCGAGGAAACATTCTAGTTTTTCTTCAGTTTGGCAATCTCCTGACTGCATTGAGCCCAGATGTGGAGCCTGTCAGTGCTGATATGCAGGCCTTTTACCTGACGTAAGTGGTTTTGTTATACTGCAAAGAAATTTTTCTTTGAATTTTATTGATATGCAGGCCTATTACCTGACGTAAGTGGTTTTGTTATACTGCAAAGAAATTTTTCTTTGAATTTTATTGATATGCAGGCCTATAACCCTGATGTAAGTGGTTTTGTTATACTGCAAAGAAATTTCCTTGAATTTTATTGATATGCAGGCCTATAACCTGACGTAAGTGGTTTTGTTATACTGCAAAGAACTTTCCTTGAATTTTATTGATATGCAGGTCTATAACCTGATGTAAGTTGTTTTCTAATACTGCAAAGAAATTTTTCTTTGAATTTTATTGATATGCAGGCCTATTACCTGAAGTAAGTGGTTTTGTTATACTGCAAAGAAATTTCCTTGAATTTTATTGATATGCAGGCCTATAACCTGACAGAAGTGGTTTTGTTATACTGCAAAGAAATTTCCTTGAATTTTATTGATATGCAGGCCAATAACCTGATGTAAGTGGTTTTGTTATACTGCAAAGAAATTTTTCTTTGAATTTTATTGATATGCAGGCCTATAACCTGATGTAAGTGGTTTTGTTATACTGCAATGAAATTTCCTTGAATTTTATTGATATGCAGGCCTATAACCCTGCTGTAAGTGGTTTTGTTATAGTGCAAAGAAATTTACTTGAAATTTATTGATATGCAGGCCTATAACCTGATGAAAGTTGTTTTGTTATACTGCAAAGAAATTTTTCTTTGAATTTTATTGATATGTAGGCCTATAACCCTGACGTAAGTGGTTTTGTTATACTGCAAAGAAATTTTTCTTTGAATTTTATTGATATGTAGGCCTATAACCCTGACGTAAGTGGTTTTGTTATACTGCAAAGAAATTTTTCTTTGAATTTTATTGATATGCAGGCCTATAACCCTGACATAAGTGGTTTTGTTATACTGCAAAGAAATTTCCTTGAATTTTATCGATATGCAGGCCTATAACCCTGACGTTAGTGGTTTTGTTATACTGCAAAGAAATTTTTCTTTGAATTTTATTGATATGCAGGCCTATTACCTGATGTAAGTGGTTTTGTTATACTGCAAAGAAATTTCCTTGAATTTTATTGATATGCAGGCCTATAACCTGACATAAGTGGTTTTGTTATACTGCAAAGAACTTTCCTTGAATTTTATTGATATGCAGGCCTATAACCTGATGTAAGTGGTTTTGTTATACTGCAAAGAACTTTCCTTGAATTTTATTGGATAATTTGCCATTAATGTATGTCTGTTTTTACGGATTGGCCTTAGATATTAATGGATGTGCCTTAACATCCCTCTTTGGCCTCCCACCTTTTGTAGTTATTTTGTTTTAAATTTCGGTAAAGATTCATAATGTAAAGCCGATCTCCTAAATTATAAAGCGGTATGCTTAGTATTTACTTAAATTGTTAGATTATTTCTGACCAATGAGAGAAAGGTTAAATCCAGATTAGCTTGTAGATCTGTATCTCAGATGAAAAAAAACAACAACTTTTTATCAATAATGTTTCTTTTGCCTCAAAACCATCAACATTTACAAAATATTTGTATTCAGTTTTTAAAGTTGAGAAGTATCATAGTTTTCTAAATTTTTTATAGAAATATTAAATTGATAGTTCATTGAAGTTCTATGGTAATATAATGCAGGTAAATTAATGATGTCTCTAAGCAAGGTTTGTATTTTCATTCTAAGATTAAATAAATCTAAAGAAAATGCATCAAGCGAATGAATATTTTACCCACAAAAAGTATTCATCTTAAAAGTTCATCAAAAATCAAAACATAATTGATTTATCAGGGGAAACTACTCTGATTTACAAAAATTAAAAAAAACAGGATTGATTTTTAGGGGAAACTTCCAGAATAAAAAAAAATAGAATTAACTTTCCAGGGAAAACTACTCTGATTGACCAAAGCAAACATGATTGATTTTTTCAGGAGAAACTACTCTGATTAACTAAATTGTAAAAAAACATGATTGATTTTTCAGATGAAACTACTCTGATTTACCAAAATAAAAATAAACAGTATTGATTTTTTAGGAGAAACTGACTCTGATGACCAAAATACAGGCAATTGATTTTCAGGGGAAGCTACTCTGTTTTACCAAAATAAAAAAAAAACATGATTGATTTTTCAGGAGAAACTACACAAGCCGAGCTGAAGTGGAGATAACATTCAAGTTCTACACATTTGTTGATTACATGCTAACAGACACCATACGCAACTATTTTAAGTCAAACACTGCTGGGGTTCTACAGTATGCCTACCTTTCTGTTGACTTGAAAGGTAAATAAAAGATTTCTTGTGTCAAATCGGACACATGGCAGAGGAGTTGGGAGGAGTGGGGAAGGTGTCTTAACCCTTACCTCCATATATACGCATTTTTACACATGGTCGATCAGTGAAGATCCAGATCAGCTGGCAAACCTATGCCGTCTGATCAGGATCTGCACTGGTCACATTTTGGTCAGAAATAACCTGACGAATCAAAAAGCAAAAAGTGCAGATCCTGATCAGATGGCAGGGATGTGCTTGCTGATCTGGATATACACTGTTTGCCTGCGCAATAAAGGTGTGTCTATGGAGGAAAGGGTTAAGTGATAGTTTAGTGACACTTTAGTTGTTAAATTTTTTTGAGAACACAATTATCTACTATTTTTTCTCATTATTAACGGGTGTTTTTATTACAAATTTGGACTACTTAAAGATATTTGCAATGTAAAATACAAAATATAAATTTAAAATAAATGTACATATTAAGCAATGGCATCTGCTTAGCTTTATGTTATCATTTAGAGAATGACAGAACTGGATCCACACTGTCTGCATTTTGTGACCAATGAGAGAAAGGTTAAATCCAGATAAGCTTGTAGATCTGTATCTCAGATGAAAAAAAAAACAAACTTTTTATCAATAATGTTTCCTTTGTCTCAAAACCATCAACATTTACCAAATGTATAGGCATTTCCAGAAAATAGGTTTGTTTGGTGCAGTCTTAGGGTAGTTACATGATAATTCAATCTCACTAATGTCGGATCTTACAAAATGTTAGATCTGATGATGGCCCGCAGAAACTGTACATATGCTATACCGGTTTTCCCCGATTACTATTTTTATAAAATTGTCAACACAGGAAGTATGATTTATAACGCTCACAAAATGATCTGAAGATGTCATTACATTAGAAATGAATGCAATACTTACATAAACACAAAATTATATCTTCAATAAAATATGTCTGACGCATGCTGTTAACACTTTCGATGGTTTAAAATACTATGTTTAAACTTTACGTTTTTGCGATTTTGTAGGTGATAATCTGATTGGTTCAAAGGGTTAGTGATAAAAACTTGTTTTAGTTACTCGTCGTCAGATCCCGATAGCGTAGCGGTTTTAAGGAGATGATTTTAATCAGATTGATGATAATATGCAACTTTCTGGCCAACAACCATTGGAAAATCAAATATTGCTGCCCAAAAAGGGACTTTGAGCAACCCTACTGAACCCCCTCTGTTTCTGCCCCTGAGGTTGTAGGATGACTGGATTGATTCTCGGATATATAGGACGAAAAACTTTAAAACATATTTTACAGAAAAACAAATGTTTGATGACCGGGACTTGATACATCCGAAAAGATTCTTGTCCCATTTTTAATGGAATTTATCGTTTTACATTAACCCTGTATCGGGAATCACAATCATCAGGCCTAGTTTAACTGTGTTATAACTTTCTCAAGATAAATTACAACACTATTCACATACACTGCATGCCTTCTGTTGCCCACAAAAACAGTTACATTATCCACATCATCAATGATTACACCAAGTGCTAATGTGCTAGTCTCTTAGATCACTCTGAAATAAAGACCATCTCTAAAATATGACCACTATTTCAATATTTTTATGCCCTAGGGAGGCATAAAGTAAGCACAGTAATCTGTCTGTCGGGAAAGATCTTTTCCTCACTTCATCTCCAAATCTGCTTGGAGGATTTCATTGAAACTTCACTGGAATGTTTGTCACCTAGCTTTGTTGTGCATATTGTCAGGAATGGATACTACAGACTTCAAACAAATAATCCTTATTAGCCAGCACATCTGTGCCATCTGATAAGGATCTGCAAGGCAGTGCACTATTCACTGATTGATTTATTAGGTTATTTCTGACTAAAACAGTGAACATTGCAGATCCTGAGCAGTTGACATGAATGGCCTGCTGATCTGGATCTTCACTGTTCGCTCACACCATGAAATCCATATGTATGGAGGGGTTAATAGTGATTATTACATGTGTTACTATAAATAGTATATAGCGATTTTATTTTTAGGTTTTCAATTGTTATCATTGGTTTAATCACATTTCATCATTAAAATAAGAATAAATTGTTCATACCTGTAAAATATTCCCTATTTAAAATCACTTCTTTCCTTTTTCTTTTCCATCCATTTGTACCATAATATTCACATAGCTAGCCTAAAAGCCTGGTGTAAAAGAAGCTCGTAGCAGAGGTATAAGAATGAAACACTCTCAAATCATTGTATTTACAGACTCATACCAGCAAAGGTATAAGAATGAAACACTCAAATCTTTGCATTTACAGACTCATACCACAATAATCACTTCTAGCATTCAAAGTTTAGCAAATCCCTATCCTTTCCCATGAGTTAAAACAAAATAAACAAATGGTACTGAATGAAAAAGTAAACATTTGTTAAATGACGTAACATATAAACTCAAATGACATAGTCACTGACATTATGATGTAGTAATTGTATCAATGAAAGTGCCCAATCAAGTACACAGTAAAGGGAGATTTACATACACATGTAATAAATAGGTAAATAAATGGGCAAGCAGTGCCACTTGTCGATAATGGCCCTGCCATATATAATAATGTCCCTCGGGCTAAAGCCCTCGGGCCATAATTCATATGACAGGGCCATTATTGACAAGTGGCACTGCTTGCCCATTTATTTACCTATACTTAATCCCTGTACTTATAATTATATGGTATTTAAAATTGTGAGATATTGCTTTAAATTTTAGATATACCACCAAAGAAAGGGACTTGCCCTCGTTATTCTGCGGACTTACCACCGTACTACAGTGACTGGTGTTGTTCAGACTTAGACTGTAATGGAGAGATGAAATGCTGCAATGTAAACTACAACCAAGTCTGTATAAAGCCTTTACCAGGTTTGTGAATATTTACTTGATATGTTTTCTGATGCAGGGTTTCGAAGAAAGTTAATTCATTGCATTTGTTGTAGCATGCCCTGGAACAAATGTTTTCCAAAATGGAAACAGTCTAAAGAAAGAGTAGAGTAGTGCAAGATGAGTGTAAATATTTGTAATATTAGTTCTCATTACCAGAGTGGATAGACTGCTAGTTTGTATGTTTAAAACAGTTCAATTTGACATTAAACCAAAGCACAGGTGGGCATAAGACTGAGCCATATCTGAACCACCTGAACCATTTACTTCATAGATATGGCTTTTATTGTGTGGGCAGTTTGGATCCAGATTCGCGCCTTCTGATCAGGATCTTAACTGTTTGCTTTGAGATTTATTGGGTTATTTCTGACCAAGAGGTGTACAATGTAGATACAGATCTTATAACATAGATGTGCTGACTGATCTAAACTTGTAGCAGATGCATTAAAATGCTTATATATGAAGTTAAGGGTTAAACATTATATAAAGCTCTATGTTATATGTAGACGGTGTATAAGTTTTTTGTTGTTGTTTTTTTTTTTCAGATAATCTTCCGAGCTGTAATGACGAGGCCTTTAAAGCCCTACCTTTGTGTGGTTTTGACTTTGACTCGGCAGATGTATTTTCCTACACCTGTGGGTTAGTGGGGTTTGATTTATTATACTCCTGCATCGAAGAAGACGGGGTCATTCTGTTTTATCCTTGTTCGTACACCCGTTCTTCTGTCTGTAACAAAATGTCCACCGCAGTTTTCTAAGCAACAATAACATGCAGCAGCCTGAAATTTTGCCTATTGCTTTATCCTATAGTCCCATATGGTGTAAAGCTATTTTATTATGCTCCCCCCGAAATTCGGGGGAGCATATAGTTGTCGCTTTGTCCGTCCGTCCGTCCCGTTCGTCCGTTCGTCCGTTCGTTCGTTCGTCCGTCCGTCCGTCCGTCATAATATTGTCCGGACAATTACACAAAAACTATGAGAGATATCAAGACTAAACTTCATAGGTAGTTAGATCTCGTTGAGGAGCAGTGCAGTGCACAAGAACTATAACTCTTGCTTTATTCATTTTTGAGTTATTGCCCTTTGAAATTTCTCATACTTACTTTTTGTCCGGGGCATATCTCCCAAAGTCTAAGAGTTATGAAGTTGAAACTTCATAAGTAGATAGATCTCAATGAGGAGCAGTGCAGTGCACAAGAACCATAACTCTTGCTTTATTCATTTTTGAGTTATTGCCCTTTGAAATTTCTCATACTTACTTTTTGTCCGGGGCATATCTCACAAAGTATAAGAGTTATGAAGTTGAAACTTCATAAGTAGATAGATCTCAGGGAGGAGCAGTGCAGTGCACAAGAACCATAACTCTTGCTTTATTCATTTTTGAGTTATTGCCCTTTGAAATTTTTCATACTTCCTTTTTGTCCGGGGCATATCTCACAAAGTATAAGAGTTATGAAGTTGAAACTTCATAAGTAGATAGATCTCAATGATGAGCAGTGCAGTGCATAAGAACCATAACTCTTGCTTTTATTGATTTTTGATTTATTGCCCTTTGAAATTTCTCTTACTTATTTTTTGTCCAGGGCATATCACACAAAGTATAAGAGTTATGAACTTGAAACTTCATAAGTAGAATGAATTCGTTGAGGAGCAGTGCAGCACACAAGAACCATAACTCTTGCTTTATTCATTATAGAGTTAATGCCCTTTGAAATTTACCGTACTTACTTTTTGTCCGGGGCATATCTCACAAAGTATAAGAGTTAGGAAGTTGAAACTTCATAAGTAGATAGATCTCAATGAGGAGCAGTGCAGTGCACAAGAACCATAAATCTTGCTTTATTGATTTTTTATTTATTTCCCTTTGAAATTTCTCTTACTTAGTTTTATCTGGTGCATATCTCACAAAGTATAAAAGTTTCTGAACTTGAAACTTCATAAGTAGAATGATCTCAATGCGGAGCAGTGCAATGCACAAGAACCATAACTCTTGCTTTATTCATTTTTGAGTTAGTGCCCTTTGAAATTTCTCATTTTTTTTTGTCTTATTTTTGTACAATATTGTAAAATGCTTTCTGTTTGAATCGTAAAGGAAACTTTCAAATACAATATCTTTCTTACAAATTCTTCCTGTTCTAACAAAAAAGTATTTGTGACAAAGCGGCGTTGGGGAGCATAACCCGTCTCTGACGGCTCTTGTTTTTCTTGCTCATCTATTTCCTGTTTACCAAATATTTTTAGATTTTGTTTCTATACAGGTGCTTTACACAATCCCAAGGGCATCTTTATCACTATATAGTTGCATTACATAAACCAAAGAGCGTCTTTATTGAAAAATGCAAATTACATTTTGAAAGTCATATTTCTCAAAGTGGGGGTACCGTATAGCGGGTTATTTCTGCGGTCATAAATTTCTGCGTTTTACCCTCAAAAATGGACGCAAAAATTTCTGCGTTTTTCATTTCTGCGTTTTCGGTTCCCATGAAGGATAAATTTCTGCAGTTCATATTGGGTAAGGTGTCGTAAGAATAACACGACTGTGATATATGTACACATACTATTTGTTTTTCACAGATATTTTATTCATGGGTAATACCTGTTACTCAATTTATTTTATCAAAAAATAACAATAAGATATTATCTATCCAATAAATAACAACTCTCAAACAACTATTCAACTGATTTGAATGTTTGAGAAATGGTTGAGCAAATGTCGCGTTTATACTATGCCTATGTGATGAAATGAGATAATATTTTGCGATTTAAATTTCTGCTGGTTTTTTTTTTCTGCTGGACATATTTCTGCGATTTCATCCAAAGACCACAGAAACGCAGAAATTTGGCACCCGCAGAAATTACCCGCTATACGGTATCACTAGTGAGCATTATAAGCCCACAGATTTACTTTTTACCTGAAAATGGTTAACCCTTTATTCCATATATTCAGGTTTTATCTCTTGTATGACCAATGTAGATTCAGATCAGCTGAAACATAAGTGCTTTTTGATCTGGATCTACAGATGTGCTGGTCAGTCTGGATCTACACTGTTTGCCCATGGGACAACAGCCATATCCCATGGAGTAAAGTGTTAAGAGAAGCCATACATAAGTACAGATCCTTCCATGCAGTTAAACCTTTACTCCATAGATACTTTTTATAGCATGGAGGAACAGTACAGATCATGATTAATTGGCAACACTGACATCAGATCTGGGCTGTCTGATCAGGATCTGCAATGTTCCGTTTTAGACTAAATTTTGGAACTGTTTTCACTATGTTGTTTGTCTTTCCAGACAACTCTATGAGAAAATCTACTGTGTATCAGAAACGGTTAACATGAATCGACCAATCTTTTCTGAGTGTACAACTGGAGACTTCAAAGATGCACTAGAACAACTGGCAGCCAATTCTAATCAAACAGCTCTAGATGTTTTGAACTGCAAAGGTTTGTTTTACTTAACCCTTTGCTGTTTATATGCATTTCATGCATGTTTAGACAGTGTAGATCCAGATCAGCTAGCATATTCTTACCTCCTGATATGGATATACACTGTTTGCTACTTGGTTAGAAATACACCCTAAATATTGGGACAACCCTATTTTTTTCACAAAAATAATTATTTTTTGCATCCCTAAATTTTGGGACACTGTTTGTATCAATATTTTTAGCTCACCTGTCACGTAGTGACAAGGTGAGCTTTTGTGATCGCAATTTGTCCGGCGTCTGGTGTCCGTCCGCAAACTTTTAATTTAAACAACATCTCCTCTTGAAACCCTGGGCCAAAGTTGATGAAACTTGCCACGGATGTTCCTTGCATGAAGCTCTTCCAAAGTTGTTCAAAGAAATCAATTCCATGCAGAACTCTGGTTGCCATGGCAACCTAAAGGAAAAACTTTAAAAATCTTCTTGTCTGAAACCACAAGGCTTAGAGCTTAGATATTTGGCATTTAGCACCCTCTAGTTGAACTCTACAAAGATTGTTCAAATTATTTCCCTGGGGTCAAAATTGGCTCCGCCCCAGGGGTCACTTCATTTTACATAGACTTATATAGGAAATCTTTAAAAATCTTCTTCTCACAAACCACAGTGCGTACAGCTTAGATATTTGGTAAGTAGCATTGTCTAATGGATGTCTACTAAATTTGTTCAAATTATGTCCCCTGGGCCAAAATCGGCCAAGCCCTAGGGTTCTCTTGGTTTACATATAGTTATATAGGAAAAACATGAAAATCTTCTTTAAAACCACAGGCCTAGAGCCTTAATATTTGATATACAGCATCATCTAGTGGTCCTCTATTAAAATTGTTCAAACTATCCCCCTGGGGTCAAAAATGGTCCTGCCCCAGGGGTCACTTGTTTTACATAGACTTATATACAGAAAACTTAAAAAAATCTTCTTCTCTATAACCACAAGGCCTAGAACCTTGGTATTTGGTATGTGTCATCATGTAGTGGTCCTCTACAAAATTTGGTCAAATTATTCTCCTGGGGTCAAAAATGGCTCTGCCCCGGGGGTCACTAGTTTTATTACATAGTGTTATATAGTAAATCTTTAAAAATCTTCTTCTCTGAAACCTAGAGCTTAGATATTTGGTATAGAGCATCATCTAGTTACATTTTCTCCACAATAGCAGCTTAATTTTTTTAAATTTTTTTTTACTTGATTTTACCAAACTTGCACACAACTCTTGCAACCATTGAACAGTTGTTGACAGGTGAGCGACCCAGGGTCCTATGGACCCTCTTGTTCAGTGTCCCTTAGTTTTGAACACTTTTAGAAACAGTATTTTCGCTTTCCTAAATTTTGGACATGATATGTGCTTGGTATTCTGATGACCTAATGAAATTAAAAGTGTAGATTCTGATATTACAGAAAGTATGTGTTGGGCGTGGAATCGGCAAAATTGTTAATTTCACGAATTTTAGTAATGTATTTATTTCCTTGGAATTCAGCAACATTTTCAAAAGATTCAAAGAAAGGAGTAGTGTTTCACTCCATGGGTACAGCTCTTAGTATAGATTCAGATCAATTTGCACACTGTTTATTCTTCACATCCAGATCAGGATCTACACAGTTCACTTTAAGATGCATGATGTTATTTATAGTCAAACCTGTCTACAAAGACCACTCAGGGGAGAACCCAAAAGAGGTCTTTAAAGGAAGGCGGTCTTTGTTCACATGTTAATTTGTTCTTTAAATCAGCCAGTGGGACAAATAAAGCATGGTCTTTGATCACATGTTGTCTTTCATTACAGGTGGTCTTTAGCACAGGTTTGACTGTATACACAATTGTAAACAAAGATTTCTTGAGCATAAAGGCCACATCTTATTTATCGAACTTATTCATTAAAATTCCAATACACCTTTGAACAAAGACCACCTGTCTTTAAAGACTATCTTTGGGTAAAACCCTGAGTTGTCTTTGAAGACCAATTTGACTGTAGTGTAAAGGGTTAAAACATATATAATTTTTTTGCTTCTGTATTTCAGAATATCAGCTGGACATATCATTCTATGGAGATGATTGCCGTAATGGTTCTATTACAGAGCAGTATTCTGAGCTCGCAAACAGTGTTTTACAAGAACAGGTTGGTGTTTTAGAAGATTTTTGTTTTACAAGAATTGTGCTCTTATAGGTTAACCCACTACTCCATGGAATAAAACTGTTACTACAGATCTGCCCGCACATCTGATGGTTTTAGATTCATTAAATTATTTGTAACAAACAAGTGACTAGTGAACTTCCAGATCAGATTGCATGAAATAATAATTCATGCCATCTGATCAGGATCTACACCATTAGCTTTTAGATGTATTATGTTATTTGAGTAAAATGAGTTTCTTGTTAATGAAAATTTGCTCAAATTATTCATATTCTTGGTATAGATAAGACAAATAATTTATGATGACATTTTGTTATAACCCTGTACTCCATAGACACGGGTTTTATTGTGTGGCCACAGAGGATCTTGACCAGCTGACACATTTGTGTCATCTGATCTGGATCTATTATAGTAGCTAGTTTCTTGGTCAGAAATAAACCTATTAAATCTAAAAGCAAATTGCAGATCCTGATCAGATAGCATGGTTATGCCAGCTGATCTGGATCTACAATGTTGGCTCATGTTATAAAACTCATTTACATGGAGTAAAGTGTCTGGCAATTGTAGATCCAGATCAGCCTGCAAAGCCATTGTCGTGACTTTTAGATTTATAAGGTTATTTATGACCAGGAGTCATAAAGTGTAGATCCTGATCTGACTGCACTAGATATTCAGGTTGATCTGGAACTACAGTAGTTGGAGAAGAGATATCAGCCATATCCATCGACATGTAATTAACCCTTCTCTCCATACACAAGCCTTTAATGCATCGGCTAACCATGTAAATTCAGATCAGCCTGCACACCTGTGCCATTTGATCATAATCTACACTGTTTACTTTTTAATTAATGATGTTATTTCTGACAAAAAGCAAACAATTACAGATCCTGATCAGGTGGCAGGTGTGTGCCAGCTGATCTGGATCTACACTGAACACACATGTGATAAAATGCATATTTGTGGATGAAGGTTAAGAAATATTTGTCTATAGCTTCAGGAAGATTATTTTATCGAGGAGAAGCAGTACTGCCCTGCATCGTATTACTTCATGATGAGCTTCCAGATTTTTTCTTATCAAAATCCCCGCACACTGAAGGATGATATATATGAAGAACTAAGGAGTCGAGCTCAGAATGTCAGTGATAACATCAGTGTATATGCTGACATCTTCGGAGGTAACAGACACAATCTGCAAACATAAATTGTGATAATCCTAAAATAACAAGTTTTATATGGCATTGGTCCATTGGTCGATCTGTTGGAAAAAATGTCATTTTGAACAAAATACTTCTACTCTTTTCAAGGTATTGACTTGAAACTTTAAACATGTGTTCAGCATGAAATATAGATTTGCATAGCTTTTTAATTACCTGGCAAATGAAGTTCAAATTATGAATCTTGATATTTGAAAACACCTTATATTTTCATCCTGATACTGTACATGACCAGGCAGTCACCTTAACCCTTTCCTGTATAGATACACCTTTATTGCTAGGGCTAACAGTTTAGATCCAGATCAGCCGTCTGATCAAGATCTACACTGTTTGCTTTACGATTCATAAGGTTATTTCTGACCAAAATGCGAGCAGTGCAGATCCTGATCAGATGGCACAGATGTGCTGGCTAATCTGGATCTACATTGAGCACTCATGCAAAAAAATGCATTTATATGGAGGATAGGGTTAATCGATAAACAGGTTTTTTTCTGCTGTTTTCAAGATTTTCAATACATGTTTGGCATCACGACTATAATTATTATCATGACCAAGTTTTGGTGTAGCTCAGTCAAATATTTAATGTTATATGTTTTTTTTGTGTGCAAATATTTATGACACATTTTTTGTGAAGCTTATTGGATTGTTTGATGGATTGGGGCAGGGTCTACTTGTACAGATTTTACATACATGGTTAGCATCAAGTGTGTGTTCTTGTAACAAAGTTTTGTGTGGCCCAGTCAGTTTTGCAATGTTGTGTTGTTTTTGGGAGGAGGAGCTGGGTCATTTTAGTATCTAATTAACTAATCTAGCTATTTAATAAATGTATGTGCTTAACAACACCAAATGCTATCAGTAACACTGATGTATGTTCTGTAAAAAAGAACACTTCTTTTCTATAGGAAAAAACCCAACTGTTTCTTATATGGCTATTCCTGATTTATGCAAAGTTCACTTTACCTTTGTTGTTGTTGTTGTTTGTTTTAGTGAATGAGTATGGCTATGATCGTTGTGATGACATGAAAACACTGAAAGCCCTCAGTCTGCAGTGTGCAAAAGACCCATATGCTTTCAGTGGACTGGAGGGTTGGCAAATATGTGGGTAGGTGGTTTGTTGTATATGGTGAAAATATCAGCGAAGACACACCATTTTTCCTACCCAAAATCAGAAAAAATAGCTCTTAAATCAAATTGTAGTTTTTAAAGTGAAATTTAAAAAAATCTATTATCCCTTTAAGCGCTTGTGTAACTAGTGACTAGTGTTGATCCGGATCAGCTGGAATATCTGTGCCTTCTGATCAGGATCTGCACTTGTCGCATCATAGTTAGAAATAACCTTATCTAAAAGCAAACAATGAAGATCCTGATCAGATGGCAAGGATGTACCGGCTTATCTGGATATACACAGGTCGCAGAAGTAATGATGGTGTATCTTGGAGTAAATGGTCAAATCTGACAATCAATCCCTTTATTAGTTTTAGACACTAGTTGCTTATCACAACACTAATTTTAATATTTAGTGATGTCTAACCTAAAGGTTTGTAAAACATATGTACCTACGATGCTAAGATGAAAAGTTTGTATGCCCCCACAGAGTGGGAGGCATATAGAGTTGCACGCGTCCCTCCGTACTTCCCCAAATCTTGTGGCATCAATTCCTCTTAAACTATAAGGTGGATTTCTTTCAAACTTGCACAGATGATCAAGCAGTAGATGATCGTAAAGAAAGGATTTTTTCTGCGACCATTTTAACCAGAGTTATGGCCCTTTGTTATGATATTATGTTGCAGCAGTGGGGGCATCAGTGTCCGAGAACACGTTCTAGTTAATATATGTATTTGGTAATGAATTTAACATTTTAAAGTTGAAATGTGTAATAAACTCAACTAAACCACTCAAAATTTGATAAGGATCACTAAAAAGATTGTGTTTATTTCTTACATAAGGTTGAAACAATAAAATATTTGCTGTGTTTCTGAAAATGTGTTCACTTGACATCAGCTTTGTACCAAAAAAGGAACAAGCCGACAAACTGTTGAAGTGTAAGAGAGAATGAAACTTGGTTAGGCCATTAACTCAGGATAAAATGAAAAGCGATCCCTATCAAATTTTGAATAGTATATTAGTTAGATAAGTTATGAGAAAGTAATAGGTAACTGTAAGTTCTTTCCAAAGAAAGTAACTACTAACATGTTACAAAATATCACCCTTTTCTATGACATACCCCATTTTGTATTGACATAGACTAAGATTGCGATGATGTTTGTTATAGAGCTACGGAGCAGTTAGCACTCTGTATTGGTCGACAAGTAGACAGGATCGCGGACAGAAAAGCTAACAATTCAGCTTGTCGTGTGACCGCACTGGAAGATGAAAACAAGAGACAAGAAATAATTGCTTTCTGGCAGAAAGAAGGCGTGAACAATTCAGTTATCAGAATTTTGCAGAAATACAGTCCAAAAATCTGTGGTAAGTACACGTCTGTTGAATTTTGATGTATGCAATATGGGGTACCATTTAATTTCACAAGCTAAGATTTTCTAAAAGAAAATGGGAAATAATCCTTTTCTACAGTTAAAAAGTTACTCAAACTAATTATATTATTCAAATGAATAATTCAAGATCCGATTTTGTTCATACATTTTGGTCCAGGTGTTAAAGGCAAAAAAGAAATATAGAGGATGTTTGTTTATTTCAGTAAAATATGGATTTCCACTGCAACAAGCAAAATACATTGCTTTTAATTTTATGTTTTTTCTGTGTATAATAGAAAATGGGGTAATAAATTTGAAGTAGTTTGGCAAACACTGTGAAAAATGAAAAGACTAAGGACCCTGCAGTCCACGATTAATCTATACCCAGTACTCTGGTGACGTCAGGTGCTAAGGTTATAAAGCTGAGATTGGAAACCAGTCTCAAATCTCAAGCATCTGATTGCCTAAAATGGCGAAGCCACGAGTGAAAATACATAATTCCGGAGTTCACGAGTGAAATATATTTCTTTCTTTCACTGCTAAAAACAAATTTTCTTTTTTTTTATGCTTTTAGTGCACAATTTGTGTGAATTCGACAGAAAAACTCCCTGAAATGGCGCCAAAAACGTTTGTTATGTCATGATGTTATGACGTCATATACGCAAACTTGAGCCCGTTTTCTAATTGTTCTTATTCGGAATCAGTGAAAATAAAAACTATATTCCACTGTTTGATTATAAGTATCTTGCATGAGTGTGAGGTGAAGATGGAAAACTCTGTCATCGAGGGGGAACTGTTTTGCGGGAACGAGGCTCTGCCGAGTTCCCACCAAAACAGTTCACCCGAGGTGACAGATTTTTCTATCTTTACCGAATGTCCAATGCAAGATACTTTTTCTTGCATACCTTTTATTGTTCATAACATTTGTGTACATGTATACAATCCAACTTTTGTTTCCTTACGCTGAAATATTGACGTTAGCGTAAACCTTATTTTCTAAATGACGTCACTAACTTGAGATACTTGAAGACGTGACGTCATTCGTGTAGCACGCGAACGTTATCTTTTCCCTAGGGAAAAGATAAGATTTTCTTTCCCCGGTAAATCACGCCGAAATACTTATCCGGTATGCAAGAAAACAGTGAAATAACACTTTTATTTCACCGGGAAAATTCTATAATTCACTGAAAAGCATAAAATAAAATGCAGTCTTCAACATTGTTATTGTCGGCACTGGTTTATGTGGATCTGAGTTTAATTCATGGATGAGGCTTTTATCTCATGTGTGACCAGAGTAGATCCACATCAGGGAGACCATTTTAACAGTCTGAAACAGTCTTGATATGTGCTGTTTCACGTTGATCAGTAATAACCTAATGAATTCGATCAGGGTGATCATGATCAACGGCACCAAAGTACCAGTTGATAAGTATCGTCATGCACTATATTCTCCCATAAAATAAAAAATATCTGCTGATCAGCTGCCATGTCTGTGCAGCTGGTCAAGATCTACACTGTTTGCTTGATGGTTAGAAATTTTCTAATGAATCAGAAAGCAAACTGTTTAGATCCTGATCAGAGAGCACAGATGTGTTGACTTATCTGGATCTACACAGTTCACATACGGGATAAAAGCCTTAGAGTTTCGGATTATTTATGTGGTTAAAGGTTTCAATATGGAAGTATTTTTGTTTTACAGTGAATGGAGACATGAATCCGTGTTATGATGACATGCTGAAAGACAAATACTATGACGAGTGTCAGATGGAAGGCTCCTACATGTTCACCTTCACACCTAACTTCACAGCAGAGGACTGCAGGTGAATTTACTGTATTTTGTTGTTACAAGACTATCACATGGGCAATCTATGAAAATCCAGGTCCCAAGGTTATAAAGCTGAGATTGGAAACCAGTCTCAAATCTCAAGCATCTGATTGGCTGAAATGGTGACTGGTCGCCATTTCAGCCAATCAGATGCTTGAGATTTGAGACTGGTTTCCATGCTCAGTTTTATAACCTTTGGCACAGATTAGCTGGCACATCTGTGCCTGTAGAGGAATAACAGTTTGCCCTTAAAATTCATTTGATTCTTTCTGACCTAGTAGAAAGCAGTGTTTATCTAGATCAGACGGCATAGAATGATGTGCTATGCAGTCGACAATGTGATGAAAGTTGTATTAATGGAGTAAAGGATTAAGAAATGCAAAGAGTGTTTAAACCTTTCTTCCATAGATACAACTTTATTGTGTGAGTGAAGAGTGTAGATCCAGATCAGCCGGCTCATCAGTGCCCTCTGATCAGGATCTGCACTGTTAGCTTTATGATTTATTAGGTTATTTCTGACCAAAATGCAACCAGTGCAGATCTTGATCAGAAGGCATGGAAGTGCCAGCTAATCTGGATCTACTCTGGTTGCACAAGCCTAAAAATGCACGTATATGGAGGAAAGGGTTAAAACATGGCCACATACATGGTAATCTCTGTATTGATGATGGGTTGTACTGATGTTTAAGTTTATACGCGACTATATTAAGTGATATTTTTTTTAATGATCATACACAGCTTTCTTGAAATATATTTAGGTTTTAATATTAATTTACAGTAGAACCTTCCTTAGCAGCCATTTGCAATCAGCAACCACCTGTCTTAAACAGTCAGTTTGAATATATCCTAAACTGACATTTTGTTTTAAGTTTTATCTGTCTTTAACAGCCACTTGCGTGTGTAAAGCAGCCATTTTTGTCACTCCCTTAGGTGGCTGCTTAATAAAGTTTTGGCATTTACCTATTTTTGTTGAAATGCAGTTTTTAAAATTTGATGTCTGTTTATTACCATTACTGGTAAATTAATATTTATTATGGCCCACAGGTGATAGGGTTGTTTTGCTTATATCTAGTGTTGGGAAATCGGTTGCAAATCATAATCGATCATCGGTTGGAATCGGTTGCCCTTTCCGATGCGATTTTACGATTATAATCGGTTTCTTAATTTACGCAGTGTTAGGTTTACAAATGGTCTTAGATCAGAAGGATACATAATTACTGGATACTAATAATTTTCAAATTTCTAACAAAAACCGGATCAAAATCATTGCTGCCCAAAAATGTTTGTGCAACTGAACTTAACCCCTCTAGATCCGCCACATGAATTCTCAAATGCATTTTCCTATAAATAATATACTGATTTTAAGGCTTAAGACACAAGGTAAGAGGTCTAGTAAATGCAATACATATTTATTCGAAGAATTTTTTACCATCGTCATATAGCTACGCAACTCAGGGTGACGGTCCGGAAGTCCGAAGGCCCGCTAGTCCGAAGACCCGCGAGTCCGAAGGCCCGCGAGTCCGAAGACCCGCCAGTCCGAAGACCCGCCAGTCCGAAGGCCCGCCAGTCCGAAGGCCCGCCAGTCCGAATCAGTAGAAAAAATGAGATTTTTTTATCGGACATTCGATCCTTCGGACTAATGGGTAAAAAAAACCCAAAAGTGCCCGCGAATCCGAAAGCCCACTACTCCGAAGGCCCGCTATTCCGAAGGTCCATTAGTCCGAAATATTGAGAAAAGGTTGTAAAAGGGCCCGTAAATCCGAAGGCCCGCGAGTCCGAAGGCCCGTGAGTCCGAAGATATGTTATATATAGTATAACCCTAACCCTAACCCCTAACCCTAACCAATGCGAGTTACAGTACAATCAAGACTATAAAAACCTGCAGAAACTTAAGTTCGGACTCGCGGGCCTTCGGACTCGTGGGCCTTTTTTGAATTCACACTTATTTTCGGACTGGCGGATCTTCGGACTGGCGGGCCCTCGGACTGGCGGGCCCTCAGACTGGCGGGCCTTCGGACTGGCGGGCCCTCGGACTGGTGGGCCCTCGGACCAAAAGGCGGACACGGCAACTCAGACGCTTGACAAAATCTGCGACATTTTGCATTTTTGCTTGTTGCCTGTATTTTTGTACTATTTGCAACAAATTCTGCAAAGGCCTTTTTGTGATTTTTTTCTGTGCGATGGAAGTTCTTTGTTAATCTTGTAGAATCTAAAGTGCGTCTGATTAATTTTGTTGCCTAGGTTCTCGTAAATCTCTCGGTTCGCCATTTTAATTTTCAATTTTTCAAAGTGATTTCCCTTTATGGCCGTTGTAAGTGCCGGAACACGTGCCTTTAGGTTGAACCAAGGTAAATCCAATTCCCATAGACCTCAATGTTAAATTCCCAATATTCAATGCACATTTAACATGATTTCTATCATCTTAATTTCTAGATAACCATATATGACTGTGAAGATCTACATTTCATCTATTAAAAAACACACAGCAAATGGGGGGTTAACTTACTTGTAAGAAAATTACTGATCTCTTATCGAACAGACCCTATTTTAAACGCGGTATCGCAAATACGGTGCCAAGAATATACATCCGCTCTTCCGGAACTAGTTCGCCTCTACCAAACGAGATATAGGCATGAAATTGCTATCATTTTTTTCCTGACATGTTATTCCTGCAAACAAGTCACAAACAGGTCGTTTTTTAACGGTTAAGAGGCCCCCAGATGAAGAGAAAAAGATAGCATATATTGAAACGGACTTCATTCGAAATGGACCACGGAGGAATACTGAGTTATTTACCTTAATAAAACCTTTATATTTTGTCTCTTACAATGCGCATGTCTCAACTGTTAATCGATTATGAGAGAACGACATCGATCATCGACATCGAGAAGCATTTACACGTCGCTAATCGATGTTTTCTGATCATCGGCACATCACTACTTATATCTCAATAGGGAAAAGTTTTAAAAACTTCTTCTGAAAACTGTAGTCCAGATTTCAAATATGTGTTAAATACAATATATATTTTTATGCCCCCGCCATTTAATGGCGGAAGGGCATATAGTGTTCACCCTGGCTGTGTGTGGGTGGGTGTGTGTGTGTGTCAGTGTGTATGTTCGAAAATCTTGTCCGCTCTATAACTGTGTTATTTCTTATTGGATTTTAAAATTAAAATCTTGTCCGCTCTGTAACTTTGTTATTTTTTATTGGATTTTAAAATTACTTGGTATGAATGTTCACCATATCAAGACGGTGTGTCGCGTATAATACCCATGCATGTACCTCCAAGGTCAAGGTCACTGTTACTAAAAATAGATTTTTCTTGTCCGGGCTGTAACTTCCTTATGAATGGAGGGATTTCAAAATAACTTGGCACAAATGTTCACCATGATAAGGCTGTGTGTCATGTACAACACCCATGCCTAAAGATCAAAGGTCAAGGTCACTGTTACTAAAAATAGAATTTTGTTATAAAAATCTTGTCTGCTCTGTTACTTTGTTATTCTTATTGGATTTTAAAATAACTTGGTAGAAATGTTCATTATATCAAGACGATGTGTTGTGTACTATACCAATGCCCGTAGGTCAAGGTCACTGTTACAAAAAATTGAAATTTCTTGTACTGGCTATAACTTCATTATTAACAGAGTGATTTCAAAATAATTTGGCACAAATGTTCACTATGACAAGGCGTTGTGTTGTGTCCAATTCCCATGCCTGTAGGTTCAAGGTCAAGGTCACTATTACTAAAACCAAAATTTTCTTGTCTGGGCTTTGGGTTTGTTATTACTTATTGGATTTTAAAATAACTTGGTATAAATGTTCACCATGACAAACATGCATAGCGGGGGCATCCGTGTCCTATGGACACATTTCTAGTTTATATTTTTAATATATATTTATTTTATTTAACTGTAGAACCTTGTCTAAGCTGACTACATGTGTAGGAATTAAACTCCGATCAAATGACGTTGCCTGCAAATTCTACAGCCTGAAAGAATATGTGTACAGACTTGTGCGCAGAGAGCAAGGTGGTGACCAGCTGCCAGCAGACTTTTACATGTTGGATGCGGACTGTTGGGGTAGGTAGGATTTATAGTTGAAATTAAACTGGCCCCCCCCCTCCCCCCCATTCCTCCCCCCACCCATATTTTTTGTTTTGTTTTGATAGATTGGGATTGTTATCAGTCTATCAACACCGAATTTACTATCAAATACCAAGTTCTCTGAAAATTCGTGTCCCGACTGTATAAACTGTAGCAAGGTGAATAAGAAAACCTGCATGTTGTAAAGCCCAAATGTAAACACAGCTTTTAAAAAATCAGCATCGCAACAAATATTGCACTAACCTTACCAAATCGGGTATCTATAGAAAATATGATTGCCCCTCTGTTGAATTCCGCCAAGCACTGGCTAGGAAATAAAGCACATAACATCCATATTTTCCTTTTTTCCGATGCCATAATAACAAATGTGTCCGAGGTAAAAAGTTTGGTTACAAAGAATTATATGCGTGAATTCTGATTGGAGGAGCAAGCTATTTCAGCCACAGAGTCTATCGTGTCACATATTCTTGCAGCGGTTCGATCAAATTTTTAAATACTCGTCCAATCAGAATTCATGCATATCTGGTTTATTGTTAAATGAATGCTTTTTGGAGATTCAAAATCAGGTGGCCAATACATTCAATAATACAGTGTTTTTACACTGCTTAAAAAATATAGTAAAACACCTCATTATGGACACTCGATATTACTCGCACTCTGGTGGTAATACAGTCGATTTTTTTAAGAACAGACATTTTCTCTTCTTTTTTATTTAAACCCACAATTAATAACAACCCGCTATTAAGGACACTTTCCCTCAGTCCCATTGGGTGTCCTTGATAGAGGGTTTTCACTGTACTTGTTTACAGTTTTTACCAGTAAATTTGGAAACAGCAGATAAGAAAAATCAATACTAATTCAGACAGAAGTCCTGTATATTCATCAGATATATCTTCAGGTTAACAATGTAGTTCCCTTTCAGACTGATGTGCATGCTGCTTTGGATATACATTTTTGTTACACATGTGATACTTTGGCCTAAAACCATAAAACTTGAGACCATTCTCAAATCTCAAGAATCTGATTGGCTGAGACATGTCTCCATTTCTACCAATCAGATGCTTGAGATTCTACATTTCAGCCAATCAGATGCTTGAGATTTGAGACCGATCTTATGAAGTGAAAGGTTATGCAGTTGTTATTTATATTACAGGGAAAGAGTCTGTGTGCTCTGCAGAGTATATACTGTATTATAGTAGGTGGAACCAGTGTCAGCCAGAGTTCATGGTGGATGGATGTTACGGCTGTGCAGGAACATGGTCTTGCAGGTATATTACCTCTTAGAAAAGCTTCAATTATTTTCTATGTTAATTGGATCTTGTTGTGCCAGTCCTTGCTTACAGTGGCAACATGTGATATATTGAGAATATTTGTTTTTACCAGTGTAAGATAAAGAGAATCTATCATTGGTATTCTGTGAAGATCAAGGTATCTCAACCCGAGGGTAATGCTTTCCAGACGGAAACGAGGCTGTGCCGAGTTTCCGTCTGGAAAGCATTGCCCGAGGGTTGGGATACCGCGATCTTCGCCGAATACCAATGATTGATTATTTTTCTCACTTACTTCTTAAAGATTCAAACAAAATTCTTTAAAATTTATAAAAAACGCAAGAATTTTAGAGAACTATTTCTTTCGCGTAATTAAAATGTTGCGCAATAATACGAAAGTACGCGAGCTCGCACGCGGAGTGTTAGATAAGGCCATGCGAGATAAGGAAATCTCACACGGTTTAAAATAGAGATTTTTCTGTCTAGTAAGTGAGAAAGAAATATATTTCACTGGAATGAGCTCCAGAATTCGTATTTTCATGAGTGGCGCCACAAGTAAAAGTACATAATTCTGGAGTTCACGAGTGAAATATATTTCTATCTTTCACTGGTAAAAACAAATGTTCTTTTTATTTTATGCTTTTAGTGCAAAATTTGTGTGAATTTGACAGAAAAGTTGCAAAAAATGGCGCCAAAAGCACTTGTTTATGATGTTTTGTCATTACATCAAATATACAAATTTGAGCCAGTTTTCTAAACTTAGTCATTTAGTATGTTATGTACCAATGTGAAAAAATCAGTGAAAATAAAAATGATATTCCACTGTTTAAAAACTGTGAAATACCACTTTAATTTCACTGGGAAAATTCTATATTTCACTGAAAGGCATAAAATAAAAAGGTCTGGATCTATCCTTTTACAGTCTTACTGTAAACAGTTAACCCCTTTTTCTATACACTTTATGGTGAGGGTGAACAGTATACGCCTTTCCAATAAACAGTTTCGCAGTCCTGTACGAGTTACTTCCCGCGACCAAAAATCAATCCAAAACGAGGCTCTGCAGGATAGCTGAACTATCGGACTAATGGCTTAAGCACATAATAGCTAACCTTATCCGCTATATTGCAGGTCTGCGTTCGTCGCCGGCGGTCAAAAAATAAGTTGCTGGTCTGTTATTCTAGCCAGACTTTTTTATGTTTGCTATTTGTTAGATATTTAGATTTTTAATGTTTTAAGAACATGTACCATTCTTGTTGATAGTAGGCAGTATGAAACGCAACTTGGACAAACATAAGCATAATGTTACCAATTATGTACAACAATTTCTTCTTAATATCTTTTCTGCTGAAAATATATTTTACAGGTGTAAATGTTGCAAATTGCTAAGGCTAGTAATGCGCTTTTATCCGGAAATCGTGATATGTCAACATCTGGTTACATGATCTGTAGACAAAAAAATAACAATCTGAATTTGTTGATACTGACACATTTGAACAATAGAATTATCCTAAAAATTTAAGGCGTTTATGGTCAACGAATAAATAATTTGAATATTTAAAATGTTACGTATACTTCACAACCAAATATGATTGATTCTGTCTTGAAATAAAACAGGATCGGTAATCTGATTGTTTGTTGTAGAAGTATCATTCGTAGAATGAAATCCAAGGATTTAGATGCCGGCTTCCAAAAAGATGGGAATATTTATATCACAATATGGTTGCATATCCAATTTAGATTTCTTAGGTTTGACAGATTGTAATGTTGGCATAAAAGCCCAAACTCTTAATTAAACATATATAAAATGTTTTGACAAGATTTGTTTCTTATTGACAGCTTTTGTTTCTATAACGTGTCGTAATGTTGATTAAGAATCCATTTAAGTGCTAATCAAATACATTTGCTGGCACATCCAGTAGTTAAAGGACTCCAAAATACTTAAGAATTGGGAGGTGAAGATACCTTGCAAATAGAAATTACACAATCTCTATTGGTCAGTGATATCTGCCCCTTTAAGTAATTGACAGATGACCCCGTGTGCGAGACAGTTTGACATGTTTATGGCATGCCGCCTTCAAAATCAATCGCCGCCGACATAATCACAACATGATGTCAGTAGTTGAATAGACACGCTAATCCGGAAACAAGACTCAGTTAAGCCGTGAAGAGAACACTGCGACTGTCTGTTAGTTCAAGTCGTTTAGTGTTTAATGCGAGGAATAATGAATTGACACTTTTAGTCAGAAACCTGATTGTTTTATAAATTATTTGAAAAATATCATGACGCTGATGTATTATTACTAATTCAAAGAGAAAATATATTTTTCAAAAAAGAATTTTATGCTAAAAGAGAAAGCTGTAGGTACATATTCCCTATTACATTATTACAGCGAGCAATCATTTTTCCTGTAGAGCAGTCACGTGACTGGACAGGGGAGGTAACCAAATCAATTCATCCAATTATTGGAAAGGCGTATAGATCCAGATAAGCCAGCTGATCAAGATCTGCACTGTTTGCATTTTGATTTATCAGGTTATTCCTTAACAAAAAGTGAACAGTGTAGATCCTGATCAGATTGCATAGATGTGCCAGCTGAATTGGATCTACACTGGTCACAGATGCATTAAAATGGGCAAACTATATAAATCAGTAAAGGGTTAATTATTATCATGTTTTACATGCATACTAACTGTAAATAGAAAATTAAAACTTTTGTGTTTACTACCTGCTTAAAATTACTGATAAATTGTTAAATGCCTTTATTTGTAACTACATGTAATGAGAGAATTTAAAATGGGCACGAATTTCAAGATTCAGAGAATACTTTGTAAGTCCTATAATTTTGTACTTTAAGTTTCTTCAAATGATCCTGCTGTCACTTGTTAAAATGTTCAAGGTTTATACTTAAGGATTGAATCAGTTATTTATTGCACTTAAATGTTTAATTCAGTATTCTATTGCATTGATAAGGTTAAGCAGATGTGGTGGTTTAGTAACAGAAAATATGGATGTAGACTGACTTGGATCTTGGATAGTGGTACATTTGCAGCAACAATGCCACTGCATTGGGGTTATCAGCGGCATGACTTCTATCAAGATCTTAACTAACTTACCATAATAATGTTCTCTAATTTCAGCTCTCAAGAAGGGAAGACAAGAGTGAAAAGTATCGTCTCCTGCCTTGCCATCCAGGCCATGGTTGCTATGGAGACGGATTGTGCTGTCTCGGACATAATAAATCTGATTCAGTCTGACAGCTTCAGGCTTGGTATATTAAACCAAAGTGATTCTGCAGACAACTGTTTTTCTGGTATGTAAAATTTAGAATTTGTCAGTTTTTTCACACTAGATCTAGTATGTCTACATCTGTAGACAGAAAAAGTAATATAATGCATGAGAGTAAGGGAAGTAACTGCTGTGAGGAGTTTGGCAAACTAAATTGCAGTGATCTCCCTTTGATATTCTAACCTGTGTAACTGATGATTACTCTATGTTGAAAAAAAAGATTTTAAAGATGACATGTAATTAGAATAAAAACAGAAAACAAAACAGAAAAAGATTTTTGACATCTTTTTTTATTTTTAAGAAGAACAGGAAGTATAAACACTGGGGTTTTGTACACCGAACAACTCAAGTGATTTCAATTCTTTGATTCTATTCAGGCCTGAGAACTTCAGTTAAATGTCAACCACATAATTTTTTCATTAAGGTCAGGATATGAGTCTTTGTTATTTAGTTATACCAAGATGTTTCATTAAAAAATGCTAAATGCTGCTAGTGCAGATTTAGATCAGATGGCATGTATGTGATGGCTGAAATGGATCTACACTAGTTCCACAGGCATTAAAATGTGTTTTTATGGAGTAATATGTTAAAAGTTAATTTCTTGTTTACCTTTAGATGCTGAAGTAGATTCTCTTGAGTCAGAATTGGTTGTGGGCCCAGGCTTGTGTACATCCAGTGCATACCTCCAGTTTGCAGCAGCCAGGTGCACCTCTGAGATAAACTGTCCTCTCCATAATGTTACATCGGATGATCCATTAGCTGCATGCAGGTAAGTGAGAAAATAGGTACAGTTCTTATTGTCTTAGAATTCCAAAATAACCAGTCTTCATAGAGATGTATTTAAGGTTGAAATTCTAACTGCCAAGAGTTGTTTTAACCCTTTCCTCCATATAAACACCTTTTATCACATGGGCCAACAGCGCCATCTGATCAGTATCTGCACTGTTCACTTTTTGAACAAAATAACCTAATAAATCAAAATGTCAACAGTGCAGTTTCTGATCAGGTGGCATAAATAATCCAGCTGATCTGGATCCACACTGTTCACCCATTTCATATAGGCTTAAATTAGGAGGAAATGGTTTACCCAGCAAATAAACATGACAGATTAATTTTTCTTGCATACAAGATCATGTCATCCGGTGTTTTCACCCGTGTAGGAAATTTCAATCCTACACCCCGATGTAGAATGAGTCATGTGAGTGACATCACGTCTTCAAGTATCTGACGTAATATATTCAAGTTAGTGACGTCATTTATAAAAAAAAGTTTGCGCTAACGTCAATATTTAGCATTATAAAAATAAAAAAGTTTCTGTTCTTACACAGAAATGTTATAAATAATAAAAGGTATGCAAGAAAAAGTATCTTGCATGAGACATTCGGTAAAGATAGAAAAATCTGTCACCTCGGGTGAACTGTTTTGGCGGGAACGAGGCTGCTGAGTTCCTGCAAACTAGTTAACCCTCGGTGACAGATTTTTCATCTTCACCTCAAACTCATGCATAATACTTATATTCCATGAGTCAATCCATTCATTGATCATGGAGGTGTTTTGCAGATATTCAGGGTGCATCATGGGAAAAGGTTGAGTAGACGAATTGGTATTATGCAACTGTGGTAATTCCATGATGTAGCCAAAATGTGGAATAAAATCTCCTTAATTAAGGATTGAATCGATAGTTGATGGTTTCCATTTGGGTATGGAAAAAAGTTGGGTTGTTTAAAGTGTGTGAAGCCCGAAGGGCTTCACGCATACTTTAAACAATCCAACTGTTTTTCATACCCAAATGGAAACTATCAAATATTGATTCAATCCTTATATTTACACTCATAAATAATTTCATTAATACAAAAATAACTAGAAGAATTCGTGATATTACGGCTTTTTCGAATGGCTCTTGGAACAGCTACGTTGACGACAAAGTGAATGACGGCACGCTTTTTCGCAGCAACTCTTGGCAAAACGTGCGTGCACGGTGACGTCACACGTCAAAACATCGTGCAACGTCCAATAAATTATGAACGGCTCTACAGTAGCCACGCCTTTTAAAGTAATACGTCACACTGTTCACCATCAGAAATTATGATTCGTTAGATGAATAAGACTATCGTAGAGGATGAAGTTGAAGTGTAAATATAGTGATGTGAAAATAATAGATAAATGTTAGTTCATTCCAAATACTCGTATAGAAACAATAAAATGTTAAAAAAGATAAGACAGAAGATACCTTTTTCCATGAGTTGCTCCATTTATTAACTGAACAGCAAACAGGATTAAGACTGATATGACTGAGTAAATGTGCAGACTGATCATCATCTTAAATTCAATTAATTGTTTTGGGTAGTACGAACAGGAAGTCAGCATAATTAGGCAAGCACTGTAGATCGAGATCAGAATACACACTTTTCCATTTTGATACATTATGTTATTTCTGAACAAGAGGTGACCAATATAGATCCAGATCAGATGGCACAAATGTGTCAGATTATGTGATGAATCCACTCTGATCGAAAACCCCCATTTATGGACAGCAGGGTTAATCTCTGCAATAGACCCTCACTACAATCATCACCTTTGTCAATATGTTGTTGTTGTTGTTGTTTACAGTTTCCTGTATCCAGTACTGACATGTGTTGCTCGGCGGACACAGAATCAGTTCAGTGAGGTGTGTGATATCAGCCAGATGATTGGCCAGGGAATATCGGGCAACCTGTTCCTTCCACAGAACATCAGACAGCAGTGTGTTGGTATGTTACTCTTTTACAACTGTGGTATCATTTTATTTAAAGATGACCTAATTTTTGTGTATTTTGGCTTGGGTCAGTGCACGAATTTAAAGTTTTAGCTAAATTTAACCATTAAACATATAGTTTCAAATATGTATCCGAAACATGGTAATGAATGTCCTAATACACCTACACTTTGTATTTAGTTGCCCATTTTGCTATTTAATATATATTTGAGATATTGAACAATTATATTCATAAAAGAAACAAAATTAGTTATTACTGTCAAATTTCTTTTGGAGTATTTCAAAACTGTAACATATTCAATTCCATGCATTTAGAAATTTAGGTCAGGACTTGTCATGTTTTACCAAACAGTATCATTGTTATCTCGATCAGTTTTTTTTCTTCATTTTATTCTATTTTGAAACCATTTTTACAGTAATTATTTAACAATTAATTAATTGACACTTTTGAACTTAAAACGGAGAGCAATTTAACAATACAATTTTACATGCCAATTATGTTATGAATGATCAAGATAGATGGATCATATGGGTCCTGTGTCAGTTAGCGGCGCTGAAGAAAGAGCGGTCCAATAATTGACTAACAAAGGAAGTGCTTTTTGACAGGGGCCAACTGAAAACGATTAGCTCACGTGTTCAAATGAACAATAGGTAAAAATAACTGATCAGTCAAATATCGAATATAAAAATGATTTTATAAAAAAAAGGTTTTGCACAAATTTACATCCGATTTTACACTTATCCATGGATTATAGGTGGTTATTAAAGTTAAACAATTGTTCCTACTTTTGTTCTTGATAGATAAAGTGTCCGGCATAGGATGTGTGCAGCAAGCTTTACTGGAGAACTATAACAGTACAAAGCTGTGCACCAATGCCTCTCTTGCCGCTGCACACTACTACTCTGACGATGATCCCGAGTATTGTAGGTGAGTAAACTCGTAACTGCAAGGTATCTTAAAGTAATGAGAGTGAGACTAGTGACTCTTTACAGTGTGATTTAAGTAAAAAAAAGTGAGATTTTCTAAAATACATGTACTGTCAATTAAGTGCTTTTATTTTTAATTCAGCAATCCTTAAATGTCAAAGATCCTTAATAAATTTGCCTCCAAGATTACAATTTTAATTTTTTTACAACATTTTTGAAAATCCGATAATTGTTTGGTTTTATTCATTCGACTGTGAGTATGTGTTAAATTATGCAAGGTTTTTTCTCAAGGTGTGAGACTTGGCATGTATGTAAACCTTTCAGTGCAGGGATATTAAACCCCTTACTTCATCAAAATGCCTTGAATCACATGGGCAACCAGTGTAGATCCAGATTACCCAGCACCTCTATGTCGTCTCATCAGATCCTACACTATTTGCCGTTGGATTTATTTGGATATTTCTGACCAATAAGCAAACACTGTAAATTCAGATCAGATTATTCTAAACAGCTTAGATCTGTGTCATTTTAAACTTTGCTAAAAATGTACTTCCAGTATTAATCATAAACACATAAACACACCCCAGTAGATGTCTCTTGGGTAAATACAGCTACGAATCAAAATACTTGATTTGATTTTTCCTATTCATAGTAAATAGAAATGCCTATTATTATTAAAAATGTGATTGGTCAAATTTGGAGTCATTAGAACATTAACCAATTGGATGTTTGAGGTTTGAGACTTTTCTCAAGTCTCAGATGTTGTTATTTTGGGCACCTGTGTGCTGTTGCTTCAAACACAAAAAGCACTATAGTCAAACCTGTCTTCATAGATCACTTGGAAAAATCAAATAGTGGTCTTCAAAGACAGGAGGTTTTTGTTTACATGTGAAATTATTGTTTAAATCAGCCAGTGGGACAATTAAAAGGTGGTCATATACATATACTATATCTTTGTTTTCAGGTGGTCTTTAGCATAGGTTTGACTGTAATTGTCACTACAAAACGAAACAGAAAAATTGTTGCAAACAACATGAAAACATAACAAATAAGCAAGAAAGCAGACAGACCTACATACATACAAACAAATGTCATATTCTGACAGACGGAAGGAGGGACAGACAGACAGACAGACAGACACATTATTTTTTTTAATAATCTTTATTGACAAATGTAATATTCTAATAATCTAAATAGAAATAGGTTGTATACCACGCATATATGTAACTTCATTTTTCCCACAGAATGTACAACTACTCGCTGTCATGTCTAAAGACCTTGGTGCCGGCAAACTGCACAGCAACAGATGATGACATAAGGGAATTCTTCACCGTTGTTCAACAGGAAATTTCTGTGTCTTCAACTCTACAGCTCTGTGATTATTATTTACCACCCTCTGCATTCAACACCTGTCCAGGTTAGGATCAATCAATTATTCATTTGTAAAATTGTACAGTATTGTTCTGAAACACCTTTAAAAAGTTTCTTAAATGTTTTTTATTTATTATGTTTTCTTTGAAATTGATTTTAAGTATAGGTTATTGTTTATTTGGAGGCTTTTATGAAAATCGCAGTAGGTTAACCATTCTTGCTGAAATTTTTGATATAGCAAGACCTAGCTTTGGATTGGATTTTGGGCCAGTCCGGTCAAGGTCAAGATCACTGTTTATAAAAATAGAAAAGCAGTCTCTGGCAAATAACTTCAGTTTGGATAAACCAGTCTAGTTTGTTTTTATTTTGTTGTGTTTTTAACAACACAATAGTTCTATTAAACACCCCTTTAGTTTTAAATTTGATTTTTCTAGATATGGCAATTTCTGCAGCTGGAAACCAGTGCTCTGATGATCAATTTGTAACAGATACTGTGATAGGTCTTTGTGCTGGAAAAATAGCCAATCAAATACGTTTAAACTTTACAAACAGTAACATGACTGCCTCTCCAGCTGGTCTCTGTCTGTAAGTATACTATGTAATTATGTTTCTGTGGGTCAAATTTCTTTGCATTTTTCAAAATTAAAAATTCAAGTTTTGCAAGAAAATCTAAACAAGCATCCTTTTGCTTAATATATCTAATCAAATGAACAAAGTACATTCTTTACTTAATATATACAGGTTTTATTGCAAGTTCAACTAGTGTAGATCCAGATCATTTGGTGCATCCCTGCCATCTGATCTGGGATCTACTCTGGTCAATTCTTGGTAAAAAATAACCAGATGAATCTTACAGCAAACACTGTATATCTAAATCAGATGGAACCTGCCATAAAGGTCTATGTAGAAGGTTAAACTGTTTTGTTTTTAGCTCGACTATTCAAAGAATAGAGGAGCTATCCTCATCACCTCGGTGTCGGTGTCAGTGTCCCCATTGATGTCCGTTTAAAAGAAATCACTTTGGTCCATAACTTGAAAACTACTTATGATATCAACTTGAAACTTGGAATATATATTCACCATCAAATTCAACATCATTACCAACAAAACTCATAGTTATTTCCCTTTTTTACTTAAATTTTGTGTTAAGGAAAATATGCATTTTGGTCCATAACTTATAAACTACTTGAGAAATCAATTTGAAACTTGAAATATATATTCACCATCGAATTCTACATCATAACCAACAAGACCCATAACCCAGCTTCCAAAATTTTTCAAATTATGCCCCTTTTTCACTTAAATTTTGCATTAAGCAAAATATACACTTGGCCCTTCACTTTAAAACTACTTGAGCTATTACTTGAAACCAGGAAAAAATATTTACCATCAAAATCTAGGTCATTTTCAACAACACCCATAACTCTGCTACAAATATTTTTCAAGTTATGCCCCTTTTTCACTTAAATTTTGCATTAAGGAAAATAAGCACTTTGGACCATAACTTATAAACTACTTGAGATATCAACTTGAAACTTGGAATATATATTCACCATCAAATTCTTCATCATTACCAACAAGACCCATAACTTTGCTGTCAATATATTTCAAGTTATGCCCCTTTTTTATGCCCCCGCCATGAAATGGTGACGGGCATTAAGAATTGCTCCTGTCCCTCCGCCTGGTATTCTCGTGAATGCAACTCCTCCTACACTACTGGTGGGAATTAAATGAAACTTTACCACAATGCTTGGCCTGATATGTTGTTGTGCATAAAGGCGTGGTTCCGCTCTTACATGTTCTGTTCAGAAGTTATGGCCCTTTGATACTTCCATTTACATTAGTTTTAATAGGAGTATATCTCTTAACGCGACTCCTCCTACACTACTGGTTGGGTTTTGCTCTTACATGTTCTGTTCAGAAGTTATGGCCCTTTGATACTTCCATTTACATTAGTTTTAATAGGAATATGTCTCGTGAACGCAACTCCTCCTACACTTCTGGTGGGAATTTAATAAAACTTTACCACAATGCTTGGCCTGATATGTTGTTGTGCATAAAGTTGGGGTTCTGCTCTTTTATGTTCCGTTCAGAAGTTATGGCCCTTTGATAATTCCATTTACATTAGTTTTAATAGGAATATATCTTGTGAACGCAACTCCTCCTACACTTCTGGTGGGAATTTAATGAAACTTTACCACAGTGCTTGGCCTGATATGTTGTTGTGCATGTTTTGCTCTTACATGTTCCGTTCAGAAGTTATGGCCCTTTGATACTTCCATTTACATTAGTTTTAATAGGAATACTATCTTGTTTCTTATATTTTGTGTTAAGCAAAATATGGATTTTGCCCATAACTTTAAAACTACTTGAGATATTGCCTTGCAACTTGATATATATTTTCACCATTAAAATCTACATCATAACCAACAAGACCCATAAACCTGCTTTCAATATTTTTCAAATTATGCCCCTTTTTCACTTAAATGTTGCGTTAAGCAAAATATACACTTGGCCCCTAACTTTAAAACTACTTGAGCTCTCACCTTGAAACCTGAAAAATATATTCACCGTCAAAATCTAGGTCATTATCAACAACACCTATAACTCTACCAATATTTTTCAAGTTATGTCACTTTTTCCCATTTTTCTTATATTTTGTGTTTAGCAAAATATGCACTTTGCCCATAACTTTAATTCACCATCAAATTCTACATCATTACCAACAAGACCCATAACTCTGACAATATATTTCAAGTTATGCCCCTTCTTTGTTATATATTGTGTTAAGCAAAATATGCATTTTGCCCAAAACTTTAAAAATACTTTAGATATTGCCTTGAAACTTGAAATATGTTTTCATCATCAAAATCTTCATCATACCCAATGACACCCATAACCCTGCTTCCAATAAATCTACATCATACCCAATGACACCCATAACCCTGCTTCCAATAAATCTACATCATACCCAATGACACCCATAACCCTGCTTCCAATAAATCTTCATCATACCCAATGACACCCATAACCCTGCTTCCAATAAATCTTCATCATACCCAATGACACCCATAACCCTGCTTCCAATAAATCTACATCATACCCAATGACACCCATAACCCTGCTTCCAATAAATCTTCATCATACCCAATGACACCCATAACCCTGCTTCCAATAAATCTTCATCATACCCAATGACACCCATAACCCTGCTTCCAATAAATCTTCATCATACCCAATGACACCCATAACCCTGCTTCCAATAAATCTACATCATACCCAATGACACCCATAACCCTGCTTCCAATAAATCTACATCATACCCAATGACACCCATAACCCTGCTTCCAATAAATCTTCATCATACCCAATGACACCCATAACCCTGCTTCCAATAAATCTACATCATACCCAATGACACCCAAAACCCTGCTTCCAATAAATCTTCATCATACCCAATGACACCCATAACCCTGCTTCCAATAAATCTACATCGTACCCAATGACACCCATAACCCTGCTTCCAATATTTTTCAACTTTCGCCCCTATTTTCACTAAAATTTTGCATTAAGCATATATTACTAACAAGTTTTCCAACTCTTCAAAAAATATTTCATAGTTATTTCCCTTTTCAATTCACTATTTAAGGTACATTAAGGAATTATTTCAATTTCTTCCCTTACCACTTACTTCTTAACATTATTCCTGTTTGCACATAAATGTTTGGCTTTATTTGTTTTGTTTATTTAATCTATAAATTGCATTTATTTCAAATGAATTGAATAGTCGAGCACGCTGTCTCCTCTGACAGCTCTTGTTTATTTTGCAAGAAAATCTGGTTTAAAATTTATTAATCCTCTGTGCTAAATATGACTTATTTTATTAAGGGCATATACCAGGCTGATAGCTTGTGGAGTACATGCCACAGGAGAGTTGAACCCAGACAATGGGACTGGATACTTCATGGGATGTGACAGAGACAAGGTGGGGAATGCCTTACAAGCTCAATCTGATGCTGTTAGCTTAGCTTTCCCAGGACTCGATATCTGTACTTGTAAAGGTATGATGCACCCTGTGCCCAAGGTTATAAAACTGAGCATAGAAACCAGTTTAAAATCTCAAGCATCTGATTGGCTAAAATGGTGACCAGTGGCCATTTCAGCCAATCAGATGCTTGAGATTTGAGACTAGTTTCCAATCTTAGTTTTATAACCTTCATCCCTTATTGTTTTGTGTAATCAAACTTAAACATCTGTGAGTATGTCATTTAAGCATAATTCCAAAATCTAATTCTTTCATAGATGAAATTAGAAATTTTAACTTTAATTTGAATATTTTTAGTCTTTCCCTGAATCTTAAAGTAATGGTCTCCATAGGAACCAAGAAGGATAACTCCTGTAGGATAGTAATTAGAGTTATGCACTTTTCAGATTTGTGACTTAACCATTCACTGATACAAACAGGTTTTATCAAATGTGCAACCAGTGTAGATTTAGGTCAGCTGGCACATCTGTGCCATCCAATCTTGATATACATGAGTTCTTTTCTTGATTAGAAATCACCTAATTAATCTTAAAGTGAACAGTGAAGATCCTGATCCTATGGCACTTGTTGATCTCGATCTATACTTATAGCCCAAAAGATCTGCTATAGCCCACTGAGAAAAGGGTTCATGTGGAAACAATTGTCTGCCTCACTTGACCTGCTCCTAGTGATGATAACTATCATTTGTCGCATTTCAGAAATACCTTACCCTTTACTCCATAGATACACACTTATCACACCTTTATCCCATGGCAAACAGTGTAGATCCAGAATTTTCTGTACATCCATGTCATCTGATAAGGATCTACACTGTTAACTTTTAGCTTCATGAAATTTTACGGACCAAGATGCACCCAGTGAAGATACAGATCAAATAGCACAGATGTGCTGGCTGATCTGGATCTACACTGGTTGGCCCAAATATATATGGGGTAAAGGGTTAATGCCATCTGATCTGGATCTACAATTGTCTCTTGGTCATAAATAACCATGTGAATCATTGCAAAATTACCTGGATCTACAATTGTCTCTTGTTGGTCATAAATAACCATGTGAATCATTGCAAAAAGTGCAGATTATGATCAGATGGCACTTAGAGGCTGGCTGATCTGGATCTACACTGTTCGCTCTTGTCATGAAAGTCATGGAGTTAAGGCTTTAATGAGGTTTTTTTTATTGTTTATAGGAGATTGTTACCGAGACATGGATTCTATTGAGGAACAGTGTTTTAACAATATCATTGGAATAGAAACTCAATACTGGTACATTGGGTCATGGAAAACCAGTTGCAGGTACTTATAGTTTGACATTTTATGCTTGTCTTTTTCAAGAAAATGTCATAGCTTCTTTGGCATAGACATTATGCTTTCTTCATTCTAGTGAAGTTCTTTGTTAATCCCCCTCCTTATATGTGATAGGAGGCATTCTGAGCTGCGTTAATCCCCCTCCTTGTATGTGATAGGAGGCATTCTGAGCTGCGTTAATCCCTCTCCTTATATGTGATAGGAGGCATTCTGAGCTGCGTTAATCCCTCTCCTTGTATGTGATAGGAGGCATTCTGAGCTGCGTTAATCCCTCTCCTTATATGTGATAGGAGGCATTCTGAGCTGCGTTAATCCCTCTCCTTATATGTGATAGGAGGCATTCTGAGCTGCGTTAATCCCCCTCCTTGTATGTGATAGGAGGCATTCTGAGCTGCCTGCCTTCCCTGCCAGTGTGTGAACAGAGTTGATTGATTTTCCCTGTATTTGTAGAGCTTACACCTATGCTGCTAGCCTGCTAGGTGTGTTGAAAGTTTATTAATTTTTCCCTGTATTTCTAGAGCTTACATGAATGTTGTTCTGTGTGTGAACAGAGTTTATTGATTTTCCCTGTATAGCTTACACATATGCTGCTTAGTGTATGGAGAGACTTTATGATTATTTCCCTGTATTTGTAGAGCATACACATATGCTGCTCAGTGTGTGGAGAGAGTTTTAGCTGGTCGCAATGCAGGATGTGATATTAATGTATCACGCTCCTTTATGGCTGCATTTATCGCCCCATTATACAACTTTTGTGAAGGTAAGTTCAGGAACCAAGATCATAAAACTTAAACTGTAGATCAGTCTTAAATCTCGAGTCTCTGATTAGCTGAAATGGCAACTGGTAGCCATATTCGCCAATAAGATGCTTGAGATTTGACACTGGTCTCCAATCTCAGTTTTATAATCTTGGGTATAGGATTAGTATATATTTGTGTAACCAGTGTTAAAATGGAAGAAAAGATTTTATAATTGTTTATCAATCTTTCATGATTAAAGAAGCGCATGCTAACTAAATTTATCATCATATACTCAACAAAACTAAAAAGTATCATGTTTTATCCTCATATTCTCATTAAGGTATTTTCATTTAATGATGAGTGCTTTAACCAACGTTTTATAAGTTATTCACAGTTGTTTTTAAGTTTAATTGACCATGAACATAATATTCCACATCAAGAACTGAGTATCTGCCCATTGAATGACAATTCATAAAATAAATCAAAACACTTTATTTTCCATTAAAAGGGAGATAATTGGAAATTATTGCTGTTTGCCAATGAAAAGATGTTTTATTTATTGATATTTTGTGATTTTATCGATGACAAGAACTTGAGAAATTTATCTTCACCAAATAAATGCAAATATTGTTTAGAACAACTGACTTTCTTGTAAACCCCTATTTATACCATGGGGAAAGATAACCTTGTTGTAACTGTACATTTTCAAAATCTTTTTATTTCTTTTCAATATGTACAGCAATGGAAATTTGCTCAAAGAAAG
This sequence comes from Corbicula japonica, assembly GCA_038501625.1. Lineage (NCBI taxonomy): Eukaryota > Metazoa > Mollusca > Bivalvia > Venerida > Cyrenidae > Corbicula > Corbicula japonica. The sequence goes on from JAZAYU010000007.1 coordinate 5,551,658, forward strand.
AATTTTGAATTTTCATTCTGTAGTTTTGCAAAATCACAGATAGAAAAGTGGGTACTTTTTATGTTTTTATTATTGCGGAGTTTATAATATAAAACTATGCTTGGATTATGTTAGAATATTAGTCAATTTTAAATTTGTTTGTTTATCAGCCATGTTTTTTTTCATATCTGGGATGGTCTAAAAACCGTTCTGCCTGGAACAGAATATGTTCTGATTTTTTTTACCAATAAAATTTTTTGGGGTGGGTGGTTTTGGACAGGGGCGGGCCGGGATGAGAATCTAAAATATTTTTTTCTATTGCCTTGTAAAAGTTTTAACTTTCTATGATTTTATGATCAGTAGCTATATTTTATTCTTTTACTCATTTCTTTACTTGACTTGATACTGTATGCATTTCAGATCCTCTAAGCATACCGACCCTGGACATTTGTGAGAATGTGACAGATATTGTGCATGTTGCTGACAGTTGTACGGAATTCCTGGACACCTTGACCAATAGTTCCCAGGCTGAGATAAGTGCAGGCATATGCAGGTAAATGAGGAAATCTCATAGTTTTGGAAATCTTTCAGTTCCCTAACACCTACATAACTAAGTTTGAGGCAAATCAGTATTGAACTATATTATTGTCATATGTACGCAGCATTATGTTTTTAGCTCACCTGAGCACTTGTGCTCATGGTGAGCTTTTAGGATCGCCCTGTGTCCGCCGTGCATCGTCAACTTTTGCTTTAAACAACATCTCCTCTTAAACCCCTGGGCCAAAGTTGATGAAACTTGCCATGGATGTTCCTTGCATGAAGCTCTTCCAAAAGTTGTTCAAAGAAATCAATTCCGTGCAGAACTCTGTTTGCCATGGCAACTTAAAGGAACAACTTTAAAAATCTTGTCTGAAACCACAAGGCCTAGAGCTTAGATATTTGGCATTTAGCACCCTCTAGTGGAACTCTACAAAGATTGTTCAAATTATTTCCCTGGGGTCAAAATTGGCCCCGCTCCAGGGGTCACTTCATTTTACAAAGACTTATATAGGAAAAACTTTTAAAATCTTCTTGTCTGTAACCACAAGGCCTAGAGCTTAGAAATTTGGCATTTAGCACCCTCTAGTGAATTTCTACAAAGATTGTTCAAATTACTTCCCTGGGGTTAAAATTGGTCCTGCCCCAGGGGTCACTTCATTTTTCATAGACTTATATAGGAACAATTTTAAAAATCTTCTTGCCTGAAACCACAAGGCCTGGAGCTTAGATATTTGGCATTTAGCACACTCTAGTGGAACTCTACAAAGATTATTCAAATTATTTCCCTTTGGTCAAAATTGGCCCCGCCCCAAGGGTCACTTCATTTTACATAGACTTATATAGGAAATCTTTAAAAATCTTCTTCTCACAAACCACAATGTGTACAGCTTAGATATTTGGTAAGTAGCATTGTCTAGTGGATTTCTACCAAGTTTGTTCCAATTATATTCCCTGGGCCAAAATTGGCCACGCCTCAGGGTTCTCTTAGTTTACATTGATTTATATAGGAAAACATGAAAAATCAATTTTCTCCGAAACTAATAGGACTAGACCTTAGATATTTGGTGTTGAGTATTGAGAAGAGACCCTTTACAAACATTGTTTAAATGTTGGCTCTGGGGTCAATATTGGCCCCACCCAAGGGCCCTTAATATGTAAAAAGGGCAATTTTTAAAAATCTTCTTACTGGAAACCTCAATGCCTTCAGCTTTGATATTTGGTATGTAGCATTGTCTAGTGGATATTTACCAAGTTTGTTCGATTTATATCCCCTGGGTCAAAATTTGCCATGCCCCAGGGTTCTGTTAGTTTACATTGATTTATATAGGAAATCATGAAAAATCATTTTACTCTGAAACTAATAGGACTAGACCTTAGATATTTGGTGTTGAGTATTGTTTAAATGTTGGCCCTTGGGTCAAAATGGGCTCTGTCCTGGGGGCCCTTAATATGTAAAAAAAGGCAATTTTTTAAAATCTTCTTACTGGAAACCTCGATGGCTTCAGCTTAGATATTTGGTATGTAGCATTGTCTAGTGGATATCTACAAAGTTTGTTCAATTTATGTCCCCTAGGTCAAAATTTGCCACACCCCAGGGTTCGGTTAGTTTACATTGATTTATATAGGAAATCATGAAAAATCATTTTACTCTGAAACTAATAGGACTAGACCTTAGATATTTGGTGTTGAGTATTGTGAAGAGACCCTTTACCAACATTGTTTAAATGTTGGCCCTTGGGTCAAAATGGGCTCTATCCTGGGGGCCCTTAATATGTAAAACAAGGCAATTTTTTAAAATCTTCTTACTGGAAACCTCGATGCCTTCAGCTTAGATATTTGGTATGTAGCATTGTCTAGTGGATATCTACAAAGTTTGTTCAATTTATGTCCCCTGGGTCAAAATTTGCCACACCCCAGGGTTCTGTTAGTTTACATTGATTTATATAGGAAATCATGAAAAATCATTTTACTCTGAAACTAATAGGACTAGACCTTAGATATTTGGTGTTGAGTATTGTGAAGAGACCCTTTACCAACATTGTTTAAATGTTGGCCCTTGGGTCAAAATGGTCCCCGTCCTGGGGGCCCTTAATATATAAAAAAGGAAAACTGTCAAAATCTTCCTACAAGAAACCTCAATGCCTTAAGCTTAGATATTTAGTATGTGGCATTGTCTAGTGGATGTCTACCTAGTCTGTTCAAATTATGTCTCCTGGGCCAAAATTGGCCGTGCCTCAGTGTTCTCTTAGTTTACATTGATTTATATAGGAAAACATGAAAAATCATTTTTCCCCGAAACTAATAGGATTAGACCTTAGATATTTGGTGTTGAGTATTGAGAAGAGACCCTTTAAAAACATTGTTTAAATGTTGGCTCTGGGGTCAATATTGGCCCCGCCCAAGGGCCCTTAATATGTAAAAAGGGCAATTTTTAAAAATCTTCTTACTGGAAACCTCAATGCTTTAAGCTTAGATATTTGGTATGTAGAATTGTCTAGTGGATATCTACCAAGTTTGTTCATATTATGTCCCCTGGACCAAAATTGGCCACGCTCCAGGGTTTCTTTATTGATTTTAATATATATTTTTATTTATATTTTTGAACATAAATAATCATTTTTCTCTGAAACTAATGTGACTAGACTTTAGATTTTTCATGTTGAGTATTGTGAAGAGACCCTTTACCAACATTATTTAAATGTTGGCCCTGGGGTAAAACTGAGAGTACTTTTGTACTCAGGTGACCGATTTAGGGCCGTCATGGCCCTCTTGTTATCTTAACCCTTTACCATATACTTAAACATTTATTGCATGAGGGAACAGTGTAGATCCAGATCAGTTGTCACATTTGTGCTGTCTGGTCAGGATGTACAGTATTCACTTTTTAAATTTGGTTATTTCTGATGAAAAAGCCAACAGTGCAGATCCTGATGGGACAGCTAAAAAAGGTACCACCTATTCTGAGTATACACTGGTCGCACATGCGATAAAATGAGCATGTATGGAGTAAAGGGTTCAAACCTTCCTATAACTTCACATTGGTTATATCCTTTCCATATGACGTATTTAAACGTGACAAAATTTTGACTTCCCAAAACCGACCCCGTTTTACGGGAAGACGCCCGAAACGTATTTAAACGTATCAAAAAAATCGCTTTTCAAAACCCGACCCTGTTTTGTTGTCGGAAACCTGTCGATTTCTTTTTCATTTTTAAAAAAGTCCTTACTTTGGTGTCTATTTAAAAGAACGTGGAATCATCGATCGGTATTTTAAAACTATTAGTCCTTTGAATGCATCGCATATTTTCTCTCAAATATAATTTATTAAGAAATTGAATACATTTGACCTAGATAATCTGATAAGAAAATTAGTTATTTTAAAAAGTTCAATTTTAAGAAAAAAAAAGTAATTACATGTATTGCTGTTTCTTCATCTTTCATTGTCAAAATAAAAAAGTGGGTCCAAAACAGTTATTCATTATTTTAAAAAATTCCTATGTCTACCTAGTAATTACTTAAAAATGACATTTTTTGCAATGGCATAAAAATTAATTACTGTTAATTAGATTAATTAATTTACGGAATTGTACGTTACAGTCTTCCTGCGATAAACCGAATTTTTCACCAATTACGTTATAGAGCGTTGAAATTACAGATTTTAACGCACTATTCTTGATATGCATTTTTCCACCTTTTTTACAGAAGAAAGACCGTAACGTTAGATAACGTGTTTTACACGGGTTTCTTACCATGTTGAAAATTCCGAATTTATTTAAACGGTAGCTTGCTGGTAACGGACAAAAGCGTATATGCTTTATTCAAACATACACTTTTCAACGGGCATTAAAAAAAAAAATACGCACATTTACGTTATGGTTTTTTAAAATCGTGAAAAAAGCACACGTTTAAATACGTTTCGGGCGTCTTCCCGTAAAACAGGGTCGGGTTTTGGGAAGACAAAATTTTGTCACGTTTAAATACGTTATGGACGTCCATCTGCAAAACAGGGTCGGGCGCGGAAAGGATATAGTGTTACATTTTGAGAAGTTGGAGAGGTTAGGAGAATTGTCATTTAATTTAATTTAGGTAAACAATTTTAATTCTTGTTTAAGTTTTTGCATGAACACGTACCATATTACATGTTGTTAGTTTGATTCTAAGGTACATAGGATCTGCTGGTGATATAAACCATTTATGGTGAGAAATTATTTGATTTTCTAAATAAAAGGTTGGTGGAGTCACTATAGTTATCTAGGGTGTGTTAATAAGGGAAATATGGACATGTCACATAGCTGATTAGCTGACAGCTGTTTTTCATTTATAATTATCCAGGACAGTAATTCTACAGTCATTGTTTGAATATAAACCGCACTTTTTTCCCTGAATTCGGCGGTAAAAAGTTGGGGGTGCGTCTCATACACAGGTTTGGCTGCTTATACACTTTGTTAAGCTATTTTCATCTGTTCCATCAGGTTTTGTGGGCTGTGCGGCTTATACATGAGTGCGGCTTATATTGGAACAATGACTGTATATCTGCCAGCTGTTAATAAACCGTAAGCCCTTTATATCTACTAAAATGGTTTAACAATAACTTCAATACTATGAAACAAGCGACCTAACTTTTGTTTTCAGAAACAAGACGGAGATGTTGATGTGCATTAACAAGCATATAAATCCATTTACACCTGCTGGATGTAATGATACGACGATATCTAAAACAATTTTAAAGATGGCTAATGAGAGGTATTGGGATGATACTGCCACAAAGCTGACCGTTCTGAAGCAATGTTTAGGTAATTGCCATATTCTTTTGTTGCCCTAAGCTTGTTTTTAACTCTTTACTCCATAGATACAACTGTTATGGCATGGACCAACAATATAGATCCAAATCAGCTAGCATTTGATCAGGAACTGTAACTCTTTACTCCATAGATACAACTGTTATGGCATGGACCAACAATATAGATCCAAATCAGCTAGCATTTGATCAGGAACTGTAACTCTTTACTCCATAGATACAACTGTTATGGCATGGACCAACAATATAGATCCAAATCAGCTAGCATTTGATCAGGAACTGTAACTCTTTACTCCATAGATACAACTGTTATGGCATGGACCAACAATATAGATCCAAATCAGCTAGCATTTGATCAGGAACTGTAACTCTTTACTCCATAGATACAACTGTTATGGCATGGACCAACAATATAGATCCAAATCAGCTAGCATTTGATCAGGATCTGCACTCTGTGCTTAGATTCATTTGGTTATTTTTTACCCAGAAAGCAATACAAATCCAGATCAGACAGCACAAATATCAGAAATAACCTAATAAATGAAATATTAAACAGTGCAGATCTAGATCAGACAGCACAAATATCAGAAATAACCAAATAAATGAAATATTAAACAGTGCAGATCCTGATCAGACAGCACAAATATCATAAATAACCTAATAAATGAAATATTAAACAGTGCAGATCCTGATCAGACAGCACAAATATCATAAATAACCTAATAAATGAAATATTAAACAGTGCAGATCTAGATCAGACAGCACAAATATCATAAATAACCTAATAAATGAAATATTAAACAGTGCAGATCTAGATCAGACAGCACAAATATCAGAAATAACCAAATAAATGAAATATTAAACAGTGCAGATCTAGATCAGACAGCACAAATATCAGAAATAACCAAATAAATGAAATATTAAACAGTGCAGATCTAGATCAGACAGCACAAATATCAGAAATAACCTAATAAATGAAATATTAAACAGTGCAGATCTAGATCAGACAGCACAAATATCAGAAATAACCAAATAAATGAAATATTAAACAGTGCAGATCTAGATCAGACAGCACAAATATCAGAAATAACCAAATAAATGAAATATTAAACAGTGCAGATCCAGATCAGACAGCACAAATATCAGAAATAACCAAATAAATGAAATATTAAACAGTGCAGATCTAGATCAGACAGCACAAATATCAGAAATAACCTAATAAATGAAATATTAAACAGTGCAGATCCAGATCAGACAGCACAAATATCAGAAATAACCAAATAAATGAAATATTAAACAGTGCAGATCCAGATCAGACAGCACAAATATCAGAAATAACCTAATAAATGAAATATTAAACAGTGCAGATCCTGATCACATAGCATGGATGTGGCAGCTTATCTGGATCTACACTGTTCACACATGCCCTTAAGGCGTATATATGGATGAAAGGGTTAAAGTCTGATTAGCATTCACAACTGTATTCATATCTTTATGAATTTGAATGATTCCAGTCAAAATCATTTCACATGTCAGTGGCCAATTAATGTGACCAAACTCCATGTACTGTAAACATGACTTAACCATGAATGTCATTGTATATGTTCAGTAATGTCATAGTATACGCCTTTCTAATAATTCGGTGAATTTTTCGGTTACCTCCCCTATTCAGTCACGTGACTACTATACAGGAAAAATTATTGCTCGCTGTATTAATGTAAAAGGGAACATGTACCTACAACTTTCGTTTTTCATCATGAAATTTCTTTTTTAAAATATATTTTCTTGTTTATCGTTGAATTAGTAATAATACATCAGCGTAATGAAATTTTTTATCAAGAATAGTTTATAAAACAACAAATCTAATTTGACTAAAAGTGTAAAGTCATTTCCTCGCGCCAAGGTTTACTTTAAACGACTTAAACTAACAGCCTGTGTTCTATCCATGGATAAATTGAGTGTCGTTTCAGGCTTAGCATGTCTTATCAACTACTGACATGCCGGCTGCGATTGATTTTGAAAGCGGCGTGTCATAAAAATGCCAAATTGTCGCGCACAAGGGGTCCTCTGTCAATTACTAAGAAGAAGATATCAATGACCAATAGAGATCGGTTTATTTTTTATGTACCTCCACCTCCCAATTAATAAGTATATCGAAATCCTTAATTACTGAATTGGGTAGCAAAAGTATTTGATATAGCAGTTATATGAATTATTAATCCTTAATACGACAAGTAGAACCATAAGACATCTATTAGAAACTCATCTTAGCAGAACATTTTATAAATATTCAATCAAGCGATTGAGCGTTTATGCCAAAATGACAGAATTTCAAACCTTAGCAGTCTTAATGTTAATATAAATGTTCCCATCATTATTTGAAGCCGGAATCCTTGCATCAGAATCCTTGAATTTATTCTATGAATGATACTCTTACGTAAACGAACAATCAGATAACCTGATTGATCCTACCGTATTTTTGCTTGTGAAGTATATGTGACGTTTTCAAAAATTCAAAATTATTTGTTTGTTGAACATTAACGGTACGATGAATTCAAGTAATAGATGAGTACAAGTATAAGGTACAGATACTGTAACCGAATGTTGACATGTCACGATTTGCGGAGTATAGTACATTACCAGTCTTAGCAATTTGCGAATTTCATACCAGTTAATTATAATTTTAAGTATAAAATACATAAAGATGAAAATGCTGTATAGAAATTCGTAACATTAATACTCACGTTTATCCGAATCGCGTTTCATACTGCCCACTATCAACAAGAATGGTACATGTTCTTACAATATTAAAAATGCAAATATCTAACAAATAGTAAAAATAAAAATGTCTGACTAGAAAAACAGACCAGTAACTTATTTTCGACCGGCGGCGACGATTACATAGCTGAAATTTAATGGATTATGTTAGGCCTTATGTGCTTAAGCCATAGTCCGATAGTTCAGCTTTCCTGTGAAGCCTCGTTTTGGGTTGATATCTGGTCACGGGAAGTAACTCGTACAGGAATGCGAAACTGTTTATTGGAAAGGCGTATATGTTGAGTTGAATCTTAACATTTTTTCATCATTCATATTGGTGCCAGAATCTTATACAATTTTACAGGCTTTACAAGAATGCCAAAAACAACAATGAAAGTTTAGATTTTGACACATTCTTTTGTGTAACACTAAATATTTCCATGAAAAAAATCTGCATATAATTCTTGGCTAACTGGCATTTAAGGAATTAAAGACAGAGATGGACACTGCCCATATACCGAGTCATACACATACTACGCCATATACGAATGTCTTTTGGACTCAGACTGTACGACTGATGCAGCAGACAAATGTTGTCAAGTTCAGGGTGAATTTAGATGTCTAAGACCTTCTACAGAGCCAGGTTTGTAAAGTCCATCTTTTACCCGTGAACTACCAGGGCCAAAGATCATAATACTCAAGAGACCAGTCTCAAATCTCAGGTTTTTTTGTGATCTTGGGCCTAGATGTGGTTGTTATTGCATGTGGGTTTTATTGCATGTGCGACAGGTGTAGATCTAGATCAGCCAGCACATTTGTGCAGTATTGTCTGGATCTGAACTGGTCACTACTTGGGCAGAAATAACCTTATTAATCTGAAAGTGAGCAGTGTAGATCCTGATCAGAAGATACAAATGTCCTTGCTGATCTTTATCATATGGGCCAACAGTGTAGATCAAGATCAACAAGGACATTTGGGTATATCTATGGACCAAAGGGTTAATGTAAAGAGTTGGTTAATTCTTTTTGAGATTAGATACTTTTTTCCAAGAATACAGCTCATATAATATCCCATGAGTGACCAGTGTAGATTCAGGACTGAAGGTTATAATGCTGAGATTGGAAACCAGTCTCAAATCTCAAGCATCTGATTGGCTGAAATGGTGTCGAGTCACCATTTCAGCCAATCAGATGCTTGAGATTTTAGACTGATTTCCATGCTCATTTTATAACCTTGGGCACAGATTAAACATCCATGGATTCTGATCAGGATCTACTCTGTTCACTTCTGTGCTGTAATATTTTGGGAGTTTACTGATTTGTATTGTCACAGACTCATATAGGGATGGTTTAATATACACAGACCCTAAGGATTGTTTCTATAGTTTTATTCTATTCTATAACATTTGTTCTCTAAGACTCCCGAAGGTAAACTGATACAATAATACTACCGTGTGCATGCATGATGAGTAGGCGGAGCTTATCATACCCAACTGACCACTGGTAGGCTACTACTTATAACAGAAACAATGTAATTAATATCAAAGAAACTTGTGTAGATGTGAAGGCTGATCTGGATCTACACTGCTTGCCAGTGATATATAAGCCATGTCCACATAGAAAAAAATTAAGAAGAAGAAATTTCTATGACCTTTGTCTACTTGACTGCATACCTAGAAACACCCCTCCCACCTGTATTTAAGAAATTTGTTTCACAATTCTTTTTTCGGATTGATTACTTTTTTTTGGCCTGCTTAAATTTTGCTTGTCATACATGTGGCATAAACATTATTGAGCAGTATTTTATTGGTACATTTCAGCTGTCTTTAGGGCTCACTTTGCATTGCCGGATGAAACCTTCACAGATGATTATTATGATATGACATCCGACCCCGCCCAACAGCTGATGAACAGATGGCAACAAGCTGTAAGTCAACTTTTCATCTGCTATTATTATATTTTCGTGATGGTATAACTTTTGCATATTTTTTCGCTAGGTAAAATGTGTGAAATTGAACTCCAGCACAATTTTAGCATAATGCAGCTTATCTTATATTAATAATAGCACTGATGTCTGTTGCATCGGTAATACAGAAAATGAGGAAAAATATTTAAAATTTGAAAACAGATAAATGCTTGGTCTATTGCAATTAAAATTTAGAATAAATATATAGCTGATACTAGCTGATACTAATAAATAAATGAACAAAGCAAAATTAAAGATATGAGAAGTAAAGATCATCAGAAAGATTATGTGACTCACAAAGTTTCAAAGATGACCCCTTGATTTTTCTTAACAGGTGAAAACAGGTTTTAAAACTTAACTATTGAAAATGCAGCATGGTACAGGCTGGTCTGGATCTACACTGGTTGGAAATGTGACAAATTCTGTGGTTAGCTACCATTGTATTATGTTATTCTTTGTTTTGTTTGCAGTTCTTCACTTTATTTAATCAACTGCCAGGTGTACAAGCTGAATTCGAGGGACTGAGATCTCAAGGAAGGTATAAGAGGTAAGATATCATAATTGAGAATAACCTATGTAAATTTCTCAGAATATTTGGACTTCTTGATAAGATCAACACAATTTTTGTTTTTGCAATTACTGGGTCAGGGGGTCAAGGTCACTGGGACAAATGAAGTTCAAATCTGTTGCTTCTAAATACCTTAAGAATGCTTTGAACTTCACAGGATGGTTCGACTGTTTGAGTAGATGACTTTAATTGCTTTTGTGGACAGATGTCAAGGTCACAGGGGTGTCAGAATGTCAAATCTGTTTGGACAGGCGTACTTATTATGAAGGAAACTCAGTAATGCTGATCATTTGTTCTAATACCATCTGGGGTCAATCTGAGAACAGTTTATAGATCCTAGATCCTGGAAATGAATTTGTCTTTCTAGAAACAAGTTGTTAAAATGACAGTATTATTTTGCAGACAAGCTTCAGTAAATACAACAGGAGTGGAGATACAGAATGGTACAAGCGGAGACTATGTCGTAGTTGTGTACAGAATACATGCATTCACTAATCCGAGACATGCCCTGCAGATGGGGATTAGCAAACTTACAGCACTACCTGGGATGCTTGTTCTCATTGATGTGCTCTTCACTCCAGGTAATAAGACTAAGATATGAAACCTGTCTCAAATCTCAAGCATCTGATTGGCTGAAATGGCGACAGGCTTCTCTGTTAAATACACTTGTGGCCTTGTCTCTTCTTCTGTGATACCTTTAGTCCATATGCAACTATTGTAGATCCAGATCAGCCAGCACATCCATTCCATCTGATCAGGATCTGCACTGGTCATATTTTGGTCAGAAATAACCAAATAAATCATAAATGAACAGTGTAGATCCAGATCAGATGGCTGGAATGTTCCAACTGATTTGGATCAACACTGTTTAACCATGCCATAAAGGTGTTTATTACATGAACTATAAATAGACGCAACGCGATTGGTCACATACCCAAAATAACCGAGTCAATAAATCTAGATATTGACCCGCTTTTGCTGATATTGACCTGTCTATAAATAGAATGCGAAAGTTTCCATCTTTTATATTATTTATAGTTCATGTAATAATAGTTATTTTAATGACGTCATTTACGTCGCGTTACCATTGACGTTATATTTCGCGCCATTTATCGTTCAAATAAGCTTGATGAGCCGCACAGAGTCAAATTAGTCTTAATTGAAGATTTCTAAAACATAACTATTTATAGTTTATGTAATAAAACAGTTAATTGCCTCGGTCAATAACGATTTTTTAGGTCAATATCACAGCATATTTCCCAGCTTATAAGTAAATAATTGTTGTTTAATATATGAAGGAATGATTTAGGAATCTTTGGCTTCCAAAATTAGAGATTCCAATCAAAACTGGCATAATTTATTAAAATGATAAATCAGATGGATACAAAGTTTCCATAAAAAACATTGGAAATCACCGATAATTTTAGACTAATTAATGAGTTTAGATCAGGAATATTTTAGTGCTCCCCAAAGAAATTCAGGGGAGCATATTGTTGCCTGATTGTCTGTCAGTCAGTCCATCCGTCCCAATTCTTTTTTATTTGAAGTCAGATTTTAAAATTATTTCACAGAAATGATCACCATAATGAGATGACATGTCGTGCACAACATTAGCTGGCTGTCTTGAAGGTCAAGGTCACAGCATGAACTTCCACCAAAATCGTGTCCAGCGCTTAACTTATTTATTTGAAGTCTGAATTTTAAAATTAGTTTACAGAAATTATCACCATAATGAGAAGATGTGTCGTACGCAACATTTGGATCGCTACCTTGAAGGTCAGGGTCACAGCATGACCTTGCACAAAAATTGTGTCTAGCCCAAAACTTTTTTATTTGAAGTCTGATTTTAAAATTATTCCACAGAAATGATTACCATAATGAGAGCTCCCAAAAGAAATTCGGGGGAGCATATAATTGCTGGATAGTCTGTCCGTCCATCAGTCTGTGTCTGTCTATCTGTACATCCCGATTATTGTCCGGCCCATAACTTTTTTATTTGAAGTCCTATTTTAAAATTATTTCACAGAATTGATCATCATATGAGACAACATGTTGCTCACAAACATTTGGGTCACTTCCTTGAAGGTCAAGGTCACAGCATGACCTTGCACCAAAATGCATGTCCGGCCCATCATTTTTAGCTCGACTATTCGAAGAATAGGGGAGCTATCCTACCTGGTACTCGCCCTGGTGTCGGCGTCCCCGGCGTCATTCGTTAAACAAAAAATGCACTTTGGTCCATAACTTGAAAACTTCTTATGATATCAACTTGAAACTTGGAATATATTTTCACCATCAAAATCTACATCATAACCAACAAGACCCATAACCCTGCTTCCAATATTTTTCAAATTATGCCCCTTTTTCACTTTCATTTTTTGTTAAGCAAAATATACACTTGGCCCTTTACTTCGTTATGAATGGAGGGATTTCAAAATAACTTGGCATAAATGTTCACCATGACAAGGCAGTGTGTCACATACAATACCCATGCCTGTAGGTCCAAGGTCAAGGTCACTGTTACTAAAAATAGAATTTTCTCACAAAATCGTGTCCACTCTGTAACTTTGTTATTTCTTATTGGATTTTTAAATAACTTGGCATAATTGTTCACCAAATCAAGACGGTGTGTCAAGTACATGTCCAAGCCTGTAGGTTGAAGGTCAAGGTCACTGTTACTAAAAATAGAATTTTCTTGTCCAGACTTTTACTTTGTTATTAATGGAGGGATTTTTAAAAAACTTGGCACAAATGTTCACCATGACAAGATGGTGTGTCCGCACAATACCCATGCCTGTAGATCCAAGGTCAAGGTCACTGTTACTTAAAATAGAATTTTCTTGTCCGGGCTATAACTTTGTTTTGAATGGAGGGTTTTCAAAATAACTTGGCACAAATGTTCATCATGACAAGGCAAGGTGTTGCAAACATTACCCAAGGCTGTAAGTCCAAGGTCAAGGTCACAGTTACTAAAACTTGAATTTACTTGTTCGGGCTATAACTTCTTTATGAATGAAGGGATTTAAAAATAACTTGGCACAAATGTTCACTATGACATTGCATTGCATTACCACAACTTCTTCACAGACATTTCCGTAATGAGAAGACAACAGTGCCGCAAATACAAATAATTTACTTGATCTTCAAGTTTATGCATATTCTTATAATTACACGGACATCACTGTCTTTGAAATGCTATTATTCCCATCACTGCACTTGAGTGTCTGTAAACGATCCATAGCGAGGGCATCCATGCCCTATGGACACATTTCTAGTTTCACTTATATTTTCACTTAAATGCACTTCATCGATAACTTTGCAAATACTTAAGGTATCAACTTCAAACTTCAATTATATTTTCATTTCAGTTCTTTTTCTGTAACATTACTCAAAGTAAATGTCTCTAATAAAAAAATACTAACAAGTTTTCTAACAAATTCAGAAATATTTCATAGTTATTCCCCTATTCAGTTTAATATTTATGGTACACTAAGGAATTAATCTGTTATTTGAAATGAATTTCTCCCTTACCATTCACATGTTAATATTTTTCCTGATTGCACATGAATGTATGGCCATAGTTGTTATTGTTTTAATCTTCAAATTGCATTTGTTTCAAATGATTAGAATAATTGAGCATGCTGTCTCCTCTGACGGCTCTTGTTCTATTTGAAGTCTGATTTAAAATGATTTCACAGAAATGATCACCATAATGAGACGATGTAACACTTGCAACATTTGGGATGTTACCTTCAAGGTCAAGGTCACAGCATGACCTTGCACCAAAATTGTGTCCGGCCCATAACTTTTTTGTGTCGCCTGGGATAGCAGGTAGACACATAGGGATGATATTGTCTGTCGTCGTCGGTGTCGTCGTCGTCGGTGCCGTCGTCGGTGCCGTCGTCTGGTAGTCCCCCAACTTTAATCTGAAACTTAATGTTGCCTATAACTTTGAAAGTGCTTGACCTATTCACTTCATACTTGGAATATATCATCAGCATGAACAATGCCATCTGTGACGACAAGAATGATAACTCCAGTTTCAATATTTTTTTAGTTATGCCCCTTTCAAATGCAACTTTAATCTGAAATTTAATGTTGCCTATAACTTTGAAAGTACTTGTCCTATTCACTTCATTATGTCTCCCACCACGTAGTGGTGTGGGAGACATTTTGATTTGCTCCTGTCTGTCTGTCTGTCTGTCTGTCTGTCTGTCCGTCCGTCTGTCACACTTGTCCGCTCTCTAAGTCAAACAGTTTTCATCGGATCATCACCAAACTTCATCAAAATGTTAGTGGCCATAATATCTCGATCAAGTTCGATAACCAGCCATATTGCCCAAGGAATCTCAGAATTATGGCCCTTTTGGTCATTTTGAAACTTAAAAGGTGCTTGAGTGAGACCGAATGGCATACTGTTAAATCCGTCCGTCTGTCACACTTGTCCGCTCTCTAAGTCAAACAGTTTTCATCGGATCATCACCAAACTTCATCAAAATGTTAGTGGCCATAATATCTCGATCAAGTTCGATAACCAGCCATATTGCCCAAGGAATCTCAGAATTATGGCCCTTTTGGTCATTTTGAAACTTAAAAGGTGCTTGAGTGAGACCGAATGGCATACTGTTAAATTCTTTTTTTTTTTTTTTTTTTTTTTGTCCGCTCTCTAAGTCAAACAGTTTTCATCGGATCATCACCAAACTTCATCAAAATGTTAGTGGCCATAATATCTCGATCAAGTTCGATAACCAGCCATATTGCCCAAGGAATCTCAGAATTATTGCCCTTGAATTATCAAAAATAAGTTGTTTGAGGCTTGTCCACTCTGTAACTTGAACAGTTATCATCTGATCTTCACCATACTTTATGAAAATGTTTGTGGCCATAATATCTCGGCCAAGTTCGATAACCAGCCGTATTGCCCCAGTCATGTCGGATTTATGGCCCTTGAATTATCCAAAATTGGCTGTTTAAGCCTTGTCTGCTATGTAACTGAAATATTCATCAACTGATTTTCAATTAACATTATGATAATGTGTGTGGCCTTAATATCTTGGCCAAGTTCGAAAACCAGCCACTTTGCACCAGGCATATCAGATTTATGGCCCTTTGATTTATCCGAAATTAGCCTTTTAAACATGTCACTAACCTGGTTCATCTCTCAAAGTCAGATAGTTTTCATTGTATCTTCATCAAAGTTTATCAAAATGTTGATGGCTATAATATCTTAACCAGGCTATAAAGTCATCGATATTGCTTGAGGCACTTCAGGATTATGGCCCTTGAATTGTTTAAAAAAAAAATCTTCACTTGCTGTCGCTTATGTTTTTCCTGATCCTCCAAAAATTTGTGACATTGTTTATGACTAATATTGCACAGAACTTCCGTATGCCCTTTTAATAAATTGCCATCTTTATATTCACTTCACCAGTTTTATCCTGTGCATCATCAAAGATGATGCCTTTGTGGGAGACATGTGCTTTTCCCAAAAGCAGTTCTAGTTCTTGGAATATATCATCAGCATGAACAATGCCATCTGTGACGACAGAATGATAACTCCAGTTTCAATATTTTTTTGAGTTCTGCCGCTTTCTAATGCAACTTTAATCTGAAACTTAATGTTGCCTATAACTTTGAAAGTACTTGTCCTATTCACTTCATACTTGGAATATATCATCAGCATGAACAATGCCATCTGTGACAACAAGAATGATAACTCCAGTTTCAATATTTTTTTAGTTATGCCCCTTTGAAATGCAACTTTATGTTGCCTTTAACTTTGAAAGTACTTGTCCTATTCACTTCATACTTCAAGGAATACATTATCAGCATGATCAACAACATTGGTTAAAAAAAGAATCATAACTCCTGTTTGATTATACTTTGAGTTATGCCCCTTCCAAATGCAACTTTAACATGAAACTTAATGTTGACTTAAACTTTAAAAATTCACTTGATATTCGAAATAAATCATCTTCATGAAAACACGGCTACTAAACGCGAACCTCCAGTCCTGACGGTGATACCGGTAAAATGAGGTGCGCGTATTCCAGTGAGAGAGGTGCGTGTACAAATTCGACAACAAAAAGGTAGGTGATGTCTTTTTAGCAATATTTTCACAATCTGTACAAACGTTGCCCAAAAAGTAAAAACATAGTTCGACCTTAATTAGAATAAACTTTACATGCACTGAGTAGTTTCCCTGAAATCGTTGGATTCGCTGAGATTCCTCATTCTCCCTCGAAACTGAAGTGAGATTCAACAGGTTGATCAACAGAAAATCAGTAGTTTTTCTCCAAAATGACAATTTGCTCCAAATCTATTGTAACAGTCGATCAGCATTAGTTATAAAACATACTTAAATCTGATTTTTCTTTGTGAAATCGATTTTATAGAGATACTTTCTGTCAAAATTTGATTGGGACTGGAGGTGCGCGCTTGGGACTGGAGGTGCATTATAAAATTTGTAAGGATAATAACTTACAAACGCGGAGTAGGTAAATGAGCTAATATGGTAAACGAGTAAGGAAAAGAAAATAAAAAGACATCACCTACCTTTTTGTTGTCGAATTTGTACCTCGCTCACCGGAATACGCGCACCTCATTTTACCGGTATCACCGTCGGGACTGGAGGTGCGCATTTAGTAGCAGTGGAAGAGCGTCATTATGAAGAACAAGAATGATAACTCCTGCTGGACTATTTTATGAGTTGTGTCCCTTTAATATACAACTTTAACATGAAACTTAATGTTGCCTATAACTTTTGAAGTACTTAACCTATTCACTCATCAAATATATCATCTTAATGAACAACAAAATCAGTTACAACAAGAATCATTACTCCTGTTTGACTTTTTTTTTTCAAATGCAAATTTCACATGAAACTTAATGTTGCGTATAATTTGAAAGTACTTGCCCTATTCATTGAATACTTGGATTGTATCATCAACATGAACAGTGCCATCGACAACTACAAAAATTATAACTCCTGTTTAAACATTTTATGAGTTATGTCAATTTTAAATGCAACTTTCACATGAAACTTAGTGTTGCTTGTAAAATGGAAAGTACTTGTTCAATTCACTTAATACTTTGAAAAACTCATCTGCGTGCACAAAATTTTTGAAGATGATAACTCGGGTTTCACCATTATTATAGTTATTCCCCTTTTAAATGCAATTTAGATGACACATGTTTACTGTGGTCTAGTATTGAAATCAACTTAAATAAAATATTTATATTATATATGATTAAAAATAGGCCCACATTTCAACTTTTTCCATGCAGGCGACACGTGTTCCGTGGAACACAACATTCTAGTTAATTGAAGTCAGATTTTAAAATTACTTCACAGAAATGATACCATAATGAGACAATCTGTCAAATGCAATATTTGTGTCGCTACATTGAAGGTCAAGGTAACAGCATGACCTTGAACCTAAATAATGTCCATTTCATAACTTTGTTATTTATAGTTGGATTTTAAAATTGTCAGATTTTATAGCACTACACTATTTTCAAAATTCACTTTAGTACCTGTTTTTGTGACATTCGGGGAGCATCACCCGCCTTTGACAGTATCTTGTTTAAATAATGGATAATTATTGAATAAACATGTTAACTCTTTACTCCATAGATATGGCTTTTATCATGTGGGCGAACTGTTAAGATCCAGATCCATGCTGTGAGATCACAATCTAAACTGTTTGCTTTTGATTCATTAGGTTATTTCTGACCAAGATTCAACTAGTGCAGATCCAAATCAGATGGCATGGATGTGCTGGCTGATCTACAGTGGTTGTGTTTGTGTTAAAATGCATATAAATGGTAGAAGGGATTAATGTGCATTGATTCAGAATATTTTCGAAATACCCTCGATAACATGATTGACTCAACGTGTTAAATACTGTTTTTAAATGCAAATAGACATAAACCACTGATTATTGTTTTCAGAGAATACGCCAGGTGAATGTCCGTATTACACGTATTACGACCCGTGTTCCAGTGATACCTACCAATGCAAAACAGATTACGACTGTCGTGTACAGACCCAAAGCAGCAAAGCCAAATGTTGCATTGATTGTTACTACAGATACAGATGTTTAATGGTAACCTATACAGGTATGTGAGAAATCTGTGTCAAAACACATAACCTGGCTGTGCCAGACTTTTTAAAACATTTTTTACCTTCTGTTTAACATTAAATGATACAACAGTATTTAAACAATTATATATTTTCTCAAGTTTCCCAAATCCACATTTGTTGAAAGTATCATTTTCAACCCAGAAAGCAGTCATCAAGCATGATAAATATAAGTTGAAATAACTTGTTTCATAATTGATGTAAAATAAGGCAACAGAAAATTAATTCTTAGATTCTCATCCATAAATCCATTTAAAGAATGCGGCAGGTGGGTGGGTTTTGTTTTTTATTTATCTATCATTCTCACAGTTTTTAACAACTTTATGTAGTGCAAAGATAAATAAGCATCTAGCCGACTATAAATTACTGATTCGCACTATGTTTCATACTGCTTTTCTGTATTCTACTGATTCGTATTTGTAATGTAAATTTTGATGTATGCATTTTTTTTTCAAAATAAAAAACGTTCGGGCAAAGTGATTTTCGAGGGGCTGGCAGGGATGAGAATCTAGGAAATAATTTTCTGTTGATTAAATAAGTTTAATTTTAGAGGCCCACATTGAAGATTGTGTAGCCTCGTGAAATACTTCACTAACTTAGAACTTACTTATTTACTTACTTACTAAAGTAATGTATTTTTCTGATTGTAGGTCCAGAGTGCCGCAGTATTGATGCAATCTTAAATTATACAGTGCACAACTGTGGAAACTTGACATACACAATCTTCAACACAAACAGTACAAATAGACAAAAATGCAGGTAAAATATATCCGATTTACCTGGACATTTATATAATTAAGCAATCTGATTAAAATCTTATCCTGAAAATCGCTAAGCTATCATGATCTGACGCTGAGCTACTTAAATACACATTAATCAACAACCTTACCAACCAATCAGATTGTTGCCTACAAAATTTTAGAAGTACATGATGAATGTTGTATTGTTTATTTTGTAACATGCATTAAATATTATTCACTGAAGAATGGTGTATTTTATATAGAACTGCATTTATTTACACTGAAATGACATATTAAGGTCATTTTCTTACCTTTGCTGATAGCTTTATTAATTGAAGGTCCAAAAAATAAATAATGGGGAAAACCACTGTAGCTAATATACAATATTTGCAGGTCGTCATCAGATCTAACATTTTGTTAGATCTGACTAGTGAGATTGATAATTAAGTTACTCCATAGTAAACGTTTTGTAAAGGTGACCTTGAAAGATTCAAATGAGCATGCCCATCCATGAATCTAATTGCAACCATTTTAGATCCAGGTCAGACTGTTGTTCTGGCTTATCTAAAACTGTGATTGTCAAACGTGATACACCATATTTTGTCTTAGTCTTCAGACCCTTTAAGTCTCTGGACACCAATATTATATTGTCAAAATATAATATTTTTTCAGCTGCTTAAAAATGGGACTCCAAAAACAATACTTTAATTTTTGTCTAATAAATCTCATAGTCGAACACAATAAAAACATCATAACCAAATACAGGTAATTACAAATCTTAAAAATCATTAGAAGCTGCATGTTTTGTTTTTTCTTTACAGAGATTATGAAGAATTTCATAAATGTGTTGTGAACAAAATGTCCAAATTCAATTGTGATGGAGAAGTGTTGGACAGATCAATCATTAATGGACTGTCAGACTACTTTGACTATATGAGAAACACTGGGCAGTTGAAAGACACCTGGTACCAGTTTGACTGGGACAAGTGTCAAAGTGAGAAGTTTTTTTTTTATTCTTGTAAATGCAACTATGTTTTCACCACAAAAAGAAATTAAATATTTTAACCCTTTACAGCATGTTCTGTGTCATCTGATCTGGTTCTGCACTAGTTGCATCTTGATCTGAAAAAAAACTAAGAAATCTTAAAGAGAAAGTATTAAGCGGCCGTCACACTATGACGTTCTCGTCAATGTTCTCTGAACGTTTCAATCGTTCATTTTTCGAGCATTCTAGAAAAAGGATGACACATCTGGCGTGTTATAAATGCTTAGTCTAACGCACCACTAGCGTGCGTTTAACTCACTAGAAGTGTGTAACAGCAACCAAGTAAAAAATCCCTAAAACCAATAGCATGTTCGCACGTGCCACTGGCCAGCGAAGAACGACCACACTTAAGCCACATGCTGCATGCGCTAGGGGACTGTTCAGTGATCGTTGACAGGTTGCCAATGAGTCGTTCACAGCATAGCAAATGATTTTTAACAACTAAGTAACGCTTGAGTAACAACTGACTCGCGATAGCCGAACGGGGGAAATGCTTGGCGAAATTAGTAAAACGTTCCACAAACGTTCTTAAACGTTCTTCAGCGTTTAAAATTAAACATTGAAGAACGCTGGTCTCAGTGAAAAATTTTTTGCATGTTCAAAAAAAATTTTCCTGACCAGCGTTGTTTGCGGATTCTCGGTGATCACCGATGTTTATTGGCGTTCACACAATGCACTTCTGGGGATATCCCGGCAACCATTGACGACTAACAACGTTTCCTCATATGTCAGAGAACGCTGGCCAGAACGTCATAGTGTGACGGCCCCATAAATCCTGATCAGATGGCACAGCAAATACATTTGGATATCAATGCATCCACAGAGCTCTTGAACATGTTTTACCAGCAGTGGTGTAAAAAATAGTTAACAAGTGAAATAATTTTCTATCTTTAAATGGTTTAAACAATTTTCTGTTTATAGGTTTTTATGCCCCCGCCATGAAATGGCTACGGGCATTAAGAGTTGCTCCTGTCCGTCCTTCCGTCCGTCCTTTCGAGCGCACCGCAAGGCATCTGTTGGGTACCATCTGTCCGTCCGTCCGTCCGTCTGTCCGAGCGCACCGCAAGGCATCTGTTGGGTACCATCTGTCCGTCCGAGCGCACCGCAAGGCATCTGTTGGGTACCATTCCCATTCATTCCGTTGTGTCTTGTTGGGTACATTTTTTGCTTATTGGGTAGTTTTAAACAAAAGAAATACCCAACAAAGGGTCAAATGTGGGAACGTCCGTCCGTCCGTCCATCCGTGCTTACCAACGCCATTTATGTGGCTATGAGAACAATGGGTAACGGTAAATTCTATTCATTCCGTTCTGTTACGTGGCTATTTTTTCTTTTATGTGGCTAAAAGAACAATAGAGAGGACAATAGAGTAGCCACATAAATGACGTTCGTAAGAACGTCCGTCCATCCGAAATTCTCGTGAACGCAACTCCTCCTAAACTACTGGTGGGAATTTCATGAAACTTTACCACAATGCTTGGCTTGATATGTAGTTGTGCATGAAGGTGGGGTTTCGCTCTTACTTGTTCCGTTCAGAAGTTATGGCCCTTTGATACTTCCATTTACATTAGTTTTAACAGGAATATATCTTGTGAACGCAACTCCTCCTAAACTACTGGTGGGAATTTAATGAAACTTTACCACAATGCTTGGCTTGATATGTAGTTGTGCATGAAGGTGGGGTTTCGCTCTTACATGTTCCGTTCAGAAGTTATGGCCCTTTGATACTTTTATTTACATTAGTTTTAATATGAATATATCTTGTGAACGCAACTTCTCCTTAACTACTGGTGGGAATTTAATGAAACTTTACCACAATGCTTGGCTTGATATGTAGTTGTGCATGAAGGTGGGGTTTCACTCTTACATGTTCTGTTCAGAAGTTATGGCCCTTTGATACTTCCATTTACATTAGTTTTAATAGGAATATATCTCGTGAACGCAACTCCTCCTAAACTACTGGTGGGAATTTAATAAAACTTTACCACAATGCTTGGCCTGATATGTTGTTGTGCATAAAGGCGGGGTTTTGCTCTTACATGTTCTGTTCAAAAGTTATGGCCCTTTGATAATTTCATTTACATTAGTTTTATTCTTATATTTTGTGTTAAGCAAAATATGCATTTTGCCCATAACTCTAAAACTACTTGAGATATTGCCTTGAAACTTGAAATATATTTTCACCATCAAAATCTACATCATAACCAACAAGATCCATAACCCTGCTTCCAATATTTTTTCAAATTATGCCCCTTTTTCACTTACATTTTGTGTTAAGCAAAATATACACTTGGCCCTTAACTTTCTTATGAAAGGAGGGATTTCAAAATAACTTGGCACAAATGTTCATCATGACAAGGTGGTGTGTCGCATACAACACCCATGCCTGTAGGTCCAAGGTCAAGGTCACTGTTACTAAAAATAGAAATTTCTTGCAAAATTGTGTCGGCTCTGTAATTGGATTTTTAAATAACTTGGTTTAATCGATCACCATATTAAGACTGTGTGTCACATACATTCCCAAGCCTGTAGGTCCAAGGTCAAGGTCACTGTTCCTAAAAATAGAATTTTCTTCTCCAGGCTGTAACTTTGTTATGAATGGAGGGATTTCAAAATAACTTGGCACAAATGTTCACCATGACAAGGCGGTGTGTCCGCAAAATACCCATGCCTGTAGATCCAAGGTCAAGGTCACTGTTACTTAAAATAGAATTTTCTTGTAATAGGAATATAATTATCTCGTGAACACAACTTGTTCTACACTACTGCTGGGAGCTTTATGAAAAACCTATAGCGGGGGCATCCGTGTCCTTTGGACACATTTCTAGTTAATGTATAATTTGCATGATTTTAGCAGAGTTAAAGGCATTGAAGCCAAAGAGGTTTGATGTTACATCAGCCAAAACCTAAACCAAACCTAAACCTGTTTTCTAAATGTTTTCATTTGAAAAAGTAGTTGTATGGTTACAAACATGCCAAAAGGAGATAGATGTAAAGAAAAGATAATCCACAGGTTCTTATCAGTGGATTTCTTGACAGTGGAGAACCACTTTTATTTTACAAGTAGCATAGCCACGAACTAAATATCAGAAATTGGGTTTCATAAATGAAATAAAATCAATTTTTCACTGAAATGAATAGAGTCTTATTTTATTTTATTTATTTTGATGTCAGAAAATTAAAAAAATGGTATGGGAGGTAATAAGTTTTAAAAAGTACAGCAAAATCAGTGCAAATAAACCTGTAATAATAAAGACTCAAAGCAATTGAGAAATACCAATTTTATTTCTGACTGAGAAAACTATAATTGATTGATGACATCAAAAAAACCTACTTGTTCATTAGTAATTTTTTTCTACATTTATGAGTTCCCTGTAGATCAACACAGAAAAGACATTTTGTTCCAGATAAATTAGAACCACTGAAATTTTTTTTTCAGCCAATCAATGTTGGAATGACAGGGTTCTTGAAGAAACAGTACAGGGCCAATGTTCTTATTATATGCCAGCATTATATCAAATACTAAATGAAAATGAAATGAACCCACAAGTTTGCAGGTAAATTTCTTTTTAAAAATGATAAAGTTACTGAAAAATAAGCATTAGTGCTTGAAGAGCTAACAACAACTGAAGTTCCCAACATTTGTGACCCGTGTACACCGAGGGCCTAAGATCATACTACTCAGACTGAAGACCAGTCTCAAATCTCAAGCATCTGATTGGCTGCCATTCAGCATTTCATTCAATCAGATGCTTGAGATTTGAGACTGGTTTCCTATCTGAGTTTTATAACCTTGGGACTTGGTCTTCGCTCTCAATTTTTTTAACCCAAGGCAAAGATCATAAACTAAGAATGAAAACCAGTCTCAAAATTTAAGCTTGTGATTGGTTTGCTCAGAATCTGGTCTCCAATTCAACAAATAAGCTGCTTCTGATTTCAGACTGGTGCATGAAATTTAGACAAAATACTCATTCCCAAGGTTTGATTTTGATTTTTATCCAATTAATTGATGTGCTAGCTAAATTAATTAAATGCTGTAATATGTTTTATAAACATGTTCAATAAAACTACCAATTCATTTTGATATTTTGACATTTAACCCTTTACTCCATAGAAACACCTTTATTGCATGAGCTTACTGTGTGAATGTTGATGAACACTGTAGATCCAGATCAGCTGTCACATCCTTGCCATTTTATAAGGATCTACACTGTTCTCTTTTAGGTTCATTAGGTTATTTCTGACCAATATGCCACTAGTGCAGGTCCAGATCAGATGACATGGATCTGTTGCCTGATCTAGATCGACACAGGTTGCACATGCGTTAAAATTATATGGGGTAAAGGGTTAGAAGATGCAGCAGAAGTCTGTGCTATTTTGTATCATGCCTTGTACTTTCATCGTGTTACAGTGGTATGGAACAGCTTGCCAGGTGTGTAGGTGATGCGGTAGAGGAGAACATGGGTCACAAGTACCAGTGTGTGAGAGAAGAACTTCTGCATAAACTGTATACCTTGGTAGCAGAAAAACTTGGAAATTCCTTTTGCACTAATTTTACATGGCTGAACCAAAAGTTCTGTGAAGGTGAACACTTTTTTTAAAGCTGATTTCCTCATATTCCATAGGTGACCAGTGTAGATCCAGATCTCTGTGTAATCTTTTTCTAGATTTTTTTTTATTTTTACGCTTTTTTGTCTAAACATTACCTGTTGAATCTCTATGGAGTCTTTACAAAGTTTGATTTGATCATATCATTTAGACTTTCAATACCACTGAACATATAATGGTATAAATTGGGGAATCTGAAAATATCCCATTGAAAGTTCCATGTTCACCATCATTTTCTCATCGAAGTTTGGGATGGATAAAACCCTGTTTACTTCTGTAAATATTTAGTTGCACTCCACCTGGGGGTAAGGTGGCAAGCGCTGTAATATGCATTTTCATTAATCAATCAAATCAAGTCTACAATATTTTCATATTTATCGTGTTCGGTAACTTTCAAAGTTCTCTTGTCACACAAATCTTTTTTTGTTGTTAATATAATAATCTGATCTTATGGCCAGATAATTCTCTTTCTTTTGGTACCAGTATTATTACTTTATAATGAGTTTATGACACATATAGTTACATGTTAACCATGTTTACTTGGCTGGTATGGTTTACTTTTTGTGTCGCCCTTTCGAAGAAATGGAGATACATAGGGATCGCTTTGTCCGTCCGTCGGTCGGTCAGGGTGCACCGATTGGCACTTGTTGGGTACCAAAATACCCAACAAATGCCCATCTGTGAGAACTTTCCATTCATTCCGTTAGTCTCTTATTTGGTAGTTTTTCGCTTATTGGGTAGTTTTAAACAAAAGAAATACCCAACAAATGCCCATCTGTAGGAGCATCCGTCCGTCTGTCACAAAAACTTAACTTTGGCTATAACTTTGCCATTTCTTAATGTTTCTTCATGAAACTTTCAAATTATATTGCTTATGACAACACGCTCATGATGATGCCAAATTCTCAAGGTCAAGGTCACATTTGAAGGAGTTAGGCCCCTTTTTGTATTTAGATTTTGACACAAAAACTTAACATTGGCTATAACTTTGCTGTTTCCTAATTTTCTTCATGAAAATGATACCAAATTCTTTAGGTCAAGGTCACATTTGATGGAGTTATTTCCCTTTTTAGGAAAACTTAACATTGGCTATAACTTTGTCATTTCTTGATATTTTTTCATGAAACTTTCAAATTATATTCCTTATAACAACACGTTCGTGATGATACCACATTCTTTAGGTCAAGGTCACATTTGATGGAGTTATTTCCCTTTTTACGAAAACTTAACATTGGCTACAACTTTGCCATTTCTTAATATTTCTTCATCAAACTTTCAAATTATATTCCTTTTCACAACACGCTCCTGATAATACCACATTCTTAAGTCAAGGTCACACCTGATGGAGTTATTCCCCTTTATATGAAAACTTAATGTTGGCTATAACTTTGCCATTTCTTAATATTTCTTCATCAAACTTTCAAATTATATTCCCTATGACAATACGCTCGTGACGATACTATATTCTTAAGGTCAAGTCACATTTGATGGAGTAATGCCTCTTTTTGTACTTGCAATTTTATTCCGACAGCACCAGAGGGCAAAACAAGTGTTCAACTGAACACCCATCTAGTTAATATTTGAAATGTGTTTTGCATGACTTTTCTGTCTTTGAAGACCTTGAGTTATTTATACATTTGTACCTTCTTCAGCTGGGATATAAATTGTCCGAATTTTTAGCTCACCTGAGCCATAGGCTCATGGTGAGCTTTTGTGACCCGTCTTTGTCCGGCGTCCGTCAACAATTTCCTTTAAACGACATCTCCTCTGAAACCACTTGATAGATTTTAACCAAATTTGTCCTGAAGCATCCTGGCACTGATGTCTACAAAAGTTGTTCAAATCATGACCAGAGGGTCAAGGTCAAGGTCACTGCTGCTAAAAATAGAAATTCAGTCTTTGCTCAATTACTTGAGTTTGCCTAGGGTCATTGACTCCAAACTTGGTGTATGGGTAGCTTATATCAAATGGCAGCTTGGGGTTGCTACCCAGATGTCTGTGATCAAGGTCAAGGTCACTGTTACTAAAAATAGAAATTCAGTCTTTGCTCAATTACTTGAGTTTGCTTAGGCCTGTTGACTCCAAACTTGGTGTATGGGTAGCTTATATCAAAAGGCAGCTTGGAGTTGCTACCCAGGTGTCTGTGATCAAGGTCAAGGTCACTGTTGCTAAAAATAGAAATTCAGTCTTTGCTCAATTACTTGAGTTTGCTTAGGCCTATTGACTCCAAACTTAGTGTATGGGTAGCTTATATCAAATGGCAGCTTGGGGTTGCTACCCAGGTGTCTGTGATCAAGGTCAAGGTCACTGTTGCTAAAAATAGAAATTCAGTCTTTGCTCAATTACTTGAGTTTGCTTAGGCCTATTGACTCCAAACTTGGTGTATGGGTAGCTTATATCAAATGGCAGCTTGGGGTTGCTACCCAGGTGTCTGTGATCAAGGTCAAGGTCACTGCTGCTAAAAAAAGAAATTCAGTCTTTGCTCAGTTACCTGAGTTTGCTTAGGCCTATTGACTCCAAACTTGGTTTATGGGTAGCTTATATCAAAAGGCTGCTTGGAGTTGCTACCCTGATGTCTGTGATTAAGGTCAAGGTCACTGTTGCTAAAAATAGAAATTCAGTTTCTGCTTAATAACTTGAGTTTGCTTTGGTATATTGACTCCAAACTTGATGTATGGGTAGCTTATATCAAAAGGCAGCTTGGGGTTGCTACCCAGGTGTCTGTGATTCAGTTTCTGGTTAATAACTTGAGTTTCAAACTCAGGTGAGCGATTCAGGGCCATCATGACCCTCTTGTTTTACTACCTGTTACTGCATTCATTTTCACCTGATAATGATCTTAATCAAACCTGTTAAGTAAATTGCACAAAAATAATAAAATTATAGCAGATTTTGAAACTAGATAATTTTAGGACCTGTTATATTGCTATTTGTGTTACCTGGGACAGCAGGTAGACACTTGAGGTACCTATTGTCCTGTGGTATCTGGTAGTCCCCCAGCTTTAACTTGAAAGTTAATGCTGCCTAAAACTTTAAAGTACTTGTCCTTTTTACTTAATACTTGGCATATATCATCTGCATGAACAAAGCCATCAGTGACACCAAGAATGATAACTTCTGTTTCACAGTTTTTGAGTTATTCCCCTTTCAAATGCAACTTTAGGCAACACATGTTCCTTGGAACACAGGAATCATAGTATCTGGAGTGTTATCATAATGATTATTTTCTTGTAGAATTGATTTGCTACAAACCACGCCTTGTATCTCTAGCCAAGGATGAATGTAGGGGAGCCTGGGAAGCCTACAGAAAGAAGGATGACTGCAGGTAACATTTTAATCCTTTACTCCATAGATACACCTTTATTGCATTTCCAAACACTGGGAAGCCTACAGAAAGAAGGATGACTGCAGGTAACATTTTAATCCTTTACTCCATGGAGCCTGGGAAGCCTACAGAAAGAAGGATGACTGCAGGTAACATTTTAATCCTTTATTCCATAGATACACCTGGGAAGCTTACAGAAAGAAGGATGACTGCAGGTAACATTTTAATCCTTTACTCCATAGATACACCTGGGAAGCCTACAGAAAGAAGGATGACTGCAGGTAACATTTTAATCCTTTACTATATAGATACACCTGGGAAGCCTACAGAAAGAAGGATGACTGCAGGTAACATTTTAATCCTTTACTCCATAGATACACCTGGGAAGCCTACAGAAAGAAGGATGACTGCAGGTAACATTTTAATCCTTTACTATATAGAAACACCTGGGAAGCCTACAGAAAGAAGGATGACTGCAGGTAACATTTTAATCCTTTACTATATAGATACACCTGGGAAGCCTACAGAAAGAAGGATGACTGCAGGTAACATTTTAATCCTTTACTATATAGATACACCTGGGAAGCCTACAGAAAGAAGGATGACTGCAGGTAACATTTTAATCCTTTACTCCATAGATACACCTGGGAAGCCTACAGAAAGAAGGATGACTGCAGGTAACATTTTAATCCTTTACTCCATAGATACACCTTTATTGCATTTCCAAACACTGGGAAGCCTACAGAAAGAAGGATGACTGCAGGTAACATTTTAATCCTTTACTCCATGGAGCCTGGGAAGCCTACAGAAAGAAGGATGACTGCAGGTAACATTTTAATCCTTTACTCCATGGAGCCTGGGAAGCCTACAGAAAGAAGGATGACTGCAGGTAACATTTTAATCCTTTACTCCATGGAGCCTGGGAAGCCTACAGAAAGAAGGATGACTGCAGGTAACATTTTAATCCTTTATTCCATAGATACACCTGGGAAGCTTACAGAAAGAAGGATGACTGCAGGTAACATTTTAATCCTTTACTCCATAGATACACCTGGGAAGCCTACAGAAAGAAGGATGACTGCAGGTAACATTTTAATCCTTTACTATATAGATACACCTGGGAAGCCTACAGAAAGAAGGATGACTGCAGGTAACATTTTAATCCTTTACTCCATAGATACACCTGGGAAGCCTACAGAAAGAAGGATGACTGCAGGTAACATTTTAATCCTTTACTATATAGAAACACCTGGGAAGCCTACAGAAAGAAGGATGACTGCAGGTAACATTTTAATCCTTTACTATATAGATACACCTGGGAAGCCTACAGAAAGAAGGATGACTGCAGGTAACATTTTAATCCTTTACTATATAGATACACCTGGGAAGCCTACAGAAAGAAGGATGACTGCAGGTAACATTTTAATCCTTTACTCCATAGATACACCTGGGAAGCCTACAGAAAGAAGGATGACTGCAGGTAACATTTTAATCCTTTACTATATAGATACACCTGGGAAGCCTACAGAAAGAAGGATGACTGCAGGTAACATTTTAATCCTTTACTCCATAGATACACCTGGGAAGCCTACAGAAAGAAGGATGACTGCAGGTAACATTTTAATCCTTTACTCCATAGATACACCTGGGAAGCCTACAGAAAGAAGGATGACTGCAGGTAACATTTTAATCCTTTACTATATAGATACACCTGGGAAGCCTACAGAAAGAAGGATGACTGCAGGTAACATTTTAATCCTTTACTCCATAGATGCACCTTTATTGCATACAGTCTAGATCAAGAACATCCATAACATTTGTGCCATCTGATTATGATCTACACTGTTGCTTTTTGATTAATTAGATTTTTTTCTGACCAAAATGTGACTAGTGTTGATGCAGACAGACAGCAAAGATGTGCCGGCTGATCTAGATCTACACTGGTCACTGATGAAATACAAGGCATTTATATAGTGTAAAGCATTAAGTGAGATTTAATGGTCAGGTGTAGCCTGTTATTTTTCCAAATTATTATTTTTTTATTATAACCCTTGAAAACAGAGTTTGGTAGGTATACACTGGTTTGAAGTTTGGATGCAATTTAAAGGATAGTTTTTTTGTCATTTAATGCTCTTGTTATTTGTTCAAATCTAATTGATACTTTGGTTGTTTGTTCCACTCTGAAAAATCCTTCTTTTTCCACATTTATGACATTATGGTCAGTAAGACAGTTTAGAAAAAATTTGTCTGAAAAAAAACAACAACATACACAGCTTACAGAAAACTAATTAACATAAATTTTGGAAGATTATGCCATGTTTTTATATATGGCATTTTTGACATATTTGACAGGATGTGTATTGTTCCATGCTATGATTCCAGTCACCTTGAGAAGTTTATGGGATGTGTACGAGGGTTGTCCCAATAAATCGTAGACTATTTGAATAGAAAGAAAACTACTGAACACATGTTTATGCAAATTACATAGTTAGTTAAGACATCATTTGGTAATATGTATGTGAAATATCAAAGAAAAATAGATTACCTTAACGAAATTGCAAACATATTTACATGACAACCCATCGACCAGCGGCGCATGTCGCAACATCCTTACAATGCTCACACAGCATACCGTTACTCTTTTCTAAAGTTATTTTCAGCATGTTCGATACACCCGCTGTGTCTGTCCACACGACTATTAAATTCGTTAAAGTAACACTCTGTTGGAGGACTTTTTTTGAAGGCCAAGCCTTCTGATCTCGTCGCAGTTCTCAAATTTGCGTCCCATTAGCCCAGAGCGAGGTCCGGCGGGTACGGGGGTGACTGATTCTAGTATTATTTCTGTTTCCCTATGCAAAAACTCTCTGTGCCACTTGTATATCAATGCTCTGTATATGAGGATGCTTTTTTACTTGTTTTTATTTCTTAAGCGTGTCTTTTGGCATCAATTCACTTTTATCACAATATTGGATGATCAAATGTGCGCCGTGGCATTTTCAAACGTTGAGATTTTCAAAAGAAGTTAAGGTTTACCCATTTACACTTTGAGATAATTATGGGATGTGTTATGTTCCATGCTACGATTTTAGTCACCTTGAGATGTTATTTTATGGGATGTTTATTGTTCCATGCTACAATTTCAGTCACCTTGAGATGTTTATGGTATGTGTATCGTCTATGCTATAATTTCAGTCACCTTGAGTTGTTTATGGGATGTGTAATGTTCTATGCTATAATTTCAGTCACCTTGAGCTGTTTATGGGATGTGTAATGTTCCATGCCAAGAGGAGAGATGAAAACTGCTCAGCCTCATATCTTTTAAGTATGATTATGGACTTGAACCAGGAAGATATGTCAGAAATATGGAGTTATTATGAGAATGGATACAGAAACTTTACACTCTGTGAAGGTAAGATTACATAAAGTGTGTTTTAAATGACATTTCTGACTGCACATAATTGACCAAGGTTATAAAACAGAGCATAGAAACCAGTCTCAAATCTCTAGTATCTGATTGGCTGAAAATGCGACAAGTCGCCATTTCAGCCAATCAGATGCTTAAGATTTGAGACTGGTTTCTAATCTCAGTTTTATAACCTTCATCCATTGTCTCCAGGACTTATACTCATATGGAGCAAGCACTTTCACAGGAAATGGGGTCATTGAAAAACCTGATACAATCTTTAAAATGATATCATAAAGTTGAGCAGATGACATTGCTTTTTATGCATTTCAAGATAAAATGACCATGGTATGGTTAAATATGAAACAAAATCACCTACTGGTTATGAGAAAATAAAAAATAACTGTATTTTTTTCTGTATATAGTATACAGGCTGTCAAGTGATCTTTCTTCAAAAAGTAGGAGAAAAGTAGGAACCATTTTGACAAAAAAAGTAGGAAAAAGTAGGAACTTTTTCCTCAAAAGTAGGAATACATAACAGTAATTCTGGAGACGGGACTTCACTCTTTCTGTTACACATTATATGCATCATGCTCATCCAGCTGAGGCCCCAACACATAAGTAAGACTGCCACTGGTAACTTAGAGTTAGAGAGATATCTATGTGGAGTCAATATGGGTCAAATGGGCCTCATCTTGGTGAATATAAACAGCACTGTAGCAATACCATGGGTTTAGTCTTCCTGCTGTTATGAGAGGTGTTCAAAAAGTAATGAAAATGCAGTTTTATTGCAAAAAAATATCGATTTTTAAGTGTTTCAAGTTATACCTAGATCAGACCTCTTAGCAGGCCTGAAAAAACTAGACTGTATCCTGGGGACACTGATGCACCTAATTCTACAACAACATTTGTAAAACAAAGGACCATAACTGTGGTTAAACTGTTTGCAGGAAAAACATTTTCTTAACAATCATCTTCACATCCTGCTCGATCAATCTTTGCAAGTTTGAAAGAATTCTGCCCCAAGGTTAATGAGGAGTTGATAACACAAGATTAGGGGACAAGTGCAACTCATTGACTCCCACCTAGGGACCTAGGGAGCATTACAAGTGCAACTCTATATGCCTCAGACTTCGTGGGGGGGGGGGGGGGCATAAAAAAAGGTTTTATAAGGGCTCCAGTCTATGAAAAAAGGCATTGAACTGTAAAATATTAATAAAAAAAACAACAAATAAATAAAGGATACATTGTTTGGAATTTTCATTGCATACATGTGATATCCCGCCGGGAAACTGAAAATTCCCGATTTTTGGGCCTTTATCCTGTTTCCCGCTTTCAAAGATCGAATTCCCGCTTTTTGCCTTAAGTAAAAAAGAAATAAAATGTCAACCATAAAAGTCCAAAATCGAGCCGATACACCGTCCTTATCTCGGACTTGACTACATAACGGCTTTATCAAAACGTGCCGAACGTTTAATCAGTGTCATTTTAGGTCAGCGTACACTATTGCGTTTCCCTATATGTTCTATATAGAGTCTTGGGAGTCTCCTTGATTTATTTATTCGTAGACAATATCAGGCATGGTCTTCTGGTGAAGTTTGAATATAAATCTACATAAAAACATTCATGAAATACCACCATGACCGTAGGTTTCTACCTCAAATTTCATTTTGAAGACTACCACCCTTGCCTATTGACTAAATTTACTTGTGGCTAACCTGTTTATAGGCATTATTTTAAAACTAATTTTGTTCTTATCCAAAATGTTTTGGATAATGATTTTTGGTTCCAACAGCTGCAGAAATACACAATTTCTATTTTTTAGAAGGAGTTTTATTTTTTCTTTAGCTATATTGGCCAATCAGCTAATGTTTCTATAGAGTCTTACGGGTTTCCCCTAACTTTTTTTTTTAACCAATCGGGAAGCAGCTTTTATTTAGTGTACGCTGATCTTAAGCCTCACATTATTTTTGGTTATATTCAAACATTGTATAAAATGAAGAAATAAATAATTCCAAAAATTAAAATCCATGTTTTGCTTGTTTTTGTCCAAATCTGAACACAGAGCCCTTCTTCAGGTGTAAGCAGTTGGTGACAGTTCAGCCACACTAAAACACTATAAACAGATTATAAACATTCATAACAAATAAAATTAGGAAAAATAGAATATTCCAGTTTATGTTATAAAACTTGACCACTGAAGACTTACACACAGGCATGATATTTTTAACAAGTAATTTTTTGGCTTGGCCTTAAATGCTTCTATACAGAGTCATTTTTGTATCCCCACCCCATGTAAAAATACAACAAAAGACATTTTCTGGCTATTATTTCAATAAATTTTCACTACCTGCAAGATCAAATTCCTGAATTTTACATTAAAAGCAGCTATAAACATATTTATTCATGGAAACACAGTCTATTTAGTATCATTCTGCACTTAAAATACACAGCCATGACTTTTGTGGAAACCAAGACATAGTGAAAATCCAAAAGAAAATGACATTTTGATGCATTTGGAGTGGAAATTATTCATTTCATGAGACTGCTTTTTACTAAATTCTTCCAGTTGTCATATAAAATGTGTTTTTATGCATGAAAATAAACAATACACCTTGACTGGACACTGCTATTTACCCAGGGGCTTGTTTTTGCCCTTAAATGCCTCTAGGATGTCACTCCTCATAGGTAATCCTATATCAAAATCCCATGAAATAAAGAATTATCAGATCCAAATGCTTTAAAAATAGTCAATATGCATGAAATGATTAAATTATTATGTAATTCAATTGCTCTGATTGTAAAATAAAGCATATTTCATTAAATGATTTTTCTGTTTCAATTTTCTTTGTTGAAAGGGAGACAACTCATGTTCTCTAAATAAGTCTAATTTGCTATAACTTGCAATTTTGTAGGTATAGATATAATAAACTTATTTCTGCTATAATTATTTTCAAAAAATCTCAAGCTGGTGCTACAGTTTTGAAAACAAAAGTGTCAAGCAGACAATGTTTAAGGCCCCATGTTAAACAATTTCTTGCAAACATATATGCCAGATTTAGTTCTGTCATAGAACCCATGGTTTTCTGGGACCAGACTCCCAAAAGAAAACCAGTTAACCACTTTTACAGAGAAATACTGCTATTCTATGTTAAAAACAAAATTTAAAATCATTGTATACCTCAATCATAGTAGCAAATCAGTAAGTGAAATCCTTTACACAGTCAGAGATCTATTTAACATACCCGGTGGCATTTTATGGTCAAACTTATCGCAACTTCCAGGAACCAACTTAAAATTATTTGTTTGCGAAATAATTTACTGCTTCGCAACTGAAATCCAACTCATACCGAACAAAAGTCACACATAAAATTCATTTTTTCTCATTTTGCCTTTATTCTATTACCAGTTTTAATATTACAGCCACTCTACACTGTTCAACATTAGGCATCAAAAACATATCTAACAAATCTGAGACTTACTGAAATATTGAGAAAGACTTCTAAAAGGGGAAAAACACAGTTTTTGTGTCTAAAAGGCAAATCTAATTCATTATAAAGTCACTTTTTCCTAACCAGAATTAAATCAAAGCCACACTTTTGATCCAAATATACCTTACAGTGACCACCACCTCTAAGTTTCCTCAAATGCAAGCATTATCCTCAAAATCTAACAACCTTTTTATACCAAAATAAGCAAATGCATAACAAAAAATGCACTCCCATGTACAGTTTTACAACAATCCTACCTTAAAAAGTGACAATTTCTATACTTTTCATGGGAAATATCATAAAGTGCAGGTCTCAGCAAAGCTACAACACCATCTCCCAATCTGACTATAGTGAATAAGGCTATTTTCAACACTATCTTAATTCAGAGGCCCCTTTATTAACAACTTACAATCAGACTCCTTCTAACTGCTGCAAATGTATGTAGAAATTCTTTCGATTTGTCAATATTCACAAAATTAACAAATTGTATACAAAATCAGTTTCAAACAAGGCGCTCAATAGATCACATACATCCAGAGTCTTGCTGCCTTTAGGTCAGCGTACACTATTGCGTTTCCCTATATGTTCTATATAGAGTCTTGGGAGTCTCCTTGATTTATTTATTCGTAGACAATATCAGGCATGGTCTTCTGGTGAAGTTTGAATATAAATCTACATAAAAACATTCATGAAATACCACCATGACCGTAGGTTTCTACCTCAAATTTCATTTTGAAGACTACCACCCTTGCCTATTGACTAAATTTACTTGTGGCTAACCTGTTTATAGGCATTATTTTAAAACTAATTTTGTTCTTATCCAAAATGTTTTGGATAATGATTTTTGGTTCCAACAGCTGCAGAAATACACAATTTCTATTTTTTAGAAGGAGTTTTATTTTTTCTTTAGCTATATTGGCCAATCAGCTAATGTTTCTATAGAGTCTTACGGGTTTCCCCTAACTTTTTTTTTTAACCAATCGGGAAGCAGCTTTTATTTAGTGTACGCTGATCTAAAAGGATTAACGCGATAATTAGGTGACAATTGACCGATGAAGTTGTTAATTGGATAATTGGTTGTTTGCACAGGCAATTCTTATCGAAATCACAAGTTTATGATGCGTTTAATTTGCCACCTGAATGCAATTAGCGGACTAGTTAAACAATAAGCGGTATCTTGTGAAGTTCGTTTAAAAATAACAGATGTAAGTATCCGAATAAAGGGACAGTATCGGCGAAACATTTTATTAGTTTTTTGATCAACAAAAATTGTTTTAACACGTTTTGTAATTGAGTGAATATTATTTGTTACGATGGATGATAAAATGGACAGCCTTGCACTTTTCTGGCATAATGGTGAAAGATGCCTAAACATGCGCTTTCCCCATCTGCTCGGGACTCGGAATCCAAGCCAAAAGTTGCTAAAGCAAAAACAAAATATAATTTGGAATGGGAGAAGGAATTTAAATGGGCGAGGAAAGGGATGAAAGGACCGGAGTATGCATTCTGCAAATGGTGCAATGCTGGATTTAAAATATGTTATGGAGGATAAAATGACTTTTTTTAAACCTGACAGTTCTCTAATGAAGGATGCTCAAAATGCATGTAAACTCTACAAAGAGAAAAATGGAGATGAGACTGGAAAAATATGACCTGTGACTGTGGAAAAACATGATCTGTAACTGTAACTGAGTTTAAAAGATACATTGTATATGATATTTATAATATTCTTGTGATGTGATGAGTAGTCATGAATAAAGTACAATAGAAAACAATGTCATTGTAAAATGTTTTAAATGTAAAGGTTTTTCATCAAATTTTGCAGAACGCGCACTAAATATAAAGGTTTTTCATCAAATTTTGCCGAACGCGCGCTGAAATTGAAGTCGATAAAAAATTTCAGTTTTTGGACCCAAATTCCAGCTAAAATTCAATTAAATTCCAGTTTTGGCCCATTTCAGTTATCACATGTATGTCATTGAAAAAAGCATAACATATTATATCAGTATAAAAGTGTAGGGGAATGGGCCAATGCCTTATAATTTGGGGAAAAAAGTTAATTTACATATGGAACCTACTCTAAAACCACATACATGTATATCTGAAAAAGGCATGTTTTATATCTCAACTTTGCTCAAAATGCTCATCTTCACCAGACCTTGCCCACTGTTGTAAACATTGTATCACCAGACCTGATTTTTAAAAATTTTTAACAACCCAGCATTTGTTACAACCTGCACAAAAATTCAGACATTTATAAAGCATGCAGTACTCAATTGCAATAAATTATTGGGCATTTTGACAAATGCTGAGTTATATTATCAATGCTGAATACATGGAACACCCATGGTCTGGTAAACACTATGAGACTACATGTATGTGGTCTGGAAAACTCAAAAAGAAGGGAGGGGGAGAAATACAATAGTACAAGCATTAAAGTGGCAAGGCAAGGAGTCTATAGATTTTGAGTGAAAACTACAGGCATTTTTGCCTTTTTATATGTTTTTCATTAAGCAGGTGTTTTTTCAATGTCAAGAGATGGAGCCCATGCCCTATATTTTGGGGGAAAATAACACTATTTCTTCTTTAACAGTAATAAAACACCTCATGTAAAGTTACTTTTTTGTGGAAAACTGCAAGATTTTGAAGAAATTTTCTGAAGGGAAGGCACCTGTAGACTGTCTATACTAAAGAAGTAAAAAGCCCTGTGAAAATTTAAAAGGTTTTAGGTTTGCCCTGAAATTACAGGTCTTCAAAGGTTTAAAAGGTTACATTAGGAGGCTTGCTAGATGGATCAAACATTCCTCTAATAAGTCTTAAAATTTGGCCATTTTCAATTACATGAGAGTGGCGTAGCTACTATAAGTCCCTGTAGGCCCGGGCCTACAAGTTGGAATAAAAATGACATTTTTAAAAGTCCCCAAAAAACAATGAAAACAGAAGGGGTATGGTGGGGTGGTAGCGGGTTCAAGCCGTTTGGTCAAATTAAGTGTGTCATTGGCGTCGATGTTAATGTTGATGTTGTTATCAACAAATGAGCTTCAGTTAAATGCGGAAAAAATGGACTTTAGCTAAGTTTCACCCATGGCTTATGCATGATTCACCGTGCTCAGTAGGCCTAAAGTTTGCATCGAATCAAATTGAAAGTTTAAAATTTTTGTTTTGATAATTTTCATTGAAAATACTTTGGAACACTCATTTTGTTGTTTTTAATCACTCTTGTTTGGGCCTGCAACTTGAAAAACGCTGGCTACGCCCCCGACGATCAGACCTTTTCTAGGGTGTTTAAAGATAAGACTGTTTCTGATGTGTATAAAGGTGATTTCCTGTTTGAAAAAAAATACTTTTTAGTGTTGTATCTATAGCGGGATAGCGGGGCGCGGCGCCCCGCCCTTTTTGAAGAGCGCCCCTCTGCCTTAAATCTCAAACACTCTGCCCTTTCCCCAATAAATGCCCTTTTGTCTTCAATAATTAATGTCATTCACCAAATTCTGCCTTTGTTTACTCAATGCCTGTGTTTTCCCAAGTTACCTTTTGTAATTAACAGAAACGCAGCGATGCGTGTATACGTACCCTACAGCGACCGTCTGAAATCTAGTCCCTGACAAGTCATTAATCGGTATCTGGATAAGTGGCAAACACACAGAAACCCAGTGTCAAAAAACTTGTTAGTCATAAACAGCTGATTAGCCTAATCAACAGCATGTGCCCATGCGGCGAATCAAACGTCCCGACCAACCCCCCTTGGAGTCAATTAATTGCCGCATCACTTGCTTCTATATTCCAATAAACTGTCTAGCATATTGATACAGTATTTTGTTTTAATTAAAACCAGATTATCTCATGATTTTAAATAACAAAAATAAAGCGAAAACATCGTAATTTGATACAATTATTCACTTGTCCCATTATTTTAAATTTGCTGGTATCACTCGTTTTTAACAAAGTACTCTTCAAACAAGCATTCATATTCGGAAAGGAAACCTGTTTACACAAAAATAACTTTATTTTAATGGTTAAAGCCATAGAAAACTTTAAAAAAATTATGAAAAAAATGATCACTTTCAAAACGGAAATTGTACGACATTTTGCCAATGTTTCTATTATCTAGTAAGTTGGATTTTGATACCTTGATGTCTTAAAACTGCTCAAATTACATGGAAAACTCAAGGAAACATCTAGTTCTCTTGACAAAATTTCATTTTCATCATGTGCAATCTAAATTTCATAAGAAATTACAACCCGTGAAAGTGTAATCAATTTCGGACAGCAATAATTTCGGATACGTTTTATTTTCCACAACTATTATAAGGTTTTATTATTTTTATAAGTAACTTATAAATTTTGACTATCACATAAATTGGCCAAAATCTCACCTACAATATCATCAATTATCACTAAGTGACAGACAGAACTAAGGATACACTTTCAGTTTCAACAAGATTGTACTTGGGCTGTTCTGTTGTCAGAGTTAGTCACATGATAGTTCATTGATTCAGATTTGTTTGAAAAAACATTCAGCTATTTACTAACCCCTATCCCACCCCAAAACAAACAAAAAACCCAAAACAACAACAATTTAAGTGTAAGTATGCTGAAAAGTGCCCTTTTGCTAGCGAAAAACGCGTATTTGCCCCTGCCCCTTTTTAAAAGCACCCTGCCCTTTTTTCACAGCACCCTGCCCTTTTTAAATCCTGGATACAACACTACTTTTTTGCAATTCAACGATTGAATTTTCAGTTTTAAAAACTTGCATTTAAGGTGTTTTCAACACTCACTTGGCATTAATGAAATTAAATGTATTTTACCCATTGTTATCTATTTTACCCACAAGTGTTGTAATGAACCCCTTTATTTCTATTCTGACTTAGAAAAATGGCATTTTCAGGCCTGTTAGGCCAACATTTTTTTATCTTTTGTTTTACGGGAATTTTTTCAAAAAAATTGAGTCGGGGGGCCAAAATAAAAATAAAAATAAAATCCACTTTTTTGTCGAGTCGACCAAAATAATAAAAATAAAATTGAAAATCCGTCAGCATATTTTTATTTTTCGAAAAACTTATTTTTGAAAAAATTGTTAGCTACGATCACAAATATCAATGACAACAGTTCAGTAAGTATAATCATCCATTGTTTAAGTGTGCATTTTATATCATATTTCAAAGAATAAATCCAAAAGGATATATAATATGTTTTTTTCCGTTCAAAATATTGAAATGTTTGTCCATGTTTTGTTTATCTTGTGGCGATGTTTGATATGACTTAACCAAGTGTTTTAGATCTAGATTTGGCTCAGCATGACCTAGATGAAAGATTTTCAAGACAAACATTACGACAGTTTTCTCAGAAGTATAATCTTATAAGTGATCTCTTAAATCTTCACAAGTTTATTCAAGATTACCCCAGGTGACCTAGTGTCTGCTATCACTGGGCCTATATTCAAATGTTCATGTCATTTTTTTCATAAATTATGATAGTTGTTCAAATATATTGCTTATAGTGTTCATTAAGCTTTTTGTTAGATTTGACCAGGTGACAGATTCCATTTTGGCAAAAATATCTTCGACATAAATGTTTAAAGTGGATCAACTCCTTTTTTTATCAAACTTATGAAAAATATTCGAGAAAAGTGGTAGAATGATAATTTTATAATATTATGATATTAAATTTTGTTGATTTTCCAAAATTGATACATAAAAAGGTTGATGCTTTTTGTTGTATCAGATTTGTATTGTATTTTTATACCAATTATTCATTTTAAGTAATTTTTACCCAAATTGTTGGACGACATAGAATGACACATTTGTGCAATGTTGGTCTTGGTCGCCAGTTTAAAGACAATATTTTAAAGAAAGGCATGTAAATAAACAATAAACAACAGACAGCTGTCAATTTCTACTAACTGATAAAAAACTAAATTTTTTCTATTGACCGTGTGAAAATATCGTCGTCAAGTGCGATGGCCTGGAATCCCGACACTACGGAATCAATGCAACTATTTTGGATAAAAAAATCTTACCTTATAATTTCGATGTCGTTATTAATGATGATTTGTGATTAATTCACATAGTATTGCGAATAAATCAAAGCAAAACACACTTCGAGTGTAAATTAATTCAGCTTGTCGAATTCTCATTTGGTACGAAGAATAATGAGTACGCGTTTTAATCCATCGCGTTATGCAAATTCCTGACAGATAATCCAGTGCAAAGACGAAAAGAACATTGCTCTATCGGTTCACATTTTACCTCTTTCTTAAATCGGCATTAACCTTTGAACATATTTTAAATATAAATGAAAAAAAAACATCGTTTCTATCGGACAATTTTGGTTTTATTAGCTCCATGTCCGCGAGCCTTGACGTCACGTCGTGAAAGGTGATTAATCCAATCAGATTCGCCGGCTGTTGACTGGTACTTGTTTTACATTTCTGTTTGGAAGATTTACCGGAAAATATCGAAAACCAGTCGCAAATTGTTTCTGACAGATCGCGGAAAATTTTATTTTGCCAGGATGGGAATTCATCAAGTCGGCGGAACGAAGAAAAATAAAAGAAAATGTTCCTTCTTTTATTTTTATTTCATTTCACCAGAAATTAGGGTCGGCGCTCCCGTAAAACAAAAAATAAAAAAATGTTGGCCTTAGACCAAAAGTTATGTTGACAGAAGGAATTCATAAAACTTTTTACACTTTAATATCAATATGGATACAGAAATGGCATTTATATTACTTCCCAAACACTAAGAAATATTTTAAAAAATTCCTTTTAAAGAAAAAGATTTTTTCTTTTGCCCAACTGACAAAATAGTAGGAATAGTAGGAGGTTTTTGTAAAATAGTAGGAAAAAGTAGGAACAAGACTAAAAAGTAGGAAAAACTAGGAAAAAGTATGACTGCTTGACAGCCTGTAGTAACCACTGTAATGTAATAATTTTTTTTAAAGAAGACAGTTTAACAGATTTTATCCTGTATCCATCAACAAGGACACCCTTGTGAACTTTAAAGATCTCACAGCTTTACAGAAAACATATTTTGTTGTAAGGAAGCCCAATAACTCCATAGCTAGGCATTTTAACTCGCGTGTGACCACTGTATAGATCCAGGTCAGCTGGCAGATTCATGAAACCTGATCTAGAACTATTGCATATTGGTTAGAAATAGCCTTATGAATCTAAAAAAATAACAGTGTAAATCCTGATCTGGATGAAAACTGTTTTCCAATGCAGTTAAGATATATCTATGGAATAAAGGCTAAACTGATTATTTGTTGGTTGAGATTTTACTTCAAATTTTGTAGTTGAGTGTGGCAGTCAATGGGTGTTAGATAACGGTGTGGCGGTAGAACTGGATTTGAAGCCAAGGATCAATGAGTCTCACATACACATACTTATACCGCACGCTCTCAACTGGACTGATGGAAAGTGGATAGGATTCGGAATTTCAGAACTCAATAGAGGAATGGTATGTGTTTCTATACAAAGTTCCAACAAGTTACCTTCTTGACCTTAGGTAGTGGGCTACTTGGTATGGCGATAAAACAAAGGCATAGGGGAGAAATACACATTTATAAAAATAAATTCAGTGTGATGAAAATGTTATGGAAAATATTGGTGATGCTAAGTGTAGCCTGATAGTCAGCTACTTGGTATGGCAATAAAACAAAGGCATATTGGAGAAATGCGCATTTATAAAAATAAATTCAATATGAGGAAAATGTTATGAAAAATAGGTAATATTTGGTATTGTAATGCTGATCTGTGTAGTGAGCTACCAAGACAGTCATGTATTTGTTATTGTGAAAATACAGGATATACAGACCCGAAGGGTACGTGTTCTTACTAATTTATTTACCGGATATATATATACATAACCATTGATCTTATATTATGCTTTAAGGTTCAGTTTCTTTGAATTTCAGCAAAACACAGACATATACACCATACAACAGATAAATATACAGAACGGCAGTGTGGTTCTAAACAACAGGTTTGAGCATTTTTTCATATTCTTTAATATTGGAAAACTATTACATTTAAATACAGCTGTTAAAACCAACTTCCAAACAGGTAAAAGTGGTCTTAGTACATGAAGTTGTATTTTCTTGCATACCGGATAAGTATTTCCGCGTGTTTTACCGGGGAAATAAAATCTTTTATCCTACCACTTCCCATTTATTTCGCGAAAATCGGCCTGACATGTAAACTTGACGTTTATATGTCACCCAAGCTTTACTTGTCAGGTCCGGAACTACTTTTTACCTAGTTTTCCGATACACAAAATACTTGCTTAAACTTGACTTGGAACTAATGCTACTCTTTTTGCAAGTTCCCAAACAGAGAAGGAACCATTTGCACTACGAGAGAGTCCCATTTGTACTACGAGAGAGTCTATATAGTATTATAATCCGTTTGAAACAAGGGCCGCAGTAATTAAAACTGACGTCATTTTCGAGATAAACATTCCTTCCGGCATGACAAGTGTGTACAGTTTGTCAATCAGTTCCGGTTATTAACCAGTTCCAGTTAACTTTTTATTTCCTATCCCACGATATAAATATTTCAGTAGAACAAGTGAAAGTAATAATAAAGTCGCAATGAATAGCATTTGAACTGAACAATGACGACCTTTAACCTTTGATATATTGTTTACTTCTGGTAAAGCGCCGCATCGACAAAGGCAATTGTAGACGCTCCTGTGAAAAAGTTGGCAACGCGCAGTTGTTAAGCGTGAAATACATTGCAAAAACTTAACCTAAATGGCCCCAAAACGAAACATGGTAATTTTCAATAGTGAGTTTTATCAAAGTGTTAGAAATGCAAGCAAAATCTTGTGAATAAATGATTGCATTCTGTTTTGTGTCGGGGTCTGTGAGGCAAGTGTTTCCACCAATTCCGGATCAGTAATTGTAAATCATAGGTAAGTGTAGATTCCAGAGTCGGAATTCTTTACACACGATCAAATGTGAAGTAAAACTGATAAACTGAGACATTCAAAGCTAGACGATGTGGCTGGTTAGCCTATTGGCCATGTCCCAAGGTCATTAGCGCCCTACTTCAGAGATATCCACGACAAAGATGGTAAAGTATTCTTAATAGTTACTGGGTCAGCAGTATCTAGCAACCCACCATAGCCTGCTTCACATGATGATGGGTGCCATTGTGCTACAATGTGATTGTATCATTTTTACACCACGTAAAGATGACTTTTAGATTGTAT
Organism: Corbicula japonica; assembly: GCA_038501625.1. Taxonomy (NCBI): domain Eukaryota; kingdom Metazoa; phylum Mollusca; class Bivalvia; order Venerida; family Cyrenidae; genus Corbicula; species Corbicula japonica. Next base: position 5,596,236 of record JAZAYU010000007.1, read on the forward strand.
CAGAACCACTTAGTGCAAAACATCAAGGTTTTACAATTAAACTTGTGATGTCATGGGTGTTTCACGTCTTCTGTAAATATTCTTTAACAAAAATAACTAACTTATTGCACAGTTATGTTATTTTATTTATTACACATAACTGTCAAAACTATTTTGAAACTTAAGCCAGTAAAGATGTTAAGGTGTTTTCGATGTGTCAAAAACATTACACAACTGTCAAATCTGACGGTCAAAAACACATTGAGAGAAGTGCACCGATTCATTATTCGAAATTGATTGAATTAACCGAAACTGGTTGAAATGTGTGTATTAATAATTGTTAAATTTGTGAAAGTAAACACATGCGGAGACCAAAATAATTGCAACATATTTTTGGTAAGACACCTTGCATACTATAAAACAAAAAACTAAATTCAGATTATTGCTTTAAATATATTTTTCCACAACGGAAAAGAAGGTTAACCGAAACTGGTTGACTAACTGTAATCGATTTCGGACATATTTTTTGGATTGGATTAGACTAAAATGTGTTTAAATTGTTGCTTTTTCTGTGCTGATGGATTTATATGCTTGAAGATAAGAAATCCCGATTCAACGCCTGCGTCTAGGCCATTTCGGTTTCGAAATAAAAACTGAAATGGCTTTGTTGCTGGTGATAAATTTCAACTGACTGAAGAAAGGAAAAAAACAAACTTTTATAAAGACTATTCTTTTGGACAAGGAAATACAGAGACTAGCTTTTTTAAGTAGGCTAGTCAGCTGGAAAAAGTAGAAACTGGATGTTGCACATCGGACATGTTGGAAGCCTACGACCCGTAAACCCGCTGTTTTTGAATATGATGACAGGTTTGTCGACTGTTCCCAATGTTTTTGCAAAATTATTTTTGTTTCAAATTCTTAAAGACACTCCTCATATTTCTTTGATATTTCAGTATTCTCTACACATTATAAAAGTGAAAACAATTTAAACAAAATGGCCGAATTCGTACAGAATTCGTCTCCAGGACAGATGTATTCATACGCCAACAACAGATGTTCATTCTTTTTAAAATCAAGGAAAAATCTCTTTCAAGTGAAAAAAAAAAAAAAAACAGAGAAAAATAGGTAGTGGTGGTAGGATAAATATAATATTAAGTTACTGTCTTACCAAGCTTGAATTTATTAGGCTTGTCTCCAAATATATACAGGGCTCGGCAGAGATTCGCCCTGTATATTTTTCTCCAACTCGCCTAATAAATTCAAGCTTGGTAAGACAGTAACTTAATATTCTATATATCTTTTCCCTAGGGAAAAGATAACGTTTGCGTGCTACACGAGTGACGTCACGTTTTCAAGTTTGTGACGTAACTTATTCAAGTTAGTGACGTCATTTAGAAAATAAGTTTTACGTTAACAAATGTTGTGAACAGTATAAGGTATGCAAGAAAAAGTATCTTGCATGGGACATTCGGTAAAGAAGATAGAAAAATCTGTCACCTCGGGTGAACTGTTTTGGCGGGAACTTGGCAAACCTTATTTTGCAAAACTTTTAAAAAGGGACATTGAAATTTCTTTGTATATTCAAATAATTTGATCAATGAGTGACACAAATTGATCTATGAATGAATTGCTATCTTTAGACTTCAGTGATATCCATGTATGTTACCTCAGTTTGATGAAATTCTTTGCTTATTTAAAGACATTATGAAACATTTAATTTTAGATATGCAAATATAACGGGCATACCAGCATTGGATGTTCCCAGACCGTACAATTACAGCTTGATGTATTGGATTGATTCGGAAGGCACTCACTTCACGTTCAAGCGACCAATATCTGCTCTGAACTCTTCAGTGGACATCAAACTGGCTGGAATGAAATATTTAATGGTTGCTATGGGAACATTGAGTGCTTCTAATGACATCTCTTACCAAGCAAGTTCAAGATGGTACTCACCAGTGATGCACAATTTCACCTGCTCAGGTAAGATCATGGTTATAAATGCAATTTTTTTAGGTACCAGTATGTTGAAAACAAATGTTAAAAACAAAAATCCAGGGGTTTTTGGCACATGCAGCAAGATGGGTGAAAATCTTTTGCACTGACTTAACTATAATTGTGTTGTCAAAGTTGGGTTTCTCTTGTAACCCTATTACACCTTGAAATCTGGCTGTTACCTTCTGGGCAAACAGTATAGATCCAGATCTGCTGGCACAAATGTGTGCTGTGATCAGGATCTTCACTGTTTGCTTTTTAGCTCACCTGAGCACGAAGTGCTCATGGTGAGCTTTTGTGATCAGCTGATCTGGATCTAAACTGTTCTTCCTAGCAATAAAGGTGTGTCTCTACTGGAAAGAGTTAAGATGCTTGAGATTTCAGACTAGTCTCCAATCTTTGTTTGATGATTTTGGACCCTGAAAATCATTGTGATTATGGCATGGTCCAATGATACCTCAATTGTTTTTATCATGAATAGACCGGACAGAGCAGCTTGACAGCTTCATACCCGCCAGTGACAGTCACGATGACCTCTGCTACAACTGGGGAGTGATCCGGTACAATCTACTGTACAACTGTTTGTATGAGATGGATTTGTCTATCCTCAGTTCTGATGACCAGTGCTTGTAAGTTGTTTATTTCTCAACAGAATGCTTGATAATACTTAACCCTTTACTCCATATATACGCTTTTTTACAGGTGTGTGACCAGTGTAGATCCAGATCAGCTGGCACTTCAAAGCCATCTGATCAGGATTGGCACTGTTCACTTTTTGATTTGTAAGTTTTTTTCTCACCAGAATGCAAACAGTGCAGATCCTGAACAGATGGTACTGATATGCTGTCTGATCTGGATCTACACTGTTCTCTAATGCAATAAAGGTGTGATCTGGATCTACACTGTTCTCTAATGCAATAAAGGTGTGATCTGGATCTACACTGTTCTCTAATGCAATAAAGGTGTGATCTGGATCTACACTGTTCTCTAATGCAATAAAGGTGTGATCTGGATCTACACTGTTCTCTAATGCAATAAAGGTGTGATCTGGATCTACACTGTTCTCTAATGCAATAAAGGTGTGATCTGGATCTACACTGTTCTCTAATGCAATAAAGGTGTATCTGGATCTACACTGTTCTCTAATGCAATAAAGGTGTGATCTGGATCTACACTGTTCTCTAATGCAATAAAGGTGTATCTGGAGGAAAGAGTTTAACTTAATAATTAACCGTGATAGAAGCGATTTTCTATGAACTGCATTATATAAAGTGTGAAGAGTATATGTATAGCACTTCTGTCAGAGGTAAAATAGGGTTTCTCACATCAAAAAATGAATGACATTATTTAGAGAATAATATATGGGTGATCGGGGGCGGATGTTGATAATTGCCCCGCTAAAGAGATAAAATGCACGAGGGCTTTAGCCCGAGGGCATTTTGTCTCTAGCGGGGCAATTATCAACATCCGCCCCCAACCACCTATGAATTGTTCTGTATGTCAGTTTTCCCTCGATAACTGTACCGGTGAAATCCGAGGTTTACCTTACCGCAGGGCAAAGGTAAATAATTATGTTAGAAGTTGTGTCAAAACGGAAGCACTTTCTTTACATCACTCTTTGTTTTGGAAATGTGGCTTTATTTTTCTTACTGTCAATAAACAGTCTAGCTTCTTCCTCGGTTAAATTATTGTTTTCTTGCGCCCTCTTAGCAATAATTCCATCTAAATCTAGAATTCTATTTGCGAGCGACTCTAGCGTACGCTCACCCGTTGCCATTTTGCTGTCAGGAATGCCTAATGACGTAATTCAAAACCAAGCATTGCACGTGCGTCTTTTCCAAGGGCTTTTATCGCATAATTGCCCTCCACGTGCGGGGCAATTATGCAATAAAATCTGCCGAGGCCAAGTAATAATATTTTTTCAACGTAAATTTGTTACTATATATAGTAACATATGTATCATGTGTCTACCTATCAGATGTGCGGACTAATCTGGATCTACACTGGTTGTACATGCGTAAAAATGCTATATGTGGAGGAAAGGGTTAAGATAATTATCGTATTTCATGATAAAAATACTGTTAAATTGCTTTGAACTGTAAACTATAATAGGTAGGAATGGTTCTTTTATATTTTTTCTATTTTCAGAATGGAGCTGTATCTACAGGGCTGTGTTGCAGAATCTCTGGCAGAGTTTTGGTGCACACTGGATGATGTTCTCTTGGCGTTTTCCAATCCTAGAGTCACAGACGGAATCTTCAATACTCATCTAGATTGTGGCAAGTTTCAAACTTTAAGAATTGGTCGAAATTTCATTTTCAATTGAAAACTGAGTTGAGCTTGACATTTATTTATATTTGGATTTTAGGGTAATTAAAAAAACAAAAAAAACCTTCACTCCATATACAATGGTATTTGTGACCAGTGCAGATCCTGATCAACCAGCACATTGATGCATTCTGATCAGGATCTGCACTGGTGTCTTCTTCCTTATGAATCTAAAGCAAACAGTGTAGATCCTGATCAGATATATATCTATGTGATAATTTGTATCCCCGTGGTAATGGGTTATTTAATGTCAAGTCAAAATACGTTCTTGGGATTTGTTGTCATCCTCTTCAATGGCTGGGAATAAATATAGCACATGTGACTTTGATGACAATTTTGTGTAGACAAAAAATTGTGCAGTTCTAATTTGTTTGTATTTTCATAGAATAATATGGGACTGGAAAAGGTGTCTTCATTCTTAAATGTTTATATAGAAAAAAGTATTATTATTTGTAATGTAGGATCTTTTACAATACACTGACTGAAAACAAACTGTATTTTTATTTAGAAAATGCTCCACATACATACCTTTATTGAGTGGGTGAACAGTGTAGATCCTGATCCGTTCCATCTGATTGGGATCTGCACTGTTCGCTATTTGATTAATAAGGTTATGCACTGTTCGCTATTTGATTAATAAGGTTATTTCAGACCAAAAAGGGACAAGTGTAGATCCTGATCGGAAGGCACAGATGTGTTGGCTGATCTGGTTATACACTGGTCGCACATGAGTAAAAATGCCTATATGTGGAGGAAAGGGTTATTCAGTAAGCTTAGAACACCTGCAAAAAATCAGTTCCACAAAGGTTTTTTATATATATACAAATTTTAACAACAAAACTGTTGATCCTTTTTTTACTTCCTCTTTATGAATCAACACCAAACACATTATCTTTAGAAAGTATCACATGTACTGGAGGATTTTTTTGGTTTTCAGATACAGCTAATAGTGGTCTTAGTGCATGTGACAAACATGTGTTGTTTTCTGGGACGACAGTCAGTACAGAATGTCTGTTCACACCCACCGTGCTCCTAATGTTTAATTCTATGAACATTTCATTGAACACACTGGGTTCAGCAGCTGATTCAAGTAAACTGCTCAAGTGCAGGTAAATACATAGGCCCTAGATCATGAAACTGAGTTAGGAAACCAGTCTCAAATCTCAAGCATCTGATTGGCTGAAATGGAGACAAGTCTTGATTTCAGCCAGTCAGATGCTCGAGATTTTAGACTGGTCTCCAGTTTAAGTTTTATTATCTTGCAGCCCAAAAAAAACAAGTAATTGTTTAGCTTTATACTTACTGGGAAATGTAATGTTTTATGCTTCCTTACTTATAATTGTCAGAATAGAAATCTCAGGTGATGTATCATCATGTACTTATAAAAGCCATGGCCCTATTTGTAAGGCCCCAACATTTACACATGTAAACGGTAATGTTTCAATTCTGGGCCATAATCTTTTTCAGAAATTTAACCGCGTTGAAACATGGTTACCGGTATAAAAGTGGGATAATATTTACCGGAAATCAACAACAAAACACATTTCAATTCATTAAGTAATTGTAGTGTGTCTTGATATATAATAGCACAGTTGAGGTTAATAAAAATGGTCACACTGTTATGGAATCATCATGTTAGTGGATGAAGCAAAGTGACAGATTTGGAATTTCTCAGGTTTACTAGAAAGTGTAGTGATCTGATAAGAGTCCCCAGTGTATTCCTGCACTATCGCACATTTTCTCAGAGGATATTGGAGTATTTTGATGGTGGGTGGTGTTGGGTGATGATGTAATATATTGGGGTATTTTGTTACAGTATGTTGGTGGGTATTGTTAGTTGTTAAGGCATCGCCACACTCCTCCCAATCCTATTCATCGATAAAATAAAAATCATCAAATCTCAGTAATGACAAAATGCCATTCAATGAAACTTTGCACAAATGAAGGTTACTTATGTATCTTTATTTTGCATACAGTAATACAAAATAGAAAAGTAAAGAAACAAAGCTAGACCTAAAAATTCCTTGAATTCTATTTACATAAATTCACAAAAACTAGGCGATGCAGAACATAACTTTAAATTCCCTCGTGAGCGCAATGATACTGACAAGAAAATGTTGTGTACTTTGTAAAAAACGTTCAACTATTAAAAGAGAAATCAGTGATTGTCATCAGTTTACGCGACCAGGAATTGAAGGTCAAACACACTTTTACTAATATCTCGTAAAGTTTACATAAGTAAATCATGAGGACACAATAAATTGTTGTCAGTATCATATAACTCATGTGGGCACTTAAAATGATGTTTTGTGTTCTTTAGTTTTTGTGAATTTATGTAAATAGAAGTTGAGGGAATTTTTAGATCTCGCTATTTTTCTTTACTTTTCTAATATGTCTTACCATCTGTAAAATAAAGATACATTAATAACATACACTTGTGCAAAGTTTTATATAACAGCATTTTGCCGTTATTGAGATTTTGATAATTTTCTTTTTATCGATGAATAGAATTTGGAGGAGTGTGGCAGGCCCTTAATGAAATATATTGGGGTATTTTGTTACAGTGTGTTGGTGGGAATCGTTAGTTGTTAATGAAATATTTTGGGGTATTTTGTTACAGTATGTTGCTGGGTATCGTTAGTTGTTAATGAAATATATTGGAGTATTTTGTTACAGTATGTTGGTGGGTGGGGTTAGATGATTATGAAATATATTGGAGTATTTTGATGGTGGGTGGTGTTGGGTGATAATGAAATATAATGGAGTATTTTGTTACAGTATGTTGGTGGGGGGATATGGGTGATAATGAGTATAATGGAGTATTTTGTTACAGTATGTTGGTGGGGGGATATGGGTGATTATGAAATATATTGGAGTATTTTGATACAGTATGTTGGTGGGTGAGGTTGGATGGTAATTAAATTTATTGTGGAATTGATTACAGTAGGTTGGTGGGTGTGGTTGGGTGATAATAAAATATATTGTGGTGTTGATTACAGTATGTTGGTGGGTGGGGTTGGGTGATAATAAAATATATTGTGGTGTTGATTACAGTAGGTTGGTGGGTGGGGTTGGTTGATAATAAAATATATTGTGGTGTTGATTACAGTAGGTTGGTTGGTGAGGTTGGGTGAAAATAAAATTTATTGTGGTGTTGATTACAGTAGGTTGGTGGGTGTGGTTGGGTGATAATAAAATATATTGTGGTGTTGATTACAGTAGGTTGGTGGGTGGAGTTGGGTGATAATAAAATTTATTGTGGTGTTGATTACAGTAGTTTGGTGGGTGTGGTTGGTTGATAATAAAATATATTGTGGTGTTGATTACAGTATGTTGGTGGGTGGGGTTGGGTGATAATAAAATATATTGTGGTGTTGATTACAGTAGGTTGGTGGGTGGGGTTGGGTGATAATAAAATATATTGTGGTGTTGATTACAGTATGTTGGTGGGTGTGGTTGGGTGATAATAAAATATATTGTGGTGTTGATTACAGTAGGTTGGTGGGTGTGGTTGGGTGATAATAAAATATATTGTGGTGTTGATTACAGTAGGTTGGTGGGTGTGGTTGGTTGATAATAAAATATATTGTGGTGTTGATTACAGTATGTTGGTGGGTGGGGTTGGGTGATAATAAAATATATTGTGGTGTTGATTACAGTATGTTGGTGGGTGGGGTTGGGTGATGATGGGGAAATTAAACGAGACTTACCTGAAAGGGAAGGTGAAGTTTGATGACTATTTTGTTGACTGCAAACTCCTTTGGGGATCACACAGAGATCAGCTGGTCTCAACATCCAATTCAGTCTTGAGAGCTCCAGTGCGTTTCGTGCGGGTATGAAACACACTGGATCCAAAATGAAGAATCAAAGTGTTCATAGGGATGGGTTAAGGGTGGGTGTGTGATCCCCAAAGGAGTTTGCAGTCAACAAAATAGTCATCAAACTACACCTTCCCTTTCAGGTAAGTCTCGTTTAACTTCCCCATTTTGTTGACTGCATAACTCCCTTTGGTGGACCCCACAGAGATTTTAGAGTTGATTCTTCATTTGGTGTCTTTAGATAAGAAGAAACTTGATGTTTCCCAAATTTTATTATAGTTGTACATCAATAGTAACGGTTGAAAAAAGTTTACAATATTTTGCACTAAATTTTCATTTCTGAATAGCTCTTTGATATGGTTCGGAATCTGGTCTAATTATTTGTTTGTTGTAGAACTTTTCAAAAGTTTTAGCATTAGCCCACCCAGCAGTTTTGATTATGGTTGCTAAAGGAACTCCCTGCAGCAATGCTTTTGAGGTTGATGCAGCCCTTGTGCTATGTGCAGTGAATTGCTTGTCAATTCCTGCTTGTAACATGGCCATTTTCACCCAGCGGCTGACAGTGGATTTTGTCACACCCTTATGGGGTTTCTGGGTACTGATTAGCAACTGCTTTTCATTTCCTCGTAAATGCTTTGTACGTGAAATATATTCTGCTAAAACAGAAACAACACAAATGTCAGAATTATTCTCATATCTGTCAATGACAATGTCCTGCAGATGATGCCCTGGTTTTGTCTGTTTCAACAGGTGACGGGTTTTTATCACACATGACTTATCTCGAAATATTACATCTTGTAATTGAATGAGATGCAAAGTTTGGCATCGTTGGGCTGTTACAAGCAAAAATAAGATACTTAATTTATATGATAAATTTAGAATAGTAAGGTTATTTTTCCCCTTATAAAAAGATAGTACAATATTTACATCCCAGGTGGTATTGTATCTGGGTAAGCTTGGTCTTTCAGTGTATACCCCTTTAATAAACCGTTTTATCAAGTAGTTTTCCGATAAATTCATGTTTCCACAAATATTGATGAAACTATTTAAAGCAGCCCTTCCTGTAAGGAAAACACTATAGCTGAGTCCTTTCCTGTACAACGTTACAAAAAATGCTAGAACTTCATTTACAGATGGCTTAAAGGGATCTTTAGACCCATTGCAGAACACAAGCCACTTTTTAATATAACAGTCATATTGTTTCCTTGTAGACTTTCGCCATGAATTAATGATGATGTCTCTAGCCTCTTTTGGAACTCCCTTACATATGAGGGCTTTCCGGACAAGGGAAAAACACCCAGATGCATCTTGTTGAGCGGATGTTGTCGGTCCGGCTTTTGAGGGAGGCTCAGAATCGTCTTCGGATGTGGGAGACGGAAACAAGGTCCTGCAATAATTCTCAGTAGAGATGCCCACCAAGCTTGTGTTGGCCATATGGGAGCAATGACCACAGCCTCTGCTGAGTCTTGCTCTATCTTCTGGAGGACCCTGCCCATTAAACTGAAAGGTGGAAAAATACAATTTACAGTCTCTGACCAATCTACAGAGAAAGCATCCACTGCTGAAGCATGAGGATCTGGTCTTAGTGACACATACTTCTCTAGTTTTTTATTTAACCTAGAGGCAAATAAGTCTATTTCCAGATCTTGAAATTTGGCATTTATTTTGCCAAATATGTCTTCACTCAGACTCCATTCTAAGTCATCGTTAAATGTTCGCAAAAGCTTATCTGCTTCAAGGTTTGATGCCCCCGGCAAGTGAGCAGCGCTTAGAGTTAACCCCTTCTTTAGACCCCAAAGCCATATTTCGCAAGCTAAATTGTCCAGTTCTGCTTTTCGCCCACCATATTTGTTAATATATGACACACTAGTTGTATTGTCCATATAAATGCTAACATGAACATCTGTATCATTTTTGCATAGTGAAAGAAGACCATTGTCCCCCAGTTCTGATCTGGTTTGTTTTATTAAATGCTCCCCAACCTTCCAGTGAAGCATCTGTAAATAAGATCACAGTGGGTTTTTCAGCAACAACTGATTTAAAACTTGATGGAATTGTTGATTTCCACCAGAGAAGTGTGGTCTTTGTATTATCAGGAATTTTCATGAAATGATCAAAGTTTCCATGTGACCTACGAAGATTCAGTTCTTTAAGCTTTTCCAGGCTTTCCAGCGTTCCTAGTTTTTCCTAGTTTTCCTAGTTTTTCCTAGTTTTTTGAAATGGCTCCTAGTTTTTCCTAGTTTTTACAAAAAGCTCCTAGTATTCCTAGTTTTTACTAAAATGAAGAAGTAATTTTTTCATAATAAGTTGCAATGCTTTAAATCATGCTTTGCAAAGTATTTTTACAGAAGATGTTCATAAACTGTTTAGTTGACATGTTCCTATGCTGGCAGTGAGGTCTGATGTAATTGTTGCATTTATAACACAGCCATCTCAACCTTTGTTCACTAAGGAAAGCTTTAATCAAAACTTAATTTTAATGAGTTTTCTTTTACTATATGTTGTCAACATTTAGAAACAATGCCATTTGTTTTAATTGTGAGTTAAATGTTTGGTTATGTCTCTTAAACTCTATCCTAATACTTTTGCTGACAAAAATAAGTTGTTGCCAAATGTCAAAGTATTTGCAATTTGGGTAATTTATTTCATTATAATGTCTTTGTTTTCAAAAACAACAAAAAGAATAGATCATTAAATTTTACATATTTCTTTAGTACTGTTGATCAATGTTAAATTTTACAACACAGCTGTTCAGTACCTCTCCACTTACTTTAGGCATTTTGGTAATCTTTACAGCAGAAAAACTAAAAAAGAAAGCTTGGTAATAAAGAAAAGAAGGTTAAGAAAAATAAATTGGAGATAAAGACTGAAATGGATGTGTTATAAGGCTAATAAGATTTTGGAAGAGGAAAATCTGAGGCTATAAAAAATAATTAAGGATTTCAAAGAAATGAACATTGCTCAAGGTCTCAGTGATGTGGCAAAAAATAAACATGAATAAAGTAACAGTTGCAATGAAGAAATGTGTAGAAGATACAAATGACATTAGAAAAAGATAAAAACGAAAATGATTAGAATCAATAATGAAAAAGCTTTTTTTCACTGTCATTTTTACCCAGAAGGGGAATGAAAAAATCTGATGTAAAGTCACTTTTTGGGGAAAACTGCATGATTTAAAAAAAAAATTCTGAGGGGAAGGCATCCATAAATGGCCCTTACTAAAGTAGGAAAAAAGCCCCGAGATGAGAGAAATTTCCACAATTTTCCTGGAGAGGTTGTTTTCCAAATCAGGTAAATCAGTTGTTGGGGGTATAGTCAGTCATATGACAAAGATATAAACTTGACTTCAAATACAGTTGTGCTTATCTTTCAGTCTTGTGTTTCTAAATACACATTTGATTGTGTGATATAATTTAGATTTATTTCAACAAAATTGAATGAAATTTGTCATTACAAAGTATCTGTGATCATGTGGCCTTCTTTGATTAAAAACCTGTAGTCTACAATTGGCAACAAAAAAGAATAACAATGTTTCAGAACATTAAGTTTTGTTTCCAAACTGCTACAAAGTATGAGTATATTAAAATAAATGTAATAGGGACTAGCTAGAGGAGTCAACAAACTGGATGACAAATAGAAAATTTGGCTAAGAAAACCTAAATTCAGGTTTTAGCTTATTATAAGTGCTGTGCCAATGTACGGGTCCAGCTGATTTTTTTTTTTACCTCACAAGTTGTTTTACCTGGAAAACACACTTTTAGTTCTTGCTGACTGCTTAATTTACGTGTTTCTGGGGGCTTCTGGCCCCCAGGCCAGGGCTTTGCCTTGGACCCAACAACGGTCCAAATGATGGACCCAGAACCCCAGCATAATTTTCAGGGTTTTTTTTCTCCCTTGCACCCATGTAGCTGCACAACCTTTGTATGTATATATTACTTTAAAAAAAACTGATTTTGTACTTATATTTATGTACATATTCAATTAGTTAAATTTTTTATTAAGAAAATGGCATAGCATTGTTTCTAAAAATTGTTAAACACTGCATATTACTACCTTAAAGATTCCTTTTTGTAACAACAACAGCTAATACAGCAGTCATTATCGTGTATATATGTAATATTATATAAATATGAATGTTTTAGAACTTAACAGGTTAACTCTGATCTGTTAATTTTTAATGTTTATCAAATGAATAAAAGACATTTGATAATGCTTGAAAACAGTAAGTCAGACGTGATTTAGCAAGGAAATAGTCAGCTCACCAGCCTCTGCATCTGCATAAATGCTAAATTTATATATGCAAAGGTGACAGGGTAAAGAGATAACTTGAAATAGTTCCTAGTTTTTTACAATTTCTTCCTAGTTTTTCCTAGTTTTCTCCTAGTTTTTTGTGCGGTTGCTTCCTAGTTTTCTCCTAGTTTTTCATAAAGTACTGCTGGAGAGCCTGCTTTTCCAATGGCTTATAGTATAATGGTGTTTGAGCAACTGCTGGCTCTGCAGCAACCAATTTCCCAATAACCTGGGCAAACTTTCTTATAGTACATTTGTTTTTGTTCAGCAGTACAGAGATGCTTTTTATCAGCTCCTCCTTTCTTTCCGCGGTAAGTTTTATAGTCATTGTTTCCGAACAAAGCGTAAACCCTAGAAACACAATTTGTTTACATGGAATGAGAACTGACTAAGAAACATGAACAGTTAATCCTAATAAGTCCATAAGTTCAACAGTGCTTTTAATGTTTTGCAAACATTCATCATAAGTTCTTCCTTGGAGGCAGCTATCATCAATAAAGGCAGTACTAATGAACCCTTGCGCTCGTAATGTTGCAAAAACTGGTTTCATGATTTTTGTGAAAACTCTAGGAATAGATGAAAAGGAAACTTTGAAAGCCATCGAACACGACAAATATGAAAATACTGCAGGCTCGGTTTGATTGAGCCTGTTCATGGGCAGTAATGGGATTGCATATTACTGCCCACACCGCCTAGCCCCGGGTTGAGCGCAACTCAATATTTACACCAATAAACAGTACAATTTTGATCCATCCCAAACGATGGTTTGCACTTGCATTGGGAGCACTTGCCAACCCCATCACTAAACAAGTAAACTGGAATTTTTTGTCATTGAATCGAAAGCGGAAATATTTTCTATCTTCTTTGCGAATAGGTATCGCTTCTGTCAGATCAACCGAGCCAAAATAACAATCTTTGCGCATTGCTTAAACAGCTGATTTTAGTGTTTCCATTTTAAAGTGGATGGGGTCCATACATTCAGTATTGAATTTTTTAAGATTTAGAATAATTCTTACTTTGTTATCTTTTTTAGAACTTGCAAAGATATTTTGGATATGTATTCTTTTATATCTGCTATCTCAGAAACTTCTTCGATAATCTTGCATTGTAAGAATCTGTCTATTTCTTCAGTAATTTGCTGAGTTTCAGTGTCACTGAATTTGATCGGCTTTGATTCGTTCAGTTGTTTTGGCTCATTACATAATTCAGCTTTATACCCGCAAACTGTTTGCAAGATCCAACGATCACTTGTAATGGTTTTCCACTGACCAACATGTTGTTTTGTTTTGCCCGCTTGAAAATTTTCTTTTGTATTTCTTAAATTTACACTCATTTTACTTACATTTAATGGTCTTGTCGACTCTTCCCATATTTGTTTTTGTTGAAGTTCTTGTTTGTCTGGTGTTGTCTGTTGTTGTAATGAGTTGTGTTGCCGCGGTTGTTGCTGTTGTGTTTGTTTCTCCCTTGATGGGGTCCACTGTATCCTTTCTTCTGATTGCGGTGTGTATGGCTGAATGCGGTGGCCCCCTCCTTCCCTAAAAAAGGCTTTTTACCCTGACTTCCTGTAATTATTGACGGCTTTTCATTCAGAGCCTTGATTTCTTCTTTTAGGTTGTCCCCAAATAGCTGTGTGGCAGACGTATTTGATGACTCACAAATGGGCTTGAACTGAGGCAACAGGCTTTTCTTAATTCTAATTTTGCGTTTTTGATTATTAGCATTAATGCAGTGTGCCATCATCTTCACTGCATCAGACGCAAGCTCTTTTACAGTTTGTTTGTTAAAGTGCTGATCCTGGGTTGCTTCGAGAATTCGGATCAGTGGCACTAAACAATTACCCATGTCTGCTGTAGCCTTCTGAAGTTGTATGTCCGCAGACCTCACGTCCATATGGAAAGTCCCTTCCAGATTGTGGCGTCGACCTTCGGTGTTTGTAGATTGTCCATGTTTTCTGGACGAAGGTGCTTCTCCATTAGTTTCAAATTTGTCTTCATTGGGATTAGCCCGAAGAGCGCGATTCAAAACTTCTGCTAATTCCTATTTCACTTTCGGCCCAAGAACTGATGGTGTTTCAAAAAATTGGTCTAGATCATAAGCCAAGTCATTTTCCGGTTCAGTGTCATCAATATTTGAATGACTTTCATCATTGAGCAAATTGTCTAACTCGTCAACCTGGTCTTCGCCATCTCCAGTGCTCTGACTGTCTATCCTTGGGCGTTTGTCATTTTGATCATCTTTTGATGCTCCTTCCTCGTTACTCCGTTTCATTCCATTTATTGTTTTAGTTAGTTCTTTAATTGAGTTTTCCATTGTACTAAAACGCTCTTCCCGGCATGATAACTCCTGTAGGCTTTTCGAGAAATTTTGTAGAAGTTTCTCCCCTTGTTCTACAAAGTTTATCTTTGCTGCCCTGTCCGGGGCCCCTGGTGGATTTCCCGCGCTCCCTGACGCATGCGCAGAATCTTCTGCACCCTCAGGTCATTTCCATATTTGGCGTATCTAAAATTAGAACCAAAACAGTGTCAGAAACATCTGTTTCTACTTTGTTCTAATATTTACTGCAGGTCATTGTTAGGGTTTTAATCTAGACCCACATATCATTTTTTTTTAAATCTACAGTTTAAGTAGGCGTTGACCACCCCGAAAAACGACGAGAAAAATTGCATAAAGCCTATTGTCAGTTGGCTAAAGCATAGCGGTGAGATTCGTCCCCAAATTTTTTCAAGCCAACTCGGAACGCTGGCATTCCGAGGATAAGAATGCCGAGACCTCTGTCTTTCGTTTTTACGGCCATAAGATTTTTGAAAACAAGACCTCTGTCCCGATTCATCTTGACTAAATTTTCTATACACATGGCGTTAATACATTGGGCAAATATAAATCGGTGACATTCGTCCCTAAATAATTTCGAACCAACTCGGAACGCTTGCCTTCCGAGCATAAAGAATGTCTTTCGTTTTTACGTTTCGATAATTACGAGACCTCTGTCCCGGGTCATCTTGACCAAATTTCCTGTAAATCTTGCTTTAATTATTAATACTATGCATTTTTAATAACGATCTTTCTTCCGTCCTTGAAACTTAACGTTTTTATTGGCCCATTTTGAGACCTCTGTCCCACGTATTCACGTAATGGTGCCAAACCTTGCACAGAAAAGAGACCTCTGTCTCCGGTCCTAAATGACCTATTTCTGGCAAGTTCTTTGTCTAATAGATCGATCTTTTGAGTAGAAAATTAAGTTCGTTTTTAGTATTTAGATTATTGAAATCGGTAAAAACTTTGAAAAATATATATATACTTACATTTCCTGTATTTTATTTCTTCCAAATCCCGACAAAACAACACATTAATTTTTTATTTTTTTTTTTGCTCTACAAAATATTGACTGCTATGGATGCTGATAAGCCTCGTACTGAATTAGATGTTGAGACCAGCCACGTGATCTCTGTGGGGTCCACCAAAGGGAGTTATGCAGTCAACATAAAAAAAATTATTGTGGTGTTGATTACAGTAGGTTGGTGGGTGAGGTTGGGTGATAGTGAAATATATTGGAGTATTTTTTACAGTATATTTGAGGATGCTGTTGGATGTCTGTTGAACCTGAAGCCGTTCTCTGGTACTGAATCATATGTGTTGACTGGGGAGACTTGTTCACCTTCTGACATTGGAGAGTCCATGGTCAAAGCACTAAACGTGTACCAACAATTTGATGCTAAGTCCCTAGCTACTGCCCTGAATAACAAGTTTAACAACTTCATTCCTGTGGACTTCCAACAGTGTGTGAGTCCAGGTCAGTTTGGAATTTATTTGTCTATTTTTATGAAAAAATGAAATATAGGCACGAATTTGCCATCTTAATAGGTAACACTTACTCAGACTAATTTAGAAGTCTGAATCACTTTTTTCAATTAATAGAGCAGAATCATAACATCAATAAACTGCTTGACAAAAATAAGGAGAGAAGATGGATTTCACCTTTTGGTTATGTAACTTAAAGACTTTTACCTAATAAATGCCAAGCAGAAAGCTGAAATAGGTAGCCATCAGGAAATGTCACGTATTCATGAAAACGGTGATTTGAATGGTTTTGAAAAGCACTGTTTGCTGTTACAGTCATTAGGTTACCAAGAAGCGAATAGTGTTTATCCTGATCAGACAGCACAGATGTGCCAACTGATATGGATCTACACTGTTTGCCCACTTAATAAATGTGCATCTATGAAGTTAAGGGTTAAATTCTCCACAGTTGACTTTTTAAAGGCTGTGTATGCTGGATGTGGCTATTCCTGATATGCACATTTCATTTTTTTAAAATCTTTTTCTTGTTTTTGAACCATGGTTTATCATTGTAACTGAAGATTGTGCCTGGTAAGGACTCCAATACTGATTCCATGGAAAATGCACAAAATTCACAACCAAGAAATAATTGTATAATGTGGTATCATTATATTTAACACACGTTTAATATAAGTGTGTTTCATGCTAAGCAGTGTTTGCCAAATCAAATCCAAGCCAATATTAACCACATAATATCTTATCATAAGAGAATTATACAATTTCATAAATTTATGTCTGTTCAAAAATGTTATTTGTATCATATGCCCTGCAAAATTTATTGAAGCCACAGTACACCAAAATAGAATCATTGAACTTTGTGCTTACCGGTATATTTCAGGTTTTGATGCATCATTTAATGTCTGTCCAGAGTCAGACGTGATTGTGGAAACAATCGTGGCCACATGTGCCTTCCCACTATTTATATACAATTCAATGTTACCATATACCGAATCATGCAGGTAAGTTATGAATCATATCTTACTCAATTTAAATCTGTAAATGTCAGTTGGTTTTGGATTAACAACAATTATAAGTTTATACTTTTTCACCAGAAGTCAAAATTAACCCTCTCCTCCATAGGTCCACCCTTACTGTATGGGCAAACAGTGTAGATGCAGATTACCTGGCACATTCGTGCCATCTGATCAGGATCTACACTCTGCTTTTAGATTCATTAGGATATTTCTGACGATGCAATCAGTGCAGATCCAGATCAGACAGCTAAGTCACGCTGTTCTCTCTTAGATTCATTTGGTTATTTCTGATCAAGATGTGACCTGTGTAGATCCAGATCAGATGGTATGCATGTGCTTGCTGATCTGGATCTACACTGATTGCACATGCATGTATATGGAGTAAAAATATACTCCTGAAGAAGTCGGTTGAAAACTTACAAAAACAAACAGGTTAATTTGACAGATAAGCACAGTTAGTACTTTTCTCAAATTCTATGGAGTAAAAAATATTTGCTCTGAAGTCAGTAAATGCATTTTTTTTCATTTACAGGCATGGAGAAGGGCTGCTTATTTGTGCCTTTTCATCATTATCTATAAATATGCTACTTCTTGCACCTAGCTTCAAAAGACTTGAATGGGACTTAATTGATCCGATTGTCACCTTCTTGAAATATATAAGTAAATCCTTTTTCAGTGGTTAGCATGTGCCATAATTCCTGATACAGGATTTTTGTCTGCTATATCATGTTTTTGGCCCATGATATCATTTTTTCGGCCCACCCTTTATCATGCAAAGTACCCGGGCATTTTGGTCATTATTTATTACTATTTATAGTAACACATGTATTTTTTCCATTAACAGGCTTGGAGAAGAGCTGCTGAATTGTTCCTACTCATCATTATCACAGAGACTAGCAGGCTGTATGGAGGACAAAGAGGCTATGATGTCACATATACAAACAGCCATGACAGATTATCCCAGTTACATAGATCAGCTCACTGGGTATGACCCTGTTGGATGTCAAAGTAAGTACTGTTTTGTCCCCACCCAGCGGTCTAGTCAGGCTTTCTACTGCTCCCTACTTTTCCTACTTTTTCCTACTTTTCCCTACTTTTTAAGTCTGAGCCATACTTTTCCCTACTTTTTTCCAAAACAGCCCTACTATCCCTACTTTTCCATTTCAAAAAATAAAAAATTAAGATTAATGCAAAATAATACTTACGTATGTACTTTTAGTTGTATTTTCTTGTGATTACATAATAGTAGTTTAAATGTGTTAATGTGATTTCCTTTGTAAAATCCATTCTGTAAAGCAAGGTGCTTTAATTAAGTCATTCTGCATCATGGTCAACAGGTTTCTGTCTTTCATGCATGGAAAGAAATAATGTTGTATCCAGGAATTAAAAAGGACAGGGTGCTGCCAAACAGGCACATGGTACTATCAAAAAGATATAGAGAGGGGGGGGGGGGGGGGGACAAAGTATTGGGTATATTAAATACAGATGCCTATAGAGACCTATAGATCTGAAATGTTATCCAAATAATTTGGACTTTCACAAAATTGAAATGCATTATGAAAACTATGTTTCTGTGGGAATTAAGACAATTTGAAACGAAACTGTTTACTATAATATAGAATTAAAATTTGAGCTTTCTAGAAAGCAGAAGTATTGATGACAAATCTTTGCATGGCCATGTTAATTCAGTTAAGTTACAAGTTTTCAGTCACTTTAGTCAGAACATTTTATGGGTTTTTTTTCTAGTAAGTTTCATAGTAACATATTTTTATGTTTCTAAAAGCAAAAGGCTGGTTAATAATCAGATGGCTTTCCTCTTGTAGCACAACTTCAATATGGTAAATTATTCTCCAAATTATTTTTAAGTGTCCCCTTTCATTCTTTTACAAATTTGGGAAACTTATTATATATGTTAAACAACCACAGTAAGGATTGTAAATAATTTTGTTAAAACCAGCAGCTGTACCCTCATGCAATCCTTTGAATAATCATCTGGACATTTTACCTATACCCGGCAAAAATAGAAACCTGACACTTTATATCTTTAAAGTGGCATTACTTCAATTTAACCCGCTCTTGTATGAAATATTACATGTATTTGGAACTATAGGCACAAATTTGCAGCATTAGTTCCGGCTAATAAAATTTAATTTACCAAAATAAATTTGGTCAGCACGACTAAAAGTGAAAGAAGGATTTCCAAAACATAACAGAAATCAAGATCGCGCTATTATATTTAGCTTCTTAAAAGTTTGTTAACGATAATTTAACAATATCATTGAAAATCCCGTCTATAAGAAAAAATTTGATCGAAGCTTTTGTGTTCTGTTAGAGAGTTTATATATTGGAGTCTATATGGAAAAATATAATTTTTCAATAGTATATGTTGTGTATCATACCAAGGGACATAACACTGCCGCTTCAGGAACACTCTTAGTATAAGAGTTGCTGTCACTGCGCTATAAAATAAGCATGCCTCATTGTTTTAGATGCATTGTATTAAATACTCTCGTAGCACTTATATCATGTAGATTAAACTGTAGTAATCTATTAAAGCGCTATTCATATTGGGCCTCGAACCCTTACCATGGATAAACCGTCAAGACAATGACATAACATGGTGTCAGAAGTGAACTTATGGACTTACATTAAATTGTAAATGTGGACTTACATTAAATTGTACTTCAGAAGCGTTGTAATTTCATTAAATTGAAAACTGACAATTGTCGGACTTGCACTACATTGCAAATGTAATGAGCTTACATTCAATTGTAAACATGGATTATTTGTCTTGAAATTGGTACTAGACAGTGTGAAATCAAAATCGTTGGAATTAAATAAAACCATATGAAGAAAAATGGCAAAATTATCACCTCCAGAAAATTTTGATTTTACAAACCCGAGCAAATGGGATGAGTGGAAGCAAAGGTTTTCATTCTATAGAACAGCATCCAAGCTACACAAAGACGATGGAGACATTCAGGTGGCCACATTAATATACACAATGGGTCAGAATGCTGACAATTTGATGAAATCATTCAATTTATCAGATGACGACAAAAAGAAATATGACACTGTCTTGGGAGAATTCGATAAGTATTTTAATCCTAAGAAAAATGTTATTCATGAGCGTGCCAAATTCCATTCGAGACGTCAAAACCAAGGGGAACCTGTAGAGTCGTTCATTCGATCACTGTACGAATTATCAGAAAACTGTGCTTTTCCGGGAGACACAAAAGTTGAACAAATTAGAGACAGGATAGTTATCGGAATTCTTGACATGAATTTGTCAGAAAAGATGCAACTGGAATCTGATCTGACACTTGAAAAGGCTATTCAAATGGCTAGGCAGAGCGAAATTGTTAAACTTCAAGTCAAAGATCAACATAGCACCGAGCAAGGGACAGCGGATGAGGTCAGCCGAGGAGCACGACCAGAACAACATTGGGGTGGACAACGGGGGCAACATCAGAATACAAGCAACAAAAAGCAACAACCTATGTCTGAAGGACAGAAACAATGTTCTAGGTGTAACCGTAAACATATTCAGGGGAAGTGCCCTGCGAAAGGGAAAAGCTGTTACAAATGTGAAAAGATGGATCACTTTGCTATATGCTGCAGAACAAAAACACTAAACGAACTTTCAGATCAGAGTGATTTTCTGGGAGCAATAGAAACAGGAGAGAATGGCTCATGGAACACAAAGTTGAAGGTGAGACATAATTATATCAGTTTCAAAATCGACACTGGTGCAGATGTAACTGTAATTTCAGAAAATGTGTTCAAGTCCCTGAACATACCAAAATTGCAGAAAACAAATAGAAAGTTGTTTGGTCCGGGAAACAAGCAATTAAATGTTCTAGGCACATTCACCGAAACGTTGTCAAATGAGTCATATATGACAGCCGAAAAAATATTTGTAGTACGCGGGATTAACAGGTGTCTGTTAGGCCGACCAGCGATAACAGGTTTAAGATTAATCAGCTTAAATACCGTTGATGAAATCATATCACTAGAGTCTGTAAGACGTGATCATCCATCGCTATTTAACGAATTAGGACTGTTGGGAGGAGAGTACTGCATTTCTTTGAATGATGGCGCAAAGCCATATTCACTCAATGTACCGCGTCGCGTACCGATTCCATTACTTCCGAAAGTCAAACTTGAACTTGAGAAAATGGAAAAGTCCAATGTCATTTTTAGGGTAGACCAGCCCACAGACTGGTGTGCAGGCATGGTTTGTGTGCCCAAGAGCAATGGAGAAGTCCGCATATGCGTTGATTTGACTCAGTTAAACAAAAGCGTGCGCCGCGAAAACTTCCCTTTACCTATAATAGACCAGAGTCTAGGACTAATGGCAAACGCGAAGTATTTTAGCAAGTTAGATGCTACGAGCAGCTTTTGGCAGGTACAGCTTGCTGAAGCGAGCAAGTTGCTTACCACTTTCATAACTCCTTACGGAAGGTTTGCATTTAACCGACTACCGTTTGGTTTATCAAGTAGTAGTGAATATTTCCAAAAAAGAATGTCACAAATACTGGAAGGCATTGAGGGGGTTCTGTGTCAGACAGACGATGTCTTGATTTACGGACGGACTGAGCATGAGCATGACTCTAGACTAAAAACAGTCCTAAACAAATTAGAGCAGGCTAATTTAACCCTTAACCCTTCTAAATGCGAGTTCAAGAAGGCCCAGGTCAAATTTGTAGGTCACATAGTGGGGCGAGATGGAATATCCACAGATCCTGACAAGGTCAAGGCCATAAAAAATCTAGGGGCTCCAAAAGACATTCATGGGGTTCGTAGTTTCATGGGTGCCATAACACAGATGGGCAAATTTACACCACTGTTAGCTGAGTACTCAAAACCAATTAGAGATTTATTGAGTACTAAGAATCACTTTCATTGGGGTTCTGAACAACAAGAAGCATTTGATAAGATCAAACATGTTCTAATAAATGCTCCTGTTTTAGCTTTATATGATCCAAATAAGGACACTGTAGTTATGACAGATGCATCTAGCTATGCCATTGGGGTAGTGGTACTCCAGAAACAAGAAAATGGGGACCTGAAACCTGTTTCTTACGCCTCAAGGTCACTGTCACCGACCGAACAGAGGTACTCTACCATAGAAAAAGAGGCACTAGGCGTTACTTATGGCTGTGAAAAACATAGTGACATGTTGATTGGAAAAGTCTTCCATATTAACACAGACCACAAGCCATTAGTACCTTTACTAGGTCAAAAAGATCTAAGTGATCTTCCTTTAAGGATACAAAGGTTTAGGCTAAGACTCATGTATTTTTCCTATACAATTTCACATGTCCCTGGGAAACAATTATTTATGCCTGACCTACTTAGCAGGAATTCTGTTTGTGATGAGTTGACATTTGAGGAGCAACAAAATTGTGCTGAGACTGAAATATATGTTGATTGTGTTATCAAACATTTGCCGGCGTCTGATAAAAGGTTACAGCAAATCAAGTCCAAACAAAAGACAGACATTGTGTGTCAAAAGTTAATGGAATTTTGCGAACATGGGTGGCCAAATGTCAAAAGTAAAGGCTGTGAAGTTTCAAAACTATACTGGCCTTTTAGAGGTGAGATAACAATGAACAATGGGATTCTTATGAGAAATAACAGGTTATTTATCCCTACAGAGTTAAGGACAGATATTTTATCTCATATACACGAGGCCCACCAAGGCATGGTAAAATGCAAGCAACGAGCACAGGACTCTGTTTGGTGGTTAGGGATTAACAAAGACATTGAGACTCTTGTGAAGTCGTGCGATGTATGCTCAAAGATGAGAAACGATCACGCAGAACCGATGATTTCTACCGACTTTCCTTCCCGACCGTGGGAGAAGTTGGGTTCCGATTTATTTTTTTGGAAAGGCAATACCTATCTTTTAGTAATTTGTTACTATTCTAGGTACATTGAGATAGCGAAGTTAAATGGAACGTCTTCGGAAGACGTAATCATACATTTCAAGTCGATATTAGCAAGGCATGGTATCTGTGACGTCATTGTTAGTGATAATGGCCCGCAATACGCGTCTAGTGCTTTCAAGCAGTTTACTGATGAATTCGGTATTGAACACAGGACAAGCAGTCCCAGATATCCATTAGGCAATTCAGAGGCTGAAAGGGGGGTACAAACTGTTAAACG
Organism: Corbicula japonica; assembly: GCA_038501625.1. Classification (NCBI taxonomy): domain Eukaryota; kingdom Metazoa; phylum Mollusca; class Bivalvia; order Venerida; family Cyrenidae; genus Corbicula; species Corbicula japonica. Next base: position 5,619,628 of record JAZAYU010000007.1, read on the forward strand.
TTTACTAGGCAAATGTACAGACCCGTATGTTGCGCTGCTAAATTATCGCGCTACTCCGTTAGCAAATGGTTATTCTCCTGCAGAACTTCTCTTTGGGAGAAAAATCCAGACAAAATTGCCTACAATGCCGGAAAACCTAATGCCAAGGCCTTGCGACAGCAAAAAGTTGCACCAAACTGAAACTCAAAATCGGTCGTATTCGAAGCGAAATTATGACAGGGCTAAAAATACCCGTTCACTGCCTCTGTTAAAAAAGGGGGATAGCGTTTATATTAAAGATGCTAAGATAGAAGGCAAAGTTATCCAAGAGGCTTCGCGTCCAAGGTCATTTGTTGTAGATACACCTAGATCTACAATAGAACGAAATCAAAGACATTTAGTCAAATTAAACAAAAGAGTTGATTTTGATAAAGATATTGATTTCCCAGACCAAGAAAATTTTCAAAACGAAAATTGTACTGACTTTACAGCACCAGTGAAGAGCGTTGCTGATACAAATATGTCGACCCAAAACACTTGTTATATGACACGGAGTGGAAGGTTATCAAAACCTCCAGATAAACTTGACTTGTAATAGATGATTGTTTAAAGAATAACATCAAATAACAGAGAGAGGAGATATGTGTTATCACCTATAAAGTTTCATGTATTAAACATTTATAACTGGTAACTTTCACATTAATGCTGATGTATGGATTTCGTTAAGTTAAGTTTAAAAAGTTCTTTTAAACTTTGTAAAGGGGGTGTTGTGTATCATACCAAGGGACATAACACTGCCGCTTCAGGAACACTCTTAGTATAAGAGTTGCTGTCACTGCGCTATAAAATAAGCATGCCTCATTGTTTTAGATGCATTGTATTAAATACTCTCGTAGCACTTATATCATGTAGATTAAACTGTAGTAATCTATTAAAGCGCTATTCATATTGGGCCTCGAACCCTTACCATGGATAAACCGTCAAGACAATGACATAACAGTATATTCTTACTTAAGTGAGGGCTGGGGCTTTAACCCTTTACTCCATAAAAACACCTTTATTTAGTGGGCTGATCTGGATCGATACTGGTCACACAAGCCTTAAAATGACTATTTATGGAGGAAAGGGCTAAATAATTATATGAGATACATAAAACAATATTGTACCTTTGCACCATCTATCCTAAGCAGCTTGGCTTAATTAAATCTTCTTTGATAAGGTGATAACTTGAAAACATTTAATACTTTACTTAAATTTAAGATGTTAAGTAACATATTTCAAAATAACTAAAATCAATTAATAAGAATTTCTATATTTTAAAATTTAAAATAATTAAATTTCAAAATTATGCAATAAAGAGTTTATTGCATGAAATACTTGGTTACATATCAACATGCACAGATAAATTCAAAGCATTTTCATTTTTAACCACAATTGACATAGCTTGTCAAAATGATTCCTGAAAACTGGTTAAATATGCTGAATAGCATTTCTGTCTAAATTGATTTTCAGTCAAATGACTTCCTTAGTCAAATAAATAATTTTTAATCACTTGGATTGACTTTAGATTAGAAAATATGTACAACTGCCTTTGTTCCTTTTTGGTGATAAATGTACATAACGATCGCTTTGTCCATCCATCACCAAAACTAACGTCCATAACATGGTCATTTTTTAAAAATATTTCTTTATCAAACTTTCAAATGATATTGTTATGCCCCCCTTCGAAGAAGCGGGGGTATATTGCTTTGCACATGTCGGTCGGTCGGTCGGTCGGTCGGTCCGTAGACCACATCTTGTCCCATCAATAACTAGACAACACTTTGTGATACAGTCCTCATATTTGGTGTGGAGGTTGGTCATGACCAGTAGAAGACCCCTATTGATTTTGGGGTCAGTAGGTCAAAGGTCAAGGTCACAGTGGCCTTGACCACAAAAACCTTGTCCCATCAATAACTAGACAACGCTTTGTGATACAGTCCTCATATTTGGTGTGGAGGTTGGTCATGACCAGTAGAAGACCCCTATTGATTTTGGGGTCAGTAGGTCAAAGGTCAAGGTCACAGTGGCCTTGACCACAAAAACCTTGTCCCATCAATAACTAGACAACGCTTTGTGATACAGTCCTCATATTTGGTGTGGAGGTTGATCATGACCAGTAGAAGACCCCTATTGATTTTGGGGTCAGTAGGTCAAAGGTCAAGGTCACAGTGGCCTTGACCACAAAAACCTTGTCCGATCAATAACTAGACAACGCTTTGTGATACAGTCCTCATATTTGGTGTGGAGGTTGGTCATGACCAATAGAAGAACCCTATTGATTTTGGGATCAGTAGGTCAAAGGTCAAGGTCACAGTGGCCTTGACCACAAAAACCTTGTCCGATCAATAACTAGACAACGCTTTGTGATACAGTCCTCATATTTGGTGTGGAGGTTGGTCATGACCAATAGAAGAACCCTATTGATTTTGGGATCAGTAGGTCAAAGGTCAAGGTCACAGTGGCCTTTGCATACAAAAACGTTGTCCGATCAATAACTAGACAACGCTTGTGATACAGACCTCATATTTGGTGTGGAAGTTGGTCGTGACCAGTAATCAATAACTTGACAGCGCTTTGTGTTACAGTCCTCATATTTGATGCGAAGGTCATCATGACTAGTAAATGACCCCTTTTTATTTTGGGGTCAGTAGGTCATGGTCACAGTTACCTTAAATACAGAAATTGCTTTCATGACTGGTACCCTTCATTGCTAAAGCTTACAAAAGTATCTAAATTTCCAAAAATTTAAATTCAATGCTAATAGATATCACTTGCACGTCAGGGGGGGCATTTGTGTTTGACAAACACCTCTTGTTTATGATTACATGGTCATAATATTTCTGTCTTCTTTATGTCAAGTTCAAATTTGATGGAGTTAAGCCCTTTTTGCACTTGGATTTTGACATGAAAACTGAACATTTGCTTTAAGTTTTCCATTTCTTAATATTTTTTCATAAACTTTCAAATTATGTTGCTTATGACAATGCGTTGACGAAGATGTCAAATTCTTTAGGTCAAGGTCACGGTTGATGGACGACACAAGTGTTCAACTAAACACCCATCTAGTTTAAAGTAAATACCTTATTTCATTTATTGTTTTTATGCCCCCGGCATCTAGTGATTGAACCGTCCGTCCGTCTTTCCGTCCGTCCGTCCGTACGTCCGTCCGTCCGTCCGGTTAACATTTTTCGGCAAGTTGGATATTTCTCAATTTCTACAAAGAGCATTGGCATAAAAGTTTATACACTTACTTAACAGTTCACAGGTCATGACCCTGACAAGTTACATAACTCTGGGTACCTTATTTCTGGTGTTATCTCCCCTTTTTGTACTTAAAAAAATGGTTAACCTGTTTCGGCAAGTTGGATATTTTTCCATTTCTACAAAGATCATTAGCATGAAAGTTTACAAACTTACTATACAGTGCACAGGGTATGACTCTTAACAAGTTACATAACTCTGGCTATCTTAATTCGGGGTTTTCTCCCCTATTTGTACTTGGAGATAAATGGTTAACATTTTTCGGCAAGTTGGATATTTCTGAATTTCTACAAAGAGCATTGGCATGAAAGTTTACACACTGACTTAACAGTTCACAGGTCATGACCCTGACAAGTTACATAACTCTGGGTACCTTATTTCTGGTGTTATCTCCCCTTTTTGTACTTAGAAAGATGGTTAACCTGTTTCGGCAAGTTGGATATGTTTCCATTTCTACAAAGATCATTAGCATGAAAGTTTACAAACTTACTATACAGTGCACAGGGTATGACTCTTAACAAGTTTCATAATTCTGGCAATCTTAATTCGGGGTTTTCTCCCCTATTTGTACTTAGAAATAAATGGTTAACATTTTTCGGCAAGTTGGATATTTCTGAATTTCTACAAAGAGCATTGGCATGAAAGTTTACACACTTACTTAACAGTTCACAGGTCTTGACACTGACAAGTTACATAACTCTGGGTACCTTTTTTCTGGTGTTATCTCCCCTTTTTGTACTTAGAAAATGGTTAACTTACTTCGGCATGTTGGATATTTCGCAATATCCACAAAGAGATCTGGCATTACAGTTTACACACATACTTAACAGTGCACAGATGATGACCCTTACAAGTTACGTAAGTCTGGCTACCTTTTTTCTGGGATTATCTCCCCATTTTTTACTTGGATAAACGGTTAACTTGTTTTATTTGATTTTTGCCCTTTTTTTTCTTAGAAATTAGAATTAAGACTTAGAAATTATGGTTAAAGTTTCAATGTTAGTGTTTTTCTAAGGTAATGCTATAGAAAAGGTTTAAAACAGATGTACTTAACATACTTTGATGAAAGTGTTGAGTGGTTACTATACTATACTATACCATACCATACCATACCATACCATACCATACCATACCATACCATACCATACCATACCACACCACACCACACCACACCACCACCACACCACCACCACACCACCACCACACCACAACACCACACCACACCACCACCACACCACCACCACCACCACCACACCACCACACCACCACCACCCCCCCCCACCACCACACCACCCCATTTCACACCACCACCCCCCCCCCCCACACCACACCACCAACAATAATACTGTCAACAACATCGTCAACAACACCACCAACAACACTGTCAACAACACCACCAACAACTTAACAACAATAGCATCAACAACACCAACAACCAACAACAATAACATCAACAACTGACAACACCAACAACAACACTGACAACTACACCAACAACAACATCAACACCACCAACATTACCAACACCAACAACAATATTAACAACAGCAACAACACCCACACCACCAACAACAGCAACCAGCATACCATACCTTACTATACTACACCAAACCCCACTACATCACTATAGGTGGGCAGGGATAGTGGGTTGATGGGTTGATGGGTGTGGGATTGGGGGTGTATGGACTGGGTTGTGTAAACCCTCTAAAAATAACTACAATAATAAAGTAACTGTAATTTATTGATTTCCTAACTTGGATTAAGAAACTTTTGTTCGTGTGTGTGTGTTGGGTGTCATAAACTCCTGAATCACTCCCCAGTTTAAATGAAGCCCAGTTTTAAATGTGCTTAAATATGTCTGACTTCGAATAGTCGAGCGTGCAGTCGTATCCGACTGGCTCTTGTTATGATAAATTCTTTTCATGTACAGGTTCTGGCACCAGATGGTTATTTTCATTATTTAGAACTAACTTGTGATTTTAGTTGCAGTTTTAACACTGAGCTATCATTTAAAATTTGTATTGTTACAAACTTCGCTACCGGGGGCATATGTGTTTTCCGAACACAGCTTCTTGTTTTTTTCAAAATGCAGATCAGTTTTTGGTGTTAGGCAGTCATACCAATGCTTATTGATACATGTGTATCATTAATCTTTATTATTTTTATGAAGCTACATGTATTAGTTTTCAGCCTAAAAATATAGGAAAGTTTCACACACACACATGTGACACTGTCATTATTCATGTACACATGCAACTCTTTATCACTCATTACAATATAGAGAAAGTGAACTGTGCTAGTAAGATTAAGGGCACTTGGCATTTAAGGTAGAAGGGTGCCATTCAAAAGGAAACCAGCTAGTGTGCCACCCTGCTCTTTCATTATAGAAACATCACTAAATGAACCATAAAACCTGTTGCGATCTAGGTGTTATTATATCACAGTATTATTGAATAAAAACGGTTTAAAAGTCCTACTTTTCCCTTACTTTTCAATGTCAGAAATTCCTACTTTGCCCTAATTTTAAAATAAAAAATGCCCTACTTTTGCCCTACTTTTTTCTGAAGAGGCAGTAGAAAGCCTGTCTAGTTATTATTAGATCCTTGTGTTTTTTATACGCCTGTGCCCAAGGTTATAAAACTGAGCATGGAAACCAGTCTCAAATCTCAAGCATGTGATTGGCTGAAATGGTGACCAGTCATCATTTCAGGCCAATCAGATGCTTGAGATTTGAGACTAGTTTCCAATCTCAGCTTTATAACCTTCAACACGATTGTAAAAAAGGGACATTACTGGGTATATTATGGGAAAACCTGTGGTGGGTGTAATTTTGGGACATCCATAAAAGTTGTCTGCTCTCTTACTTGGCTAGAATGTTTATGCCAAAGTTTTGCAAGAATTGATAGCCAGTTTGAAGCTTTAGTCACTCTATAGTTATGGTCTTTTAATTGGTGATAAAATAAACCAAATAAGCACTGTCTGCTCTCCAACTTGAGTCCAGATGTGTGTAAGTTTCATGCAGACAGAAAACAATGGTGTACAAGTTGCATACATGTAAGGAATATATACGTACAAGTTATATACTTATATAGAATGAAGAGAACCAAATAACACGACTCCTCATATAGACGATTCTATAAAATAAGTTTTACACGATTACTCCCCCTGAATTCTCTCTACGTCCGCCATTACACCACTGCAGATCTGAGAAAACATTACTTCAATAACATGAATAGTTACAATTAATCCTTTATAAATATATTCATTAAAATGATTGAAGGATCAGCTATGTGTTGCTGAATTGATAGACACAGGAGATATAGTAATAAGAATTTAAAATCACTAATTTTTACAGATTGAACGTAATTTGCCTTAAAAAAATATATCCACATTATAGCTATATTTTAGTTCTTATTTAAAAAAAGGGGGTAATGTTAACACTTGATTTCGGGCATTTTTCTGCATATATTTAACGAGGACAAGTGTACGTGATAAATAAAATATCAACTTGTTTAAAATTAAGCTGATTCAGCGGTAATTATTATGCTTTCAAACAAACAACAACAACAACAACAAACTTTGTTGTAAAGTAACAGACAAGTAAATTATAACAGCAAATTCTAAATTTTTCTGAAAAGTGAACTGCGAACAGTTTTTTTTTCCAAATGCAGCATACACAACTTTCTGTTGGATTAGAGTAAAGAGTGAATGCATATGTGGTTTTACGATCAAAATTATAAATAACCAAAAACAACAAAACAATATCATTTTGTTCTGTGTTTTTTTTTGCGCGAAATTAACTGTTTTCTGGCAAATGGTTTCTCCACTTAAACTAAACAAATTCATATACAAGTTAATGAATTAATTAAAACTTCCACATGAATCCTCATTATGAAAAAATATAATATTCAGTAAGATAACCTAGATAAAGAAAAGCAAACAATTCAAATTTTAGTTTTCAGAGAAACATATTTGACTGTCTCTATCAGCGGGGATTTTTTGAGTGAGAATCAAGCTACGATGATACAATATATCAAAATACAGAGATTATAAAACATAATTAAATATTCACATTTAAAACAATTTTCTACCGTTTTTTGGCAAATATATATGTCCAGGGCTGAGTGCAATACTATTCTATTCTATTAAGAAATATGAAAAAGATAGAATAATTTCGCACTCGGCCCTGGAAATATCACACTACCTCTATCATCAGAAGATGAAAATTTATCATAAATCATACATAATTATTTCTATTACATATAATATATTTATATAATGAACATTTATAGTGGCATTTCTTAAATTTCAAATTTTAACATCTTTAAATTATAAGAATATAGTTTGTCATTATCATTGCGTGGTTTTCTGCAGATATAAATTGAATATTCGTACGTTGTCGATCTCATTACGTAATTACAAAAGACATAAATTAGCCTACTTCTCTTGAAAAAATAAAAACTTGTTATTAAATATCAAAAATATAATATAATATTAAAACAAGTTATAACAGCATTATAAATATGGGAAGGTTGAGCTATACAGAGTTTTGATACAAAACTACATAGCGTTTTCTATATAACTTATAAGATTTTCAGGAAATCTGCAGTGGTGTAATGGTGGACAGTTCACATGACAAACAAGATGGCGGCGGTCTAAATAGAATTGTCTATACATGTAATTGGTAGCTATGGGAATTTCAGGAAGTTACAAAAATATTGAGTTGATGAGTTCAGGCAGTATGTGAAAGAAATATGACTTAGTCCATATATATGCATTTTATTATATGCATGAATGTTGATCCAGATCAGCTGGCACCTCTGTGCCATTAAATCAGTATCTGCACTGTTTTCTTTTTAGGTCAGAAATAACCTAAGAAATAAAAAAGTGAACAGTGTTGAATCAGAGACTTATCTGGATTTACACTATTTGCACATGTATAACAGCCATATTCCATGGAGTTAACCCTTTCCTGGATATATACGCATTTTTACGCATGTGCGACCAGTGTAGATCCAGATCAGCCAGCACATTCGTGCCGACTGATCAGGATCTGCACTGGTCACATTTTGGTCGAAATAACCTAACGACTCAAAAAGTGAACAGTTTAGATTCTGATCATATGGCAGGGATGTGAAGGCTGATCTAGATCTAAACTGTTCACCCTAGCAATAAAGGTGTATTTGTACAGGAAAGGGTTATTGGTTAAAATCCTTCTTTTCAGATCTTGATTCTTGTATCGCACAGATGTCCAATCACAGTGAATGTACTGCGGCCATGTACCACCTGGTCATAACTCCTAACAAGACACAAACAGAACTGTGCACGTAAGTTATTACACAGAATTGTACATTTTGTTAGTCCCAAAGAACTGTCTGGCTAACTTGATATACAACTTGATTTAAATACTATGGTATCATTATTTTCGGTGAGGGTTTAATTTTCACATATTTTGTGCTAAGTAAAAAGTGTGAACTTTAACCCTAGCAAAAAGCTTATCTTAAAAGAATAATAAACTGTGCAAATTTATGTTGGTGCAAAAATGTTATGCTGACTTTTTTTATTACAGAATGTTCCGTGATCTCGCACAGAAAGCATGCTGCTGACATTTTTTATTACAGAATGTTGGGTGATCTCACACAGAAAGCATGCTGCTGACTTTTTTTATTACAGAATGTTCCGTGATCTCACACAGAAAGCATGCTGCTGACTTTTTTGATTAGCTAACCTGTCACGTAGTGACAGGGTGAGCTTTTGTGAGGGGGGTTTGTCCGTTGTCCATCCGTCCGTCCACAATTGTTGTCCACACTCTAGCGGACGGAATTTTGGTCAAATCTTCTTCAAACTTGGTCAGAATGTTTATCTCAATGATATCTAGATCAAGTTCGAAACTGGGTCATGTGACCTTGAAATCTAGGTCACTGGGTCAAATTGTACAAAAAGCTTGTCCGCACTCTAGCAGTCTTAATTATGGTGTGATCTTCTTTAAACTTGGTCAGAATGTTTATCTCAAAAATATCTAGGTCAAGTTTGAAACTGGGTCATGTGACCTCAAAATCTAGTTCACTGGGTCAAATTATAGAAAAAGCTTTTCCGCACTCTAGCGGTCTTAATTGTGGTGCGATCTTCTTCAAACTTTGTCAGAATGTCTATCTCAATGATATTTAGGTCAAGTTTGAAACTGGGTCATATGACCTTAAAATCTAGGTCACTGGGTCAAATTATAGAAAAAGCTTGTCCGCACTCTAGCAGTCTTAATAATAGTGCAATCTTGTCTGAAAAAGCTTGTCTGCACTCTAGCGATTGTAATTTTGGTCCGTTTTTTTATGCCCCCGCAACGAAATGGCGACGGGCATTAAGAGTTGCTAAACTACTGGTGGGAATTTAATGAAACTTTACCACAATGCTTGGCTTGATATGTAGTTGTGCATGAAGGTGGGGTTTCGCTCTTACATGTTCCGTTCAGAAGTTATGGCCCTTCGATACTTCCATTTACATTAGTTTTAATAGGAATATATCTTGTGAACGCAACTTCTCCTAAACTACTGGTGGGAATTTAATGAAACTTTACCACAATGCTTGGCTTGATATGTAGTTGTGCATGAAGGTGGGGTTTCTCTCTTACATGTTCTTTTCAGAAGTTATGGCCCTTTGATACTTCCATTTACATTAGTTTTAATAGGAATATATCTCGTGAACGCAACTCCTACACTACTGGTGGGAATTTAATAGGCCAGTCAGCGTACCCCAAAATAGCATCGAAGTGTGAAGAAATTGCAAAAGAATTGATTTGTATGTTTTTTGTTAGAAGAACATGTCTACTTTAACGGGTAAAAAGTTGCAATTCGGAAACTGATGGGAAATTTGGAAAAAACGCGTTTGAACTTACTGACTGGAAAAAATCTGCAAATTTTAAACATATCCATTTTTGGATAAAATTAAAGCATTGATCATAGTTTTAATAAAACTATTGCCATAGAACGCTGGAAAATGACTTTATTGAACTAGTAAATGTTTAAAACTTGCCATTGTTTCGTTTTGCTTTGCAATCTTGCGAAATCAGAACATTTTTTGAGGTTATTTTACCCCACCCACTTAAGTAAAAATTATCAAAATAGCATGAAATCGGCAGGAAAATGCAAAATAATTGATTTGTATGTTTTTTGCTAGAAGAACATGTCTACTTTAAAGGGTTAAAAGTTGCAATTTGAAAATTAATGGGAAATTGGGAAAAAACGCATTTGAACTGACTGACCGATAAAAATCTGCATATTTTCAGCATACCGATTTTGGATAAAATTAAAGCATTGATCGTAGTTTTAATAAAACTATTGTCATAAAATTCCGGAGAATGTCGTTATTGAGCTAGTAAATGTTTAAAACTTGCCATAGAGCCTTTTTGGTTCGCAATCTTGCGAAATCAGAACATTTTTAGAGGTCATTTTACCCCACCCACTTAAGAAAAAATCAAAAAAAATCATCAAATTGTTAGGAAAATGCAAAAGAATTGATTTTTATGGTTTTTTGTAAGAAACACGTGTCTTCTTAAAAGGACAAACAGTTGCAATTTGAAAACTGATGGGAAATTTAAAAAAAACAAAAAAAAATTCAACTGACTGACTGATAAAAGCTGCAAATTTACAACATATCCATTTTTGGAATTAAAGCATTGATCATAGTTTTAATAAAACTTTTGTCAAAGAATACTGAAGAATGTCGTTAGTGAAGTTGTAAATGTTCAAAACTTGCCATATTTTCATTTTGGTTTGAAACTTTGCAAAATCAGAACATTTTAGAGGTTCTTTTACCCCACCCACTAAAGTTAAAATTAATATTTTGATAAATATAAATTTGTTTTATTCTTTTCAATTTTTTAAATACAATTTAAAATGCATAAATATGATACACCTAAGTTTATTATATAATCATTGTATATCAATATAATTAAGTAAACGAAAACTGTACATGCATAGAAGGCATTATTCTCATGAATGTAAAATGTAGTTCACATCCTAACAAAATACACTTAATGTTCTAAATACACCAATACTATAATTTAAATTACTCTACATAGAATTGGATTGGATAAACACTTATAAACATGAAATATCGCCATTAAAGTGACCTGGTGCTTTCCTACACAAATGAAATTTAATCCAGTAGGGGCAAAACCAAAGGTCACACAATTGTCAGTTACTGACGTTATGTAAGAAGATACGGACGCAGCCTAAGGCTACAACAGTTTTTCTAAGCATTGCCACTGTTTCATAATCTAATTGTTAAATATTATTTAAGAAAAAAGCAATATATGCATATCAGAAATCGCCACACTCAAAAGAGAACAATATAAATCCTTTACTAGATAGATACCGTTTTTTAGCTCACCTGTCACGTAGTGACAGGGTGAGCTTTTGTGAGGGGGGTTCGTCCGTCGTCCGTCCGTCCGTCCGTCCGTCCGTCCGTCCGTCCGTCCGTTCACAATTGTTGTCCGCACTCTAGCGGACAGAATTTTGGTCCAATCTTCTTCAAACTGGTCAGAATGTTTATCTCAATGATATCTAGGTCAAGTTCGAAACTGGGTCATGTGACCCTGAAAACTAGGTCACTAGGTCAAATTAAAGAAAAAGCTTGTCTGCACTCTAGCGGTTGTAATTTTGATCCGTTCTTCTTTAAACTTGGTCAGAATGTTTATCCCAATGATATCTAGGTCAAGTTCGAAACTGGGTCATGTGACTTTGAAATCTAGGTCACTAGGTCAAATTATAGAAAAAGCTTGTCCGCACTGTAGTGGTCGTAATTTTGGTCCGATCTTCTTCAAACTTGGTCAGAATGTTTATCCCAATAATATCTAGGTCAAGTTCAAAACTGGGTCATGTGACCTTGAAATCTAGGTCACTAGGTCAAATAATAGAAAAAGCTTGTCCGCACTCTAGTGGTCGTAATTTTGATGCAATCTTCTTTAAACTTGGTCAGAATGTTTATCTTAATAATATCTAGGTCAAGTTTGTTACTGGGTCATGTGACCCTTAAAACTAGGTCACTAGGTCAAATTAAAGGAAAAGCTTGTCTGCACTCTAGCGGTTGTAATTTTGGTCCGTTCTTCTTTAAACTTGGTCAGAATGTTAATCCCAATGATATCTAGGTCAAGTTGGAAACTGGGTCATGTGACCTTGAAATCTAGGTCACTAGGTCAAATTATAGAAAAAGCTTGTCCGCACTCTAGTGGTCGTAATTTTGGTCCGATCTTCTTCAAACTTGGTCAGAATGTTTATCCCAATGATATCTAGGTCAAGTTCGAAACTGGGTCATGTGACCTTGAAATCTAGGTCACTAGTTCAAATTATAGAAAAAGCTTGTCTGCACTCTAGCGGTCTAAATTTTGATGCGATCTTCTTCAAACTTGGTCAGAATGTTTATCTCAATGATATCTAGGTCAAGTTCGAAACTGGGTCATATGACCTTGAAATCTAGGTCACTGGGTCAAATTATAGAAAAAGCTTGTCCGCAATCTAGCAGTCTTAATTTTAGTGCAATCTTCTTTAAACTTGAACAGAATGTTTATCTTAATGATATCTAGGTCAAGTTCGTAACTGGGTCATGTGACCCTTAGAACTAGGTCACTAGGTCAAATTAAAAGAAAGCTAGTCTGCACTCTAGCGGTTGTAATTTTGGTCCGTTCTTCTCTAAACTTGGTCAGAATGTTTATTCCAATGATATCTAGGTCTAGTTTGAAACTGGATCATGTGACCTTGAAATCTAGGTCACTAGGTCAAATTATAGGAAAAGCTTGTCCGCACTCAAGTGGTCGTAATTTTAGTCTAATCTTCTTCAAACTTGGTCAGAATGTTTATCCCAATGATATCTAGGTCAAGTTCGAAACTGGGTCATGTGACTTTGAAATTTAGGTCACTAGGTCAAATTATAGAAAAAGCTTGTTAGCACTCTAGTGGTCGTAATTATTGTTAGATCTTCTTCAAACTTGGTCAGAATGTTTATTTCAATAATATCTAGGTCATGTTCGAAACTGAGTCGTGTAACCTTGAAATTTAGGTCACTAGGTCTAATTGTAGAAAAAGCTTGTCCGCACTCTAGCGGTCTTAATTTTGATGTGATCTTCTTCAAACTTGGTCAGAATGTTTATCTCGATGATATCTTGGTCAAGTTCGAAACTGGGTCATGTGACCTTGAAATCTAGGTCACTAGATCAAATTATAGAAAAAGTTTGTACGCACTGTAGTGGTCTTAATTTTTGTCCGAACCATTGAACAGATGTTCGCAGGTGAGCGACCCAGGGTCCCTTGGACCCTCTTGTATTGTGTAGGCGAACAGTTAAGATCGAGATCAGCCGGCACATCGATGCCATCTGATCAGGATATATACTGTTGGCTTTTAGAGTTTAAAGATACTTTCGACAAAGATGACAAGTGCAGACCCAGATTAGACGGCACGATCTACAGTACGCTGGGCGAACACGTTTAAATTCGTATATTTGGAGAAAAGGGTTAAGGTGTAGGATAAAATATGGCGAGCATTGTTCAAGTTCATATGTATCCATCAATATCTAATTCTGCCTGAGTTGGAGAATTCGAACACCCAAAGCAACAACACACAATTCAAAAACTACAACTCTGATAACATTCCAAGCCATGTTTTCTAAAAGTACTACATTGTTACTTCATTAACGGCAACAGTTGGCATTTAAAATACATGTATTGTCAATTGTACAGGAGGCAGAGAACAAATACTTGTTACCAGTCAAATCCCACCCCTAGTCTTCAGGTTTAAGCATTGTATTTCCAATCCAGATCTGGCTCTGAATATAGACGTGTTTATAATAAAAAATGCTGAGTCTAATGTTGGAGATAATGTATGAAATTGCACAAATAACGTCCTTTTCATCACCTTCACTGTAAATTTTTGATCTTGGCTATCTAGCGATATACATGGAGATCTGTCTAATAACATGAGGATAGTCTTTTCATCTAGTTTTCCTACATATCTTTGTCTGATTGACTCGTCATGGACTGTTTCTCAGCTTCTTGCGTCTATATTAACAATCAACTCCTTTATTGCAGATGACTTTCCTATTCTTAATATGTAAGAAGTTAAATCACAACCAGTATTGGCATGCCAAAGAAGTAACAGATCACATTTATTTCAGAAAACACAGACTGCATATTTTGATGTTCTAGATCTTTCTCGGTGATGGTCTTTTTTGCCTTATATCGGATCGCACGTACACTTCCTGTGCTGAGTCTTCTTCAACGACACATGTGATCTCTTGCTCAGCACGTTCAGTGTCTGTCAAAGCACATCATGGAACCATTAATTATTCTGTTTTGTACATTTCTGGTATATATAGTGTCTTGAAGTTCGATGGGTCTGACAGAACAAACATCTGCACCTCTCTTCAGACTTTTAATTTTAGCATGCTTGCCATAAAAACTACAGTCTTACGAAAATCAAATGTGACAATTTAACATGTGACGCAATTGTCATTATTACATAAGAGAATCTCAAATATGGTCTGTGTAACATCGTGGATACACAAGATTCTATCCCTGCTGGTTCTGTTGACGGTGCAATAACCTTTACCACGGTGTGTCACAGCCTTCAAATAAAGAATAAAATTGGTCTTTATGATTTGCAAAAAATGTGAAATTGAGATTTGAATTACAAAATCCAAGTCAAATATATGCAAACGTAACAGCATTTATTTAAAATGAAAAGCATTTACTCTAACCACCATTTCAGAAGTTAATGTTCACATTAGCAGAACCGAAAGGATGAATGAAATCCATTGTCCTGATGATGCAAAACACACCCAGCTTGTTCAATTTATGTTTGCAAACCAATATCGATTTTCTAAAACGTGTATTTAAAAATATGAACATGCATGTCAGGAATTTTAATTATAAACAGAAAACACAGCCTCCTCAAGCAGCCAAAACTTAAAGAGGAAAAGAGAGCATGTGTTATAAGATGATCGATTTCAAATAAGACACCACAAACAATAAACAAAAGAGAGATCTATTCGGGTGACCGCCTAGGAACGGTCAGTGATATAATAATTTGTCACTGGGGGTATAAACCAGGTTCTAGAGTTCACCAACCTCACACTTGCCCCAACAAGTTCCCATATGAACAAACACGTAAAAGTTGTCTTGGTGTAATAATTCCAACTCATCTAAAACTCGACATTGTTGCACGCAAAAGCACACAAACATATAAAACATAAGAAGCTAATAGTATTGTAATGCAAAAGGGCAGATAGTCAATGATCTTATTGAGGCCAGAGTCTGGAGTCAAATCAGCAAAAACAAGATGACACGGATAAAAGAAACAAAAATCGAGCATCTAGGTTCTGTTACAAGATTTTATAAACTCTTAAAACCATGTCACCATCGTCCAACCAAAGAGGTGCATTTTATTTTCTTAAGTTTATTAATAAAATCTTGATAGAAAACTGACTGTGAAATACCTGAATGCAATAGTGATAATAAACTGAACCTGTACTTAATGATAAAATCCCAACGTTTCTTTCACCGTATTAAATGACATTTGTTCTGTTGTTATAAATATCTGTATTGCAAAATAGATTATTTAGTCATTAAGATACAGATACACCCTATTCATAGTCGAGTGATAATGATATTGGAATGTCATATGACTCTGCAAATAATGATGAAACAATTAATAAATATGTGTTAGATTAAATAAACATAGCGTAAAATATGTTTACAGAATGAAAAGGCTGCTTTTTGATAAATATTTTTGTTAATATAATATATTGATGTAAAACTTATTTTTTTATTGTTTCTTCGTGTTTCGTGTTGAAGATTAATGTTACAATAATAAAGTATTGTTTATACACTATATTTCATTTTTCATAAATTTATGTACTCCTTATTTGCCGATATTCACTGTAAAACACGAATAAGACAATTACATCTAAAAGAATTATAGTTATGGTTTTGCTGCGTATTGGCTTCCGTAGTTTTAAAAATCAGCGAAAACCTTCTTGTGAAGGTCAATACCAAATCTACGGAAAATAGCCATATTGGGGATTTTTTTTCAATATTTTACAATATTTAGCTGTTTTGTGTTTACTTTATTGAGTTTAATAATGAAATATATAACAAAATAAATGAAAATTCACTGGTTCCCGTTATACGATGAAATCGATCATTTACAGGCATTTTTAAGTCAAGCATTCAAACTAATGCATTAAACAATGAAAAATATATACAATATGAAATTAATAATAATCAACTTACATGACAAAAGTCCTCATTCCAGACAACAATTCTTGCAATAAACACACGACCTTGTTTGTTTACATGCTTCCGGAAGTTCAAAAATGGCGCGTGCAAACTTATGTGTTCGAGTATGGCGTACCATCACAGCCATAATTGTTGAACCATTTAACCCGAAAATTAAATGGTCAATTAAACCAATTTCCCCCAACCCACCGGAGTGCAACTTTTTGTTGGATGTATATCTATGTCTGATGTTTCGCAAATGACATTTAGTGAAACTTTTGCAATTAGTTCAAGGTGATATGCTACGCTGACTGGACTATAATGAAACTTTACCACAATGCTTGGCTTATTATGTAGTTGTGCATGAAGGTGGGGTTTTGCTCTTACATGTTCGGTTCAGAAGTTATGGCCCTTTGATACTTCCATTTACATTAGTTTTAATAGGAATATATCTTGGGAACGCAACTCCTCCTACACTACTGGTGGGAATTTAATGAAACTTTACCACAATGCTTTGCCTGATATGTTGTTGTGCATAAAGGTGGGGTTTTGCTCTTACATGTTCTGTTCAAAAGTTATGGCCCTTTGATAATTTCATTTACATTAGTTTTATTCTTATATTTTGTGTTAAGCAAAATATGCATTTTGCCCATAACTTTAAAACTACTTGAGATATTGCCTTAAAACTTGAAATATATTTTCACCATCAAAATCTACATCATAACCAACAAGACCCATAACCCTGCTTCCAATATTTTTTCAAATTATGCCCCTTCTTCACTTACATTTTGTGTTAAGCAAAATATACACTTGGCCCTTAACTTTGTTATGAATGGAGGGATTTCAAAATAACTTGGCACAAATGTTCACCAAGACAAGGTGGTGTGTTGCATACAACACCCATGCCTGTAGGTCCAAGGTCAAGGTCACTGTTACTAAAAATAGAAATTTCTTGCAAAATTGTGTCGGCTCTGTAACTTTGTTATTTGTTATTGGATTTTTAAATAACTTGGTTTAATTGATCACCATATTAAGACTGTGTGTCACATACATTCCCAAGCCTGTAGGTCCAAGGTCAAGGTCAATGTTACTAAAAATAGAATTTTCTTCTCCAGGCTGTAACTTTGTTATGAATGGAGGGATTTCAAAATAACTTGGCACAAATGTTCACCATGACAGGGTGGTGTGTCCGCACAAAACCCATGTCTGTAGATCCAAGGTCAAGGTCACTGTTACTAAAAATAGAATTTTCTTGTAATAGGAATATATATAGTGAACACAACTTGTCCTACACTACTGCTGGGAGCTTTATGAAAACCCATAGCGGGGGCATCCGTGTCCTTTGGACACATTTCTAGTCTTTAAACTTGGTCAGAATGTTTATCCCAATGATATCTAGGTCTAGTTCAAAACTGGGTCAGGTGACCTTGAAATCAAGGTCACTAGGTCAAATTATAGAAAAAGCTTGTCCGCACTCTAGTGGTCGTAATTTTGGTTCGATCTTCTTCAAACTTGGTCAGAATGTTTATCCCAATGATATCAAGGTCAGGTTCGAAATTGGGTCATGTGACCTTGAAATCTAGGTTGCTAGGTCAAATTATAGAAAAAGCTTGTCCGCACTCTAGTGGTCGTAATTTTGGTCAGATCTTCTTCAAACATGGTCAGAATGTTTATCCCAATAATATCTAGGTCATGTTCGAAACTGGGTCATGTAACCTTGAAATTTAGGTCACGAGGTCAAATTATAGAAAAAGCTTGTCCGCACTCTAGCGGTCTTAATTTTGATGCGATCTTCTTCAAACTTGGTCAGAATGTTTATCCCGATGATATCTAGGTCAATTTCGAAACTGGGTCATGTGACCTTGAGATCTAGGTTAAATTATAGAAAAAGCTTGTCCGCACTCTAGTGGTTTAACTTCTTCCAACTTGGTCAAATGTTTATCCTAATGATATCTAGGTCAAGTTCGAAACTGAGCCATGTGACCTTGAAATCTGGGTCACTAGGTCAAACTATAGAAAGAGCTTGTCCGCACTCTAGTGATCGTTAATCTGGTCTGATCTTCTTTAAACTTGGTCAGAATGTTTATCTCAATGATATCTAGGTCAAGTTTGAAACTGGGTCATGTGACCTTGAAATCTAGGTCATTAGGTCAAATTATAGAAAAAGCTTGTCCGCACTCTAGTGGTCGTAATTTTGGTCCGATCTTCTTCAAACTTGGTCAGAATGTTTACTCAATAATATCTAGGTCAAGTTCGAAACTGGGTCATGTGACCTTGAAATCTAGGTCACTAGGTCAAATTATACAAAAAAGCTTGTCCGCACTCTAGCGGTCTTAATTTTGATGCGATCTTCTTCAAGCTTGGCCAGAATGTTTATGCCAATGATATCTTGGTTAAATTCGAAACTGGGTCATGTGACCTTGAAATCTAGGTCACTAGGTCAAATTATAGAAAAAGCTTATCCACACTCTAGTGGTCGTAATTTTTGTCCGATCTTCCAACTTGGTCAGAATGTTTGAAAATGGCTACGCTTGATTCATTATACTTAATTTAATAGAACAATACGCACATTAATTGAATGAAACTGTGTATCCGATATTGCGCGAGCGTATCGGTTCACTCTGCTTTAATTTTTCAATGATATATTTCTAAGTCAAGTTCGTAACTGGGTCATGTGACCGTTAAAACTAGGTCTACTCATACAATAATCTTGTCTGCGTTGAAACTTAGTCAAAATGCCACTGACTTGCAACCATTGAACAGATGTTCGAAGGTGAGCGACCCAGGGTCCCATGGACCCTCTTGTTACAGAATGTTCCGTGATCTCACACAGAAAGCATGCTGCTGACTTTTTTTATTACAGAATGTTCCGTGATCTCGCAGAGAAAGCAGAGGATTGTCTTACATCCAAATTCCCAGAATGCAAAGCAGCAGTATCGTCTTATTTGTTACAACTTATCATCACCTCTTATGCTGCGTATGCCCCTGGACTTCTATATTGTTCAAGTGAGTCATTGTATTTCTTCTGCCATTTACTACAATTTAACACTTTAATTACAATTTAACCCTTAACTCAACATAAATACATTTTGCAACATCTGTGCCATTTGATCAGGATCTACACTGTTTGCTTCTAAGTCAGTCAGAAAGCAAACAGATCCTGATTAGAAAATATGGATGTGGCAGCTGATCATATTATTTGCACATGCGATCAATAAAGGGTTCAACAAAAATTCTTTTTTGTTTATGATGTATTTGATTAGCTTGTTTTAAGCAGATTTTGATTCATTTTCAGGACAGTAATGGAAATGCATTACTACCTCACAAATGTTACACAAGTAAACATTTCAATTTTTACTAATTCTTAATGAGTGTATATTTCTTTTTGTTCTTAAATTAGATATAGGTCAAATTTTTAATTCGAATTTTACTTAAGTACTTTCTTTTTTGTTCAAAAACATGGCAAGGCAGTTGAACTAAAATAATCTTGAACCCAGGTCTATTGACAGCATTTTAGGCAACAAACCATGGTCATTTAACAGCGAGAATATCTGATGAAGTTAACTTCCAGTAAAAATTGCAAGGAATTCACCAGGTCCCAAGATCATAAAACTGAGAATAGAAACCAGTCTTAAGTCTCAAGGATCTAATTGGCTGAAATGGTTGCCATTTCAGCCAATCGGATGCTTGAGATTTGAGACTGGTCCCTTGATTCTGTGTAATGACCTTAGCAAGTTAGGCCCAGTTCTGAGGTTATTAAATTTTCCTTATTCATTTACATTCCTGGTAGCAAGGTAAGAAAGATAAAATGATATTCTATTTAAATTTCCAGACCCTGATGCTTTTTGCATGGCACAGCTCTCCAACCACGGTGAATGTACAGCGTCTATGACCTATCTGACTATCATGCCAAACATGTCTTATACAGAAATGTGCACGTAAGTTGTTGTTAAGAATCATCTATTAATCTGAAATTTACATAATCCATGTTCATTTGACAGTGGATTAAACAATACAGAGCGATTAAATAAAGCTCCTCACTTTTCGCTGAATTGTGCAGGGGTTTGCTTGATCATATGTTCTCCATGTTCATTTGACAGTAGATTGAACAAACAGCGTGCTTGACCCTTTCCTGTATAGATACACCTTTACTGCTAGGGCAAACAGATTTGATCCAGATCAGCCGGCACATCCGAGCCGTCCGATCAGGATCTAAACTGTTCGCTTTTCGATTCATTAGGTTATTTCTGACCAAAATGCTAGCAGTGCAGATCCTGATCAGACGGCACAGATGTGCCGGCTGATCTGGATCTACACTGGTCCCACATGCGTAAAAATGCGTATATATCTAGGAAAGGGTTAAAGAAAGCCCTTCACTTTCACTGAATTGTTCAAGTAATTGTTTAGAGTTATTCAGGAAACTGAAATTGTTATGTTATCTAGTGTCTTCCTTGGTCTGTTAATTAAAAGATAATTTGTCTGAACTGATATACATGTCTTGTAAAGGAAAAACTAATTTTATTTCATCAGTTACATGATATCAACAGCCATGAATTAATTGATCATAAACATGAGTTTGGAGGCCAGTCTCAAATTTCAAGCATCAGATTGCCTGAAATAGTGACAAGTTGCTTCAGATGCTTGAAATTTGAGACTGGTCTTCAGTTTTAGTTTTATGATATTGGACCAAGTCACCGATTAATTATTACATGGCAATTGAGCATTTTCAGTTTTCAATTACACAGTAAGTTATTTTTTCACACTTCAAGATAAACAGTCAAGAATGTATACACGAGAAGAATCAGGGACTCGGAAAATATTTTTTCTCATCACCAAAATATTGAGATAATAGAATTTGACTTATTCAGATTTATTTTACATAGGT
This sequence comes from Corbicula japonica, assembly GCA_038501625.1. Classification (NCBI taxonomy): domain Eukaryota; kingdom Metazoa; phylum Mollusca; class Bivalvia; order Venerida; family Cyrenidae; genus Corbicula; species Corbicula japonica. Next base: position 5,641,057 of record JAZAYU010000007.1, read on the forward strand.
AAATCATGACTTTGATCGGGACTTTTTAACCATAATATTGAGTTTTGCAATTTTGAGATAACAAATTCAAAATTACTGTTCACTTATGATGACAAAAATGTTGAGATACTACCAGAATCTGTAGGTTGAATTTGTATTCTGACAAAATTATCTCCATTTCACTACCTCTTCAATAAGATACGTTTATTTTGAGAATTATGGTATTGTTGTGCACAATATAAAGATTGCTCTACCGGTAATGTTTTTTATTACAGAATGTTCCATGTCCTTGAAAAGAAAGCTGCCGACTGTCTAACAGCAGAAGTCCCAGAATGCCATGCTGCTGTATCCTCTTATGTTTCACAAGTTCACAACCAATATGATGCCTTTTTCCCTGGACTTCAGTATTGCACAGGTAAATGATTGTTATTCTTCAGGCTTCTTTCCTTCTTTGAGTGAAAGGCTTGGCAGAGTGAGCTCTTGTGATCAAATTTTAACTTATGAAATAGCACAATTTTTGTTGGTTTTTAGTTGTTAGCTCACCAGAGCCGAAGGCTCTGAGTGAGCTATTGTGATCAGAGGGGCACCAGATGTCCGTCGTCCGGCGTCCGTCGTCCGTCAACATTTTCTTTGTTAACGCGATAGAGGCCACAGTTTTCAACCGATTTTCATCAAACTTGGTCAGAATGTTTCTCTTGGTGGTGTGATGACCCCTATTGAAACTGGGTCATCTTGGGTCAAAAACTAGGTCACTAGGTCAGATTAAAGCAAAAATTTTGTTAATGCAATAGAGGTCACATTTTTTATCTGATTGTCATCAAATTTGGTATGAATATTGATATTAATGATCTCTACTCAAATTATTAAAATCATGTTCTTGAATTGCCCAGGGGCCCCGCCCTGGGGTTTTCAAAATTTTTTTCTTTTAAATTCTGTTTTTAACCTTTGATTTTCTATAGTTATCAACCAGATTTTGGCACAAACTTTATACCATCTAAAAATTCAATCTTTCCTGAACAATTCATTCACTGGTTGTTCAGTGATAAAATTTGAAACAAAAATTTTAGTAGCAGAGTGAAAATTTTAAGTGACAAAATTTCAATAGTTCTACCTGTCTTCAGCTATATTAAGATGTATAAGAATGCATTATGGAGTTCAATGCTCTGGTTGCTGGTCATATTAAATGACCTACTGAACTTTCCTGCTTAGATCTGTGTTATGCAATATGAAGAACTTTGCTCTGGAAGTTTTTATAGGGTAAATTTTGACATATTCTATGAAATAATCATTTGTAATTTATAGCACTGAACATGGGCTTTTGTGAATATTTTGTTCAAATTTGTAAGTAAAGCAACAACAACAACAACAACAAATTTGAAGTACATTCACAAAATGTTCAGACTATATTAACCCTTTCATCCATATACACAACTTTTTGCATGGGCGAACAGTGTAGATCCAGATCAGCCGGCACATCCAAACAATCTGATCAGGATCTGCACTGTTCGCTTTTTTATGTATTAGGTTATTTCTAACTAAAATGGGACCAGTGCAGATCCTGATCAGACGGCAGGAATGTGCCAGCTGATCTGGATCTACTTGTTCCACCTGCGTAAAAATGCGTATATAAGGAGGAAAGGGTTATGTTGTACGTGTATGTATAAAAAATGGCTAGTTAATTGGAGGTCTCAGAACTCCAGCATGTGATTTTTTTCTAAGACTAGTATCAGTTTTCAGCAGTCATTTGCTTGAGAATTGAGTATGGTCTCTAGTCTCAGTTTTATTGTCTTTAGCCCTGATCTTGACCAAACTCTTTCCACTCGTACATATTTTTTTGCTATGCCAACAGTGTAAATCCAGATCAGCTGGCTTATTTATGTAGTCTATTCAGGATCTGCACTGGTTGAATTTTAGTCAGAATTAACTGAACAAATAAAAAAGCTAACAGTGTAGATTTTGTTTAGCAAAAGGGATATGCTGACTGATCTGGATCTACACTGATTGTCCATTGAAAAAAAGTATATATATGGAGGAAAAGGTTAAGCATTTTTGTAGAAAAGGTTTAGTCTATTAATTAGAGAAAGAGCTCTTGTCCGTGGTCAATGAATGACCTACTGAACTTTCCTGCTTAGATCTGTGTTATGCAATTTTAAGAACTTTGCTCTGGGAGTTTTTATTAGGTAAACAACATTCTTACTTTAAAGCACTTTGAATATCAGACTTTTCTTAATATTTTATTCACTGTTTGTAATTAAAGCCCCAGCTTTAAAATTATAATAATATAAATAAGAATATACCACTAAAAACATCATTTTTGTCCAAATAGACTCCAATTTATGACCTCTTTAACAGAACACAAAAGGTCTGGTCAAATTCTTTCTTATAGATGGGATTTTTAAATGATATTGTTAAATTGTCATTCACGAACTTTTAAGAAGCTAAATATAATGGAGCTATATTTAGCATTTATTTTTAACGACGCGACAACTTCATGCGCGATCTCGATTTCTGTGACGTTTCGGAAATCTTACTTTCGTTTTTAGTCGCGCGGACCAAATTTAATTCAGTAAATTAAAATTTTATTAGCCCGAACTAATGCTGCAAATTAGTGACTATAGTTCCAAATACATGTAATATTTCATACAAGAGCGGGTTAAATTGAAGTAATGTCGCTTTAAAACACCAACTACAACAAATTTAAAGCTAATTCTTAAAATGTTCAGACTATATTAACCCTAGATCTAGATCAGTTGGCACATCCACCCATATTATTTTATCAGGATCTACACTGTTTGCTTTTTGATTCATTAGGTTATTTCTGACCCATTGGAACCACTGCAGATCCTGATCAGATGGCACAAATTTGCCGGCTGATCTGGATCTACACTTGTCGCAGATGCATAAAAATGGGTAATTATGGAGGAAAGGGTTAAAGAGAGGTTTCAGCTGTATACAGTGTATGTAAACAAACTGGCATATAAATAGGGGGTCTCAGAACTCATGCATTTCATTTTTTTCAGTTTTTGGCAGTCAGATGCTTGAGAATTGAGTATGGTCTCTAGTCTCAGTTTTATTGTCTGTCCGCCGGTCAGTACATTATGCATTAGTTTGTTGACACTCTAGCGGTCACATTTTTGCCTCGATTGTTTTGAAACTTGGTCAGGATGTTTGTCTAAATGATTTCTTAGATGAGTTTGAATATGGGTCATCTGGGTCCAAAAACTAGGTCACTGTTACTAAAAATAGAATTTTCTTGTGAACACTCTAGCGGTCACATTTTTGCTTTGTTGTCATGAAACTTGGTCAGGATGTTCGTCTCGGTGATTTCTTGGACGAGTTCGAATATGGGTCATCTTGGTCTAAAAACAACATTAGTGCTTTTTAAAATAGAAATTTCTTGTTAACACTCTTGCCGTAACATTTTTGCTCCAATTGTCATGAAACTTAGTCAGGATGTCTGTCCCAGTAATTTCTTGGATGTTCTTAGGATGTTTGTACCAATGATTTCTTGTACGTGTTCGAATATGGATCATCTGGGTCCAAAAACTAGGTCACTGTTACTAAAAATAGAATTTCCCTGTTAACACTGTTGCTGTGACATTTTTGCTCTGATTGTCATGAAACTTGGTCAGGATGTTTGTCCCAATTATTCTTGGACGAGTTCGAATATGGGTCCAAAAACTAGGTCACTGTAATTAAAAATATAATTTTTTGGTTAACACTCTAGCTGTCACATTTTTGTTTCGATTGTCATGAAACTTGGTCGGGATGTCTGACCCAGCAATTTCTCGGACGAGTTTGAATATGGGACATCTTGGTCCAAAAACTAGGTCACTGTTAATGAAAATAGAATTAACTTGTCTTCCCTGTAAATTTGTTATTTCTCATTGCTTTTCAAAATAACTTGGCACAAATGTTCACCATGACAAGGCGGTGTGTCGAGTACAATACCGGTCTCAGAACTCAAGAGTTTAATTGTGTTCTTCTACAGTTATCAACCAGACCTTGACACAGAGTTCATACCATTTTAAAATTCAATCTTTCCTGAACAATTCATTCGCTGGTTGATCTGTGATTAAATTTGAAACAAACACTTTAGTAGCAGAGTGAAAAATTTTAAGTGTCTACAATTCAATATCTTTACCTATCTTCAGTTTATATTTAGAGTTGGTGCAATATTTGCTGTTAAGATATATAAGAGGTCATTGCTCATGTTCATTGTGAGTGCCTTCTTGAACTGGAATGCTTTAGGTCAGTGTTAACTTAATTTAACAACAGAGCTTGGAGATTTGAATAAGGTAACATTTATGTCATTTTTTACAGGTACTGACTGAATTAGCATTTTAACGTTATAGTACTTTGAAAATCGAGCTTAATAAGTATTTCATTCACTGTTTTTAAAGCCCTAACTTTAAACTTAAGTATGACTATACTATTGAACAATCATATTTGTCCATATAGACCCCAATATATAAACTCACTAACAGAACACCAAAGGTCTGCTTGAATTCTTTAGGGATCCTATTGTTTGGCAGCAGCGGCGGCGCCCCGTAGTCCCCCAAACTTTCACCTGAAACTTAATGTTGCCTATAACTTTGAAAGTTCTTGTCCTATTCACTTCATTCTTGGAATATATCATCAGCATGAACAATTTACATCTGTGACGACAAGAATGATAACTCTGGTTTCAATATTTTTTAGTTATGCCCCTTTCAAATGCAACTTTAACCTGAAACTTAATGTTGCCGATAACTTTGAAAGTACTTGTCCTATTTACTTTATACTTGGAATATATCATTAGCACGAACAATGCCATCTGTGACGACAAGAATGATAACTCCAGTTTCAATATTTTTTTAGTTATAACCTGAAACTTAATGTTGCCTATAACATTGAAAGTACGTGTCCTATTCACCTCATACTTGGAATATATCATCAGCATGAACAATGCCATCTGTGACAACAAGAATGATAACTCCAGTTTCAATATTTTTTGAGTTATGCCCCTTTCAAATGCATCTTTAACATGAAACTTAATGTTGCCTATAACTTTGAAAGTACTGGTTTTATTCACTTCGTACTTGGAATATATCATCAGCACTAACAATGCCATCTGTGACAACAAGAATGATACCTCCAGTTTCAATATTTCATGAGTTATATCCCTTTCAAATGCAACTCTAACATGAAACTTAGTGTTGCCTGTAAAATGGAAATTACTTGTTCAATTAATTCAACCTCTTGTTCTGACAGAGTGTCAAAGAATGACACAAAATATAGGTAAACTGAACACCCATTTTGAAAATATTGCCTTAAATGCTTGCAAATACAGTAAAACCCCTCATTACAAACACTCAATATTAAGGGCACCCCAGTATTATGGACAAGTTTTTAAAGAACGCAAATGTTGTTTTCTTCTTGATTTATACCCACAATTAAGGACAACCCGCTATTAAGGACACTTTCCCTTAGTCCCTCAGATCTCTGTTATAGAGGGGTTTCACTGTACAATGTATGATCATCAAGTGTTCAAATGCACATACTTTTACTTATGACATACTTTTCATTGTTGCTCAATTGATTATTTTCCCTTGAAATGAGCACTATGTAACAGTCACAAACCCTGTAACGTGAACTTCTTGAACAGTTCTTCATATGGATCATTCCAGCATTTTTTCATAGAAAGAATAATTTTACAAAATATTATGACACAAATAACTTTTTCATTTTAAGACAGGCTAATATGATGTGAAACTTTTCGCATATATTCACCTTTAAGTGTTCAAGTGCGAACATGTTTTTCCTATGGTTTAGTTCATTAGTTTTAGGAGACAAGCAGATATTAATCAAATCTGCTAATGCTAACTTCCACAGTTTTACAGATTTTGGCATGACATTTCAACAGTTGTTCAGTATACAGTTTAGATAATTGTGCATGTCATATTTTTCATGTGAATGAGATACTTGAGCACTAATTATGGTCTCTAGTCCCAGTTTTATGCTTTTTGGCCCTGATATTCACCCAACTAGTCTTAAACTCTTTCATCATATACATGTATACACATTTTTATGCAATACCAACAGTGTAGATCTAGATCAGCCTGCTCATTTGTGTTGTTTGTTCAGGATCTGCAGTGGTAGCCTTTAATATATATATATATATATATATAAATATATATGGAAAAAAGAGTTAAACATTTTTGTAGCAAAGGTATATTCTATTAATAACAACCAAACTAGTGCCTCGAAATAGAAAACATTATCTGCATGTATCTAATTGGTTGAAGACTAAACCCTTCTTAGAATTATACATAAGTGTAACAGTATGAAATGCTATAATACCACAGCAAATCAAGTAGAATAATCACCTTATCAAATGTGAAAACATATCTTTGTGTGAAACTATAAAACCCATTCTTCACATTGTTGAAAAGAAAGCTGTGTACTTGCTCTTTCCTGGAATTCTTTCCACCCTTTCATTTCATGCTTCCAAGAATCTGGTGAGCGATAGGGCCATTTGGCCCTCTTGTTATCTCTGGTTTCTTTAAATTTTATGATTAATGAAATGGCTGCTGACAAAAGAGTGTGAAGGACAAATGTACAGGGAATATTAAGATTTAACTGTACATACCACATACACTGATTTGAAAGCAGTTTATTTTCCTATTTATTTTCTTCCAACAAGCCTGATGTTAACAAAGCTCGCACCAGCAGTATAACAATGAAACACTCTCATATCATAGCATTTACAGACTCGTACCATGATAAACACCTTCAGCAGTAAAAATTTAGCAACTTATCATTTAAACATGATTTAAGAATTAAAACAAAATAAACACCTTCCAATAACTCTGTTTGCAAAAAGTATAATTTTTTGTTAAATTAAATAACATGTTTAACCTAAAAGACATAGTTATTGGCATCATGACAGTCTATATCAAAAGTACTTGTGGCTTAAGAACAACCAACTTGAACGGTGTCACATATATGGAAAAACAATTGTTTCTGCAAACAATAACAGATGTAAACAATTCAACATTTTTTCAAGGGAAGCAACTGGAACATACTTAACCATTTGTTGCCATAGATTGTTCCCCTGAAAAGTTCATGAATAAGTAGTGCCCATACTAAGTTCAGAATAAGGCCTAGAAGGATAAAGAAATCCCAAACTGCTAAAATCTGTCTAGAATGTGAGAAATAAGCATGGCTTTACACTATTGAGACTACATTTGATCATCATCAAAATTGCTTAGAATGCTTATCTTGAAGGCATAATACAGTAGTTTGAAACTATCAAAAACAAAACCAAACTTGCTGACATACCCTAGGCCACGTTTTCATCCATTTACCATCAAACTTGTTCAGTCAGAAGTTTAAATTGTTCAAATAAAGGAAGTCATTTGGTTTTCAGTCATCCACCATTAAAACATCCTATACCTAAGGTCTTGAAAATACTCAGAATGGAGACCAGTCTCCACTCTAAAGCATCTGATTGGCTAAAATAGAGACCAATCAGATGCAGGAAATTTTTTAGACTGATATAAAAAAGCAGTTTTATGATCTTTGGCTCTTATTTATGGTATTGTTGAGATTTGTGATTTAATTCTTGTATTGTTTCAGAGTCAAACATCAATGTGTGCGAGTCCAAGGGACTTTATGGCATATTTGAATGTCAATATATAAAGCTGGAAGAGTCTATGACAAACCAAGACAAGATCTGCAAGTAAGATATTGGAATCCCTTAATACTGCCAAGTTCAGATTACATTTGAAATATAATATTGTTGTAGTGTATTTTATATTGCGACATACTTACAAAGAATCAATCAAGTTATAAACTGACTTGTTGTGTAACATGTAGATCCAGATCAACTGGCACATTTGTGCTGTCTGATCAGGATCACTGTTCGCTTTTTGTGTCGCCCTTTCGAAGAAACGGCAATACATAGGGATCACTTTGTGCGTCCGTCTGTCTGTCCGTCACGAAAACTTAACGTTGGCTATAACTTTGCCATTTCTTAATATTTCTTCATCAAACTTACAAATTATATTGCTTAGGACAATACGCTCGAGATGATGCCAAATTCTTAAGGTCAAGGTCACATTTGATGGAGTTATGCCCCTTTTTGTACTTATATTTAGACACGAAAACTTAACGTTGGCAATAACTTTGCAATTTCTTAATATTTCTTCATGAAACTTTCAAATTATATTCCTTATGACAACATGCTGGTGATGATACCACATTCTTTAGGTCAAGGTCACATTTGATGGAGTTATTTCCCTTTTTACGAAAACAACTTAACATTGGCTATAACTTTGCCATTTCTTAATATTTCTTCATCAAACTTTCAAATTATATTCCTTTTCACAACACGCTCCTAATAATACAACATTCTTTAGGTCAAGGTCACACTTGATTGAGTTATTCCCCTTTATATGAAAACTTAACGTTGGCTATAACTTCGCTGTTTATTAATATTTCTTCATCAAACTTTCAAATTATATTCCCTATGACAATATGCTGATGACGATACTATATTCTTGAGGTCAAGGTCACATTTGATGGAGTTATGCCCCTGTTTGGACTTGCATTTTCATTCCGACAGCACCAGAGGACCACACAAGTGTTCAACTGAACACCCATCTAGTTAATTTACTAGGTTATTTCTAATGAAAAATCAAACAGTGCACATCCTGATAAGATGGCATGAATGTGCTGGCTGATCTGGATCTACACTGATTGCACATGCCATAAAATAGATGGAGTAAAGGGTTATGAGATGTTGCTGTACATGTAAGTCAGATAATTGCAGTCTGATTTACATGAAACTTTAAAAACAATGTATGTAAGCAAAATTTACATGTCAAATTTGAAAACCTGCCAGATCCAACTTGTAACACTGGTGCCAAAGGTTATGAAACTGAGTTTGAAGACCAGTCTCAAATCTCAAGGATCTGATTGAATAAAATGGTGATCAGTCTCCATTTCAGCCAATCAGATGCTTGAGATTTTAGTCAGGTCTCCAGTCAGCTTTATAATCTTGGGGCCAGAGTTTTCTGCCCTTGAAGTGTGAATTGACAAAATTACAAATTAGGGCCATTCAAAACGGCAACCAGTCTGAAAATATACTGTGATTTATTCATTGTGTTAGGCCTTTTTTTCATCCTTTTTCATCGTTTATTTGGGGGTGCAGGTTTTACATGAATACAGCTTATAATTGCTAGATGATGGTAGCCATTAAACACCCACTCACTTGAACACATATTATCATTGTCTTGACAATAGAATTTGATTCCTGAAATATTTCTTGTATTTATGGTGTCACTTTCTGCAGGTATCGTCAGTGTTTCCAGTACGCCATACCAGGAGAATGTGATGGTGACAGACAAGAACTGGCAACCAACATGGTTATGCGAGTCTATAATTTCAACTTGGGACCTTGTGATAGTAAGTTCAACATAAGTTATCCAGACTTGGTTGAAACATATTTTATTGACACTTTCTGTGTTACATTAATATACAGACTGCAGTTGGTTTGGCCTTCAAGTGCAGAGTACACTGCAACTCCATTATATCGCGGACCTCGGGGTCCAAGTCCGCCAACCGCGATATAAACGGAGCGTGATATAAGTAAATAATCGCGCTAAAACAAGGAGAATTCATTTATTTTTGCTGTCATCTGCATGTATATCGCGGTGTTGCGTAATTAACACGCCGTGAATTCTACGCGTACATCAGGGAGTACGTTCCGTGCTGGACAAATGTTTTAAAACTTATTTAAAATAATATATTAAGTTTTTTTTTTCAATAAAAAGAAATTAATGTACAAAACAAAGATCGCCGTCTTTTGTAATTGTTATAAAAACACTGCTGCAATCAAATATTGATCGATGTCAGATTGCAGTTCCCAGATAAACTGGATAACACCTGTTGAGTGTAGTAAAATCAATGAGCGTGACATCTGGTTTGTAGGTCAAAGTTGTAAAATTCAGTGGCTGCTTAATATCAGCTAAAAGGTAGTTTATACCCACTTATAAGATGCACTTAAATATGGGCATGGCGCTATGATTTTAGGACAGGGCTCACAGAATTTTTTAGCAGGGCGCGGCGCCCATTTGTTTAAGCCTAGCTGGAGCACTGCTGTCATGGTCGGCGATGTTAGTTCGCCATCGTCCGTCGTTTACCAGCTTGATTTGCCGATGAGCAGGTAATGCGAACACAACAAACTTATTTGACGTTTCCTACTCAATGCCTTTTATGTTTAGCATTAATTGTCGTTAATTTGCGGTTTGTCTTGTGAACGAAATTCTGCCAGTACCGTATCAGCTTGGTGTTTTTCGCACCTATTGTTCGTCACAAAGGGGGTTTCATGTCAAATCAGAAGTAACAGAATTGTAAAAATAACAAAACCTTTCATCTATTTTCGTATGTTTGATGTTAAATTGTATCTGCTGGTGAACGTGTACATCGCCTCTTAAATCCCTGCATACAAAATGTAATAAACAGCCTTCGCCGATAATGACGTAATACGACACGGAAAAAGCGTTCGTTTCGTGAATTTGTCGCCAACTTTGATGTAATCATTTGATCTTTTTTACCACCCACGAAGAAGGAAGAAATATATACATTGTAAATGTACAAAAAAATTGGGATCCACGGACCAAGCGCGATATATTGGATATCACGATATAACGGATCGCGATATAACGGAGTTGCAGTGTATACATTATAGAAGGCTCTCAACATACAGTTTGATAAACAACATTTGAAAAACCCAGTGTTTACCCTTTCTTCTATATTTAGCCTTTATGGTGTGGGCAAACAGTGTAAATCTAGATCAGCAATTACATCCTTGAAGCACTGTTTGCTTATAAATTCATGAGGTTCTTTCTGAATAAAAAGTAAACATTGCAGATCCAGATCAGAAGGCATCAATTTATCTGCTGATTTGGATCTACATTGGTGACTCACACATAAATAGGCATAAAGATGAAGGCCTTTAAATGAAGTAAAGGGTTTATTAATACAATTTGACATTTTAACATAATACAATGATGCAACTAAGAATATATACTCAACAAAAATAAAAAGTATCCACTTTTCTATGTTAAATTTTGTAAAATTTGAAAACGAAAACTGAGAATTCTGTATGTGAACAACTTTCCATTTCTGTTATCATTGCAAAGAGAATCAAAGCACTGAAAGTGCTGGAAGCCAGCGGAGCGTAAACATTATCAAACTAAAACAACCCAACTAAAACAACAGTCTTATAACCCAATATAATTGTTCATAAGTTGTTGTATAAGTGTTGCACATGTTGTATGTATGTTATACTGTCTATGCTGTTATCTGTGCTTGTCTTATTTATTTATGTTAAGTCGGTTTTAAAAGCTCTACAGAGCTTGTGTTTTAATATGTGTATTTGTACAATTGTATGTTACACATATTTGTTATATGCCTCCGACTTTCAAAATAAATATTACTTGACTTGACTTGAACCCAATAATGTGCAATGTAACAGGGCTTCCAGTTTTATTCCAGCCATTGTAGATATATACTATCTGAACAGAATGAAGAAACTCCTATGGAAGACATGCCATATGCTTGAAAAAATGCAAAAACTCATAATAAAACTGGTCAAAATATTTAACAAGATGGTCCATAGGATCCTAGGTCGCTCATCTGTCAACAACTGATCAAGAGTCAGTGGATGCAAGTGCAATTGCAATAATAGCTTTCTTTGGCTCTTTCAATGGCCATAACTCTGGAATTCATTATGGAATCTGGCCGGTTCAAGAAAGGAACCAAGATCTTATAGTAACTCAATTATTGTACAAGTCTGATTAAATTCAAATAAAAATGAAGCTGCTTTTGTGCAGACAGGGTCTAAATAGTTTATTTTGGCACTTAACTCCAGAACCCATATTGCAATATGGCAATTTCAAGAAAGGAAATAAGATCTTATGGTAATGGAAGTGAATATCAGATCAAAATTAAGACCACTAGAGTGCAGACAAGCTTTTATTATAACTTGACCTAGTGACCTAGTTTTCAAGGTCAAATACCTCTCGACTGCGGACAAGGATTTTCTATAATTTGACCTAGTGACCTAGTTTTTAAGGTCTCATGACATAATTTTTAATCCGACCTAGATATCATTGAGATAAACATTCTGACCAAGTTTGAAGAAGATCGGATAAAAATTAAACAGCTAGAGTGCTGACGATTATTGTGAATGGACGCAGGACAAATGGTGATTACAAAAGTACACCCTGTCACTATTTGACAGATTCATGAGCTAAAAAGTAATTTTAGGAGAACTACTGAAATTAATGAAAAAAGGAACATTAAAAGCAATCGAACAGGACAAATACAAAAATATTACAGGCCAAGTTTGATCAAGCAATATCGGGATCAAAATGCATCACTGTCTAGAATGTCTAGCCATGGTTGTAATGCAACTCAATATTTACACAAGTACCAATTTTGATTCATTCTAAACAGTGGAGTGCATGTCAGGATGCTTAACAGTTTAGTTGAACTTGATGATGGTAATATAATTTTATATCCATTCTTTATAGCAATACATAACAACTTAGGGCAATGCCAATGTCTTATAAATTTCATTTAGTAAATGAAAGAGGCACAACAAATGTTTTGTGTCAATTAAAGTATGAAAATTGTTGGGTTAGCAAAATTATATTTATTTCTTTTATTATTATAACTTTTTTTTTCTTTGTATTTCTCTTTATTAATTCCACGTTCAAAGTAATTACACAGGGACCATGTGAAAGCGCGTGCCTAGGCTATTTGATCTTGGTTTTATGTATAACAATGTCTAACAGGGAGTCAGCATTAGGGTAATGTAATCATAATTAAGTGTCCAACCTAATAAATCAGATAAAGGGGTTCTTTATATTAATTTCATTAGTACAGCCCTTAACAGACACTCTTTCCCCCACTGTTGTCTGTCAACTCTATTTAGACTTTTTAGCTCGACTATTCGAAGAATAGGGGAGCTATCCTACTGGCCCCGGTGTCGGCGTCGGCGTCCGTTAAACAAAAAATGCACTTTGGTCCATTACTTGAAAACTACTTATGATATCAACTCGAAACTTGGAATATATATTCACCATCAAATTCTACATCATTACCAACAAGACCCATAACTCTGCTTCCAATATTTTTCAAGTTATGCCCCTTTTTCACTTAAATTTTGCGTTAAGGAAAATATGCACTTTGGTCCATAACTTATAAACTACTTGAGATATCAACTTGAAACTTGGAATATATATTCACCATCAAATTCTACATCATTACCAACAAGACCCATAACTCTGCTTCCAATATTTTTCAAGTTATGCCCCTTTTTCACTTAAATTTTGCGTTAAGGAAAATATGCACTTTGGTCCATAACTTATAAACTACTTGAGATATCAACTTGAAACTTGGAATATATATTCACCATCAAATTCTACATCATTACCAACAAGACCCATAACTCTGCTGTCAATATATTTCAAGTTATGCCCCTTTTTTCTTATATTTTGTGTCAAGCAAAATATGCATTTTGCCTCTAACTTTAAAACTAATTGAGATATTGCCTTGAAACTTGAAATATATTTTCACCATCAAAATCTACATCATAACCAACAAGACCCATAACCCTTCTTCCAATATTTTTCAAATTATGCCCCTTTTTCGCTTACATTTTGTGTTAAGCAAAATATGCAGTCGGCCCTTAACTTCGTTATGAATGGAGGGATTTCAAAATAACTTGGCACAAATGTTCACCATGACAAGGCGGTGTGTCGCGTACAATACCCATGCCTGTAGGTCCAAAGTCAAGGTCACTGTTACTAAAAATAGAATTTTCTTGCAAAATCGTGTCCGCTCTGTAACTTTGTTATTTCTTATTGGGTTTTTAAATAACTTGGTATAATTGTTCACCATATCAAGACGGTGTGTCACGTACATGCCCAAGCCTGTATGTCAATGGTCAAGGTCACTGTTGCTAAAAATAGAATTTTCTTGTCTAGGCTGTTACTTTGTATCTTGGCACAAATGTTCACCATGACAAGGCGGTGTGTCCGCACAATACCCATGCCTGTAGATCCAAGGTCAAGGTCACTGTTACTAAAAATAGAATTTTCTTGTCCAGGCTGTAATTTTGTTATGAATGGAAGGATTTCAAAATAATTCGACACAAATGTTCACCATGACAGGGCGGTGTGTCACGTACCATGCCCATGCCTGTAGGTCAAAGGTCAAGGTCACTGTTACTAAAAATAGAATTATCTTGTCCTGGCTGTTACTTTGTTATAAATGGAGGGATTTTAAAATAACTTTGCACAAATGTTCATGAAAAGGCAGTGTGTCCGCACAATACCCAAGCCTGAAGGTCCAAGGTCAAGGTCACTGTTACAAAAAATAGAATTTTCTTGTCCAGGCTGTAACTTCATTATAAATGGAGGGATTTCAAAAAAACTTGACACAAATGTTCATGAAAAGGCAGTGTGTCCGCACAATACCCAAGCCTGAAGGTCCAAGGTCAAGGTCACTGTTACCAAAAATAGAATTTTCTTGTCCAGGCTGTAACTTCATTATAAATGGAGGGATTTCAAAAAAACTTGACACAAATGTTCACCATGAAAGGGCAGTGTATCGCGTATTATTCCCATCATTGCACTTGAGTGTCTGAAAATGATGCATAGCGGGGCATCCGTGTCCTATGGACACATTTCTAGTTTCACTTATATTTTCACTTAAGTGCACTTCATCGATAACTTTGCAAATACTTAAGGTATCAACTTCAAACTACCATTATATTTTCATTTCAGTTCTTTTTCTGTAACATTACTGAAGTGATTGATATTTGACTAAAAGTAAATGTCTCTAATAAAAAATTACTAACAAGTTTTCTAACAAATTCAGAAATATTTCATAGTTATTCCCCTATTCAGTTTAATATTTATGGAACATTTAGGAATTATTTCTGTTATTTGAAAAGAATTTCTCCCGTACCATTCACTTGTAAATATTTTTCCTGATTGCACATGAATGTATGGCCATAGTTGTTATTGTTTTAATCTTCAAATTGCATTTGTTTCAAATGATTCGAATAGTCGAGCATGCTGTCTCCTCTGACAGCTCTTGTTAATGCATATAAGGCATCCCTTTGATCTGAATCCACACACTTTGAATCTTGATCCAGTGATTTCAATTGATACAGATTCTTGCATCTTAATGCAAACAAATGTGATTTTTTTCCACTTTTGATCCCACCTCATTTTGAGCTTGGGGTCATTTTGATGCACAAAAGTTTTTAAAAAGTGGTTTACTTTTGCAAGAATGAGGATAAGTATTGAGGAAATTGCATTTTTAATATAAAGTTAACACTTACTTAACTCTAGCAAATTAATTATAAGTAAAACATGTGTAACAGGCCCGG
The DNA here is from genome assembly GCA_038501625.1 of Corbicula japonica. Taxonomy (NCBI): domain Eukaryota; kingdom Metazoa; phylum Mollusca; class Bivalvia; order Venerida; family Cyrenidae; genus Corbicula; species Corbicula japonica. The sequence goes on from JAZAYU010000007.1 coordinate 5,656,490, forward strand.
ATCCAGACTGTTACATGCTGGGGGGGCTGATGACGGGGTGGGTGCGGGAGGGGAAACCCCTCCCACATTCGATTTTTTTATGCGGTGTGCTAAAATGGTGCAATTTTAAGTATACCTAAACTATATCGGTACTTATTCAGTGTGCAATAAATTAACAGTGAGGATGAACATAAATTATCCAAATTTTGTTTTTAGCTCACCTGTCACGTAGTGACAGGGTGAGCTTTTGTGAGGGGGGTTCGTCCGTCGTCCGTCGTCCGTCCGTCCGAGCGCACCGCAAGGCATCTGTTGGGTACCATAATACCCAACAAATGCCCTTCTGTGAGAACTTTCCATTCATTCCGTTAGTCTCTTATTGGGTAGTTTTTCGCTTGTTGGGTAGTTTTAAACAAAAGAAATACCCAACAAATGCCCATCTGTGGGAACGGACGTCCGTCCGTCCGTCCGTCCGTTCACAATTGTTGTCCGCACTCTAGCGGACAGAATTTTGGTCCAATCTTCTTCAAACTTGGTCAGAATGTTTATCTCAATGATATCTAGGTCAAGTTCGAAACTGGGTCATGTGACCCTGAAAACTAGGTCACTAGGTCAAATTAAAGAAAAAGCTTGTCTGCACTCTAGCGGTTGTAATTTTGATCCGTTCTTCTTTAAACTTGGTCAGAATGTTTATCCCAATGATATCTAGGTCAAGTTCGAAACTGGGTCATGTGACTTTGAAATCTAGGTCACTAGGTCAAATTATAGAAAAAGCTTGTCCGCACTGTAGTGGTCGTAATTTTGGTCCGATCTTCTTCAAACTTGGTCAGAATGTTTATCCCAATAATATCTAGGTCAAGTTCAAAACTGGGTCATGTGACCTTGAAATCTAGGTCACTAGGTCAAATAATAGAAAAAGCTTGTCCGCACTCTAGTGGTCGTAATTTTGATGCAATCTTCTTTAAACTTGGTCAGAATGTTTATCTTAATAATATCTAGGTCAAGTTTGTTACTGGGTCATGTGACCCTTAAAACTAGGTCACTAGGTCAAATTAAAGGAAAAGCTTGTCTGCACTCTAGCGGTTGTAATTTTGGTCCGTTCTTCTTTAAACTTGGTCAGAATGTTAATCCCAATGATATCTAGGTCAAGTTGGAAACTGGGTCATGTGACCTTGAAATCTAGGTCACTAGGTCAAATTATAGAAAAAGCTTGTCCGCACTCTAGTGGTCGTAATTTTGGTCCGATCTTCTTCAAACTTGGTCAGAATGTTTATCCCAATGATATCTAGGTCAAGTTCGAAACTGGGTCATGTGACCTTGAAATCTAGGTCACTAGTTCAAATTATAGAAAAAGCTTGTCTGCACTCTAGCGGTCTAAATTTTGATGCGATCTTCTTCAAACTTGGTCAGAATGTTTATCTCAATGATATCTAGGTCAAGTTCGAAACTGGGTCATATGACCTTGAAATCTAGGTCACTGGGTCAAATTATAGAAAAAGCTTGTCCGCAATCTAGCAGTCTTAATTTTAGTGCAATCTTCTTTAAACTTGAACAGAATGTTTATCTTAATGATATCTAGGTCAAGTTCGTAACTGGGTCATGTGACCCTTAGAACTAGGTCACTAGGTCAAATTAAAAGAAAGCTAGTCTGCACTCTAGCGGTTGTAATTTTGGTCCGTTCTTCTCTAAACTTGGTCAGAATGTTTATTCCAATGATATCTAGGTCTAGTTTGAAACTGGATCATGTGACCTTGAAATCTAGGTCACTAGGTCAAATTATAGGAAAAGCTTGTCCGCACTCAAGTGGTCGTAATTTTAGTCTAATCTTCTTCAAACTTGGTCAGAATGTTTATCCCAATGATATCTAGGTCAAGTTCGAAACTGGGTCATGTGACTTTGAAATTTAGGTCACTAGGTCAAATTATAGAAAAAGCTTGTTAGCACTCTAGTGGTCGTAATTATTGTTAGATCTTCTTCAAACTTGGTCAGAATGTTTATTTCAATAATATCTAGGTCATGTTCGAAACTGAGTCGTGTAACCTTGAAATTTAGGTCACTAGGTCTAATTGTAGAAAAAGCTTGTCCGCACTCTAGCGGTCTTAATTTTGATGTGATCTTCTTCAAACTTGGTCAGAATGTTTATCTCGATGATATCTTGGTCAAGTTCGAAACTGGGTCATGTGACCTTGAAATCTAGGTCACTAGATCAAATTATAGAAAAAGTTTGTACGCACTGTAGTGGTCTTAATTTTTGTCCGAACCATTGAACAGATGTTCGCAGGTGAGCGACCCAGGGTCCCTTGGACCCTCTTGTTTAATTAAATCCAAAGGAATGAAGTGTACTCTGAGAACTCTTCATTTTCAGAATGTTCCCAAATCTGGTCAAAAATACATCTCACTCTTAAAATTGTGGACAGATATTGAGTTAAACAGTCTTACATTTTTGTAGTTTCGCAGAAAAACAAAAGAAAATGAAAGAATCTCTTCGATTTCCTCAAAAACTGCTAATTACTCCTAGTGTTTGTAACGATTTTCCAATCTTTTACTGCACTCAGAACGCTATTGTTCCACCTGTTTTGACTGAGCAATGGCTGAGCGAGCAACCAATAAAAAATTGTATTTAAATCACACATGTTTACATCACTGTTAATTGTCACTTGCGGTTAATATGCCCCCAAGTTACATGTATCCATGGTAATTAATTGCTGGCCAGCTGGCCAGTGAAATATTTCAATACACAACACTTGATCAGGCAGATTTTAAAGGCAACTAAAAAAAAGCGGCCTGGCTGGGGGGGGCTGCAGCCCCTCAGCCATAGGGCTGCGTCCGGGCCTGGTGTAAGTATCACTTAATACAGATATGACTTGTGAAGATCAGGTTTTGACCCATTGAAAATTCTCAACAGGGGTCAAATATGACCCCAGGTTTTCAAAAGCAAATGAAATCCGTGCTTGATCAGAAAGTACATGTACCTAAAAGAACTAAACATGAACAGACTCTGACCAGCCTCCACTGATATGCAAGTTGATATGGTCTAACCTTGTCACACATGGAATAAAAGCTGTATCCATGTACATGTAGGCCCCTTAATACTGACTAATGCATAATAATTTATGTCTACTTACATGGAAAAAGTAGACATAAAACATGTTATACTTGTGTTTTGCACAGAAAATCCATTTCTAACTTTAACCCTTAACTCCATATAATATGCACCTTAAGTTTATGGCATGGGCAGTGTTGAATTAGATCACCCTGCATCGCTGTGCTGTTTGATCAGGATCTGCACTTTTCAATTTTAGATTCATAAGGTTATTTCTAAACAAGATGTGACCAATGTAAGTCCTGATCAGATGGCACAAATATTTAGTGTGATCCGGATCTACACTACTTGCACATGCGATAAAAGGCATTTATATGGCAGAAAGGGGCTCTATATCAATCATTTTAGTTATGCTCTTAGAAAGACATGAACAATCTTTCTTAATGAATGTTATTATCTTCAACTAAAATCTATTTCAGAAATTACTCAACTTCATAAAGCTATTTCAGTTACTAACAAAGTTACGGGTAACGCAGATAATATATTCCTAGTCAGAAATATTAACACTTTATATGCCATTTAACTTAAAAATTATTTTATTAGAAGATATAATTAAGAGACACTAGATGCAGATTTCTTGCATTTTGATGCAAGCATATTGATTTTTATTTAAATTTAACTCCCCCACCCCCACACACCATTTTGAGTTTGTGGTCATTGATGTTGGAGAATTTAGAAAAGTGGTCAATTTATGCAATAATAGTGATTAAAATTTTGCACATGTCTATTGCATTTTAACCCTTTACTTTTGGCTGATTGTGAATCCACTAAAATGAGATGAAAATGACTTTTCAGATTAAGCACATAGAGGGACCCCTGACCTAGTTTTCGCTAGGTAGCAATCTCAGTTACAAGACAAATTTTATGACAACCGGTGTAGAATAAACTTGCAAATTAACCACTGACTTGATTCCCCACCTCAGGGGTTTCAATTATTAATAGATCTGTATGCAGATTCTTGAATTTTGATGTAAGCAAATAAGTTTTTTTCCACATTTGACCCCACCTTATTCGGAGCTTGGGATCATTTTGATTCATGAGAATCTAAGAAACATGGTCAAATTTTGCAAGAATAAAGATAAGTACAATGTATTGTGTCTACTGCATTTTAATTATGAAGTTAATACTTATTTGACCATTGAACATAATTATATTTAAATGAAGTAAAAGCACTTTTATAAGTAGTTTAAGTTCAATCAACACAAGATATGACTAGAAACTATTTGATTATGACCCCTTAAAAAATCTCAACAGGGGTCAAACAACCCCTGGTTTTCAAAAGCTATTGAAAACCCAGCTTAAAAGACTATTTTAACAAGCAAAGAACAGTTGCCGGCTCATTGGTTGTGATAAATTTGTGAAGAAAATAACATATTTAAAAGAAAATATAATTCTTAAGTTAATTTAAAAATTAAAAATACCGAGGTCCCTATGTGGTCTTTGATAAATCAAATAAATTTTAACTATTTTTGAGCAACAATAGCTTTCCAAAATTAAAGATGTTGCATTATTTGATTTCATATTCAGGACCTGCTAAAATTTATTTAAATATAAATAATAAAATATACTGGGCGGTCTTAAAGCTTGGCCGTTTGTCTCTGACTGCAGGCCTTATAGTTTCCATGTCCTGTCTGTTTTGTTCATTAATCTGTGCCAAATCACCTGGCCATATCCTCTGTATTGAAACTTAGGAAGCTAATTTCAGCTTTTCTTGCAAACAAATACAACTGTTTACCTTGTAAAGACCTGTAAATCTGGGTGGTGTAACTGCCGGTGCAATACAGAACTTTGTTTTCCAAAGTGCTTGAAGTCAAATTGTCTATCTTTACATCCTCACCAGGAAATGTAAACAATAATCAGATGTGTGTTTCTGTTCATGCAGCTGGTTTATACAAATCATCAATTGCAAAATATGCCAAACTTTTAAAGTAAAGTTGATTGCACATTTATGCATACAATGACTGCACACATGCAATTTTTGGGATACAGTTGAAGCAGTTTCAAAACTCTTCCTGACCTTTCTGAAATTACACAGAGTCTGTAAAAAAAATTTGGTCGATATCTGTGTTTATTTGTAATCCTTCCAGGATTTCGCGTACTATCACCCATGTTAATTCGTAAAAACACATTTGGCATCATTTTCACAATTAAAATTCGCACAAAACATTAGCTAGACAGCATATAGGGCGCTCTATTTGTTGAAACAAAATCTTCGAAAATGTTCAATGTTTGAGGTAAACACAATCGAGGGGAGATCACTGGAGGTGTGTGAAGTTTGGGCTAAACCCCGTACGTGTTACGTAACAAAACGTAAAACTATCGACACGTTATATATTTTGAATAAAGCAAAAATTACCCCTCAAAATACTGAAATTCTTCAAAATTTTTGCACCGTGTCTGCGTTCAGAATATGCGTTGAATGCGTTCAGAATATTGCCATTTGTACATAGAATCCCCGAAAACAACCGAATAACCGAAAAAGACCGAATTATACCGAAAAAGGGACCGAATGTGATTAAAAATTGAATTTATACATAAATTATACATTGGCATTTATTTTAAAAGTGGTATTTTGTACAAAAATAATGTTTTTTCCGGTTCACTTTTTGGTCTTTTTTGATGTTTTTAGTTGTTTTTCGGTCGTAGTCGGTGTTTTTTGGTCGTTTTTCGATGATTCTATTCACCCGCCATTTGACGTCATTGTGACTGTCTTACACATACGCAGTTTATTTGATCATTTATATCGATAATATCAGTATGCCTTTGTTGCTTTTATTGAGTAAGCGTTTTATTGATTATTCTGTTAAAGCAATCAATTTAAATGATCGTTAACAACTGATTTTCTATGACTGCTTTAGGAACTCTTTTCTGACGTCAACCGAAAGCTGTACTTCGACTTTTTCATTATAGCGCACCTGCTGAAAGGTCTGTGATTTCGGATCTTCATTTCTATAGCCAACGGTAAACCGCTGGCTAAAAAGTGTTCTTGAAAATCTGCAACCACAACTCAGTTATCTTTCCCTTTGTTGTAATAAGGGTTCCAGGGAAAAAGTCAGTGATTCTTTGAAGTATTCACATTGGTTTGAATTAAATCAATATTTCCACCTCTTATGATAAAGAAAATCAAAAAAAAAATTCACCAATAACAGAACTAGTTCTCGATAAACGACGCCAGAAATTCCAACTATTTCCAATCACCTCCCTTTCAATGGAATATGTAGTGTTTTGTAATCCATTATTAATTGTTATTCGACTAGCCGTTGCTTAGGTCTTGGTGTGGAAGATTATGTTTATGAACAATTGAAATTAAAAACAACTGAGATTAACCAATTAAATACCATTCAAAGCGCTCCTGATTAAATGTAAATAAGTTAATGAGAATATAAGCATAAAAAGTGGATACTTTTTATTTTTGTTCAGTATATATATATATATATATATATATATATATATATATATATATATATATATATATATACATGTATATATATATAGCAGTTGATGTGGACAGATCTAATTGGAACCTTTCATGGTATTTATAAAAGTTCTATGTTTACATACAATTTTGAAGAACCTGTAACAAAAGTATTCTTTTGACATTATAACTGGAACAAATTAAAGAGTAATGATTTGCATCCTCAGCGCTATGAAGAAATAACTTTGTGTGAGATTTATTTGATCACCTAATTTGCTGGACATTGGGAAAGGAAAATATGCAATTGTCTGTTGTTTATTGGTTGCTTGCATTACAATTTGAGATAGATATATCATAAACTTGTTTAACTGCTTCATTTTTAGAAGATGGTGGGGAGACATTTTCAGCATGCAGTGTGGATTTCTTCGACACTGCAACAACTGACCACTGCAGAGAACCTTGGGAAGCTTTCATGACCTCAGATGGTTGCAGGTAGGTTGATGAAAATTAACAGTATCACTAATATTTCAACACTAGGGTCTGAGCTTAATAACATTGAGACTGTTAACCCATTCATCCATAGACACACTTTTATTATGCTCCCCCCGAAATTCGGGGGAGCATATAGTTGCCGCTTTGTCCGTCCGTCCGTCCCGTTCGTCCGTCCCTTCGTTCGTTCGTTCGTCCGTTCGTCCGTCCGTCATAATATTGTCCGGACAATTACACAAAAACTATAAGAGTTATCAAGACTAAACTTCATAGGTAGTTAGATCTCATTGAGGAGCAGTGCAGTGCACATGAACCATAACTCTTGCTTTATTCATTTTTGAGTTATTGCCCTTTGAAATTTCTCATACTTACTTTTTGTCCAGGGCATATCTCACAAAGTATAAGAGTTATGAAGTTGAAACTTCATAACTAGATAGATCTCAGGGAGGACCAGTGCAGTGCACAAGAACCATAACTCTTGCTTTATTCATTTTTGAGTTATTGCCCTTTGAAATTTCTCATACTTACTTTTTGTCCAGGGCTTATTTCACAAAGTATAAGAGTTATGAAGTTGAAACTTCATAAGTAGATAGATCTCAATGAGGAGCAGTGCATTGCAAAAGAACCAAAACTCTTGCTTTATTGATTTTTGATTTATTGCCCTTTGAAATTTCTCTTACTTATAAAACGGGCGTTAAACCCCAAACAAACAAACAAACCCTGGAACGATGGTTAGGTGAACTGTCCGCCTGTAAGCGAGCATTAAACCCCAAACAAACAAACAAACATATTTGAAAAAGATAGCCCTTTTATAATTTTTTCAAATACTGTACAATGCTTTCTCTTTTAATTCTAAAGAAAACTTTCAAATGCAATTGCTTTCTTACAAGTTCTTCCTGTACTAATAAAAAAATATTTGTGACAAAGCAGCGTCGGGGAGCATAACCCGTCACTGACGGCTCTTGTTTTGTGGGCGAACAGTTTAGGTCCTGATCAGATGGCATGGATGATCCAGATCAGCCAACACATCTGTGCCATCTGATCAGGATCTAAACTGTTCGCTTTTTTATTAATTAGGTTTATTCTGACCAAAAAATCAACTAGTGCAGATCCCGATCAGATGGCACAGATGTGCTAGCTGATCTGGATCTATACTGGTTGCACATGTGTAAAAATGCACATATATGGAGGAAAGGGTTAAAGGATGTTACAGGACCCAAGAGCTTGCACACAAGCTTTGGGAAATGCCTACGGTGAAGTGACTACAGATTTTCAAGTCGCGGATATATATGACACCACAATATATTAGGAAGATTATTGAATTTTACTTACAAAGTATAATGTCTGCCAACAAACTTTAGAACTGTAGTTTGAATTTTTCTGCATTTTTTGGAAACAATTGTATTCAAATTGAGACAGACAACAAAAAACAATAAAATCCAGTTTAACTCCAGTAATTCAAGGTCAGCACACCTTTGACTACTGACTGTGTGACAGATTTTGGTATTTGAAAATTTAGCCTTTAACTCAGAAATTCCATTTGAAGGGAAAATATATGGATCTGTGTAATGTTCTTTGATCCATTCTTAGTTTCCACTGGTTACCTTAATGCTAGGTATTTTAAAACCCACTAAGATGAGATCCATGTTTAATAAGGAATTATTGAACTTATGTTTTCAGTGACTACGAGGGATTTATTGGCTGTATCAGATACATGGCATTCACACAGAAGGAATACTGCACGCATGAAGATATTCACAACACATTCAAGGAGAAAGTGCTTTACAACGCACATGTTCCTCGATTCTGCAGTAAGTATTAGCTATATACTCCATAGATAGACCTGTAGTGTGTGGGCAGCCAGTGCAGATCCAGATCAGCTGACACATCCGTGCCATCTGATAAGGATATACACTGTTCACTTTAAGATTCATTGGGTTATTTATTACCAAGATTTGAACATTGTAGATCACGATTGGATGGCACAGATGTGCCAGCTTATATGGATTTGCACTGTTCGCACACACATTAAAAGGCGAATATATGTAGTGAAGGGTTTTAAATGATGGTTTGTTTCTGAAGGGACAGTGTTTTGCTTTCTTTTCTATCAAGCAGGAAGATAATCCTTTATTATCAGAAGATGTTTTTGGTGTTGCAGCACTTCAATAAGGTGCATGATTTATTGAGAATCTTCCATAACTTTTCACACATGTTGCCTTAATGTAATTTAAAGGAAAAACTCAATTACTATGTGGTGGATTTAAGTAAATTTTTTTCAAATTGCATTTTCCTGCCCAAGCTAATGTACGTGCTCTGATTTTCTAGTGCAAATTAATAAACTCTATTTGTTTGAAGGCTTTCGTGAATGTGCATATTGCATATGCATGAGGTTCACTTTTTTGTTTTCCCTTTTTTCATATTTATCCTTTCCTCCAAATAACACCTTTATTGCAGAGGCAAACAGTGTAGATCCAGATCAGCAAGCTTCTTTGTGCTGTCTGGTCAAAATCTGCACTGTTTGCTTTGTGCTATCTGATCAGGATCTGCACTGTTCACTTTTAGATTCTTCTGATCAGCAATTGAATGGTGCAGATCCTGTTTAGACAGCAAACATGTGATGGCTGATCTGGATCTACACTGGGCGCACATGTTTTAAAAGGCATATAAATGTTGTAAAGGGTTAAAAGGTTAAGAAGTTTGAGTTTTGTATAGCATTTTTTTGTATCTATGGTGCTGAAAGTTTTAAACAAATGAAGTTTATGGAGTTGACAATGGCTATAAGGTTATAAAACTGAGCATGGAAACCAGTCTCAAATCTCAAGCACCTGATTGGCTAAAATGGCGACCAGTCGCCATTTCAGCCAATCAGATGCTTGAGATTTGAGACTGGTTTCAATGCTCAGTTTTATAATGTTTGGCAAATATTTGTAGATGTGTCGAAGTACTGGCCCCTAGAGTATGGCACAGTTGTGGGATATCTTGTCATGATGGACCAGTTCATTCTCAACGTTAGCACCACCATCAACATGGACCAGTCCAGTATCATGCTCGCCTTGCAAGATCCACAAGATCCAGTATTCTTCTTTTCTTTAATTCTATTCATGTCTTGTGATTTGATAAGTTATATAGAGTTAGTTTAAAGGATTCATAAACTGTACATTGATAATTGACTAGATTTGTAGAATCAAACAGTTAAATTTTAATGCTTTTAAACGGAATAATTTAAAATGAGTCCTTCATATTTGTGCAAATTCGTCATAAAGAAAGTTTTGACATTTAACCTTTTCTTAAATCACCACAGCCTGGAGTTTTAAGTTTTAAATAAAGGAAATAAACTTAATTTTAAAACATAAACAGATTGATTAAATTGTAAACAGCTTTGATTAATAGGATTCCTAGAAAGTAGGTTTCATTCAATATAACAAACACTGGTATTTGAAAATCATATCATTGTATCGTATCATTGAAAAATATAGAACAATAACCAGTCTACCGCTATATATTGCCCATTCCTAGTTTTTATGTTGTTTTGAATTTCTGTATTTGTTAGAGAGATAAATAGTTTTAAGTAATTGGGATTTTCATTAATTTAGAGTCTTAATTCAATTAACCCTTTACTCCTTAAATGCACCTTTATTGTATGAGGAAACAGTGTAGATCCACATGCATGCCATTTGATCAGGATCTACACTGTTTGCTTTTAGAATTATTAGGTTGTTTCTGACCAAGATGCAACCAGAATAGATCCTGATCACATGACACTGATGTGTCAGCTGATCTGGATCTCCACCTGTTGCACATGCATTAAAATGCCTACATGGAGTAAAGGAATAGGGTATAATTTAAGTAATATTTTCCATAGAATAGGCGTTTAAGGAACATACAGGTACCTTGTCAGTTTTCAAGTCAAAAAGAACACTAATTGCATTAATTAGTTTAAAACAAAGTGTTAATATTTCCTGTTTATTTTTTGTTTAGGAGACAGTAGATCTGTTTTTGTTGGAGAAAGGTGATGTGACAAAGCGTCAGGCCAACAGCACTGCAAACTTCTTTGTGAGATTTGGGTAAGAAACTTGTAAATACATGAACAGGGTCTGACATGAGTTGTCATTTTCATACAAAGAAAGTGAGATCAGTTCAGGAATAGTTTAATCAAGGGGGTTAATTATACATGTACTTTTCCTAGATAAGTGTAGTAAAATGTAAAAATTCTACATTGAATTTCAAAATCTCACACTTGCGAATTTTCAATTTGAAAATCAGAAATGGGTAACAGGTCTTTGCTTATCACACAAATCTGCATCCTTGTATACATGAGTGTGCTGAGTGTAGATCCAGATCAGCTTTCACATCAATGTCATCTGATCTTGATCTGCACTGGTCACATGTTGGTCAGAAACAACCTAGTGAGTCAAAAAGAAAACACTAGATCCTGATCAGACTGGAATATGCTAGCTGATCTGGATCTAAACTGTTTGCCCATGCAAAAAATGACTTATCTATGAAATAGAGGTACTTGCATACTTTTTTCAGACCTACTTGAGATCACTTATTAACTTTCAAGAATGATTTAAAAATAAGATGAGATCCATGACTACATTTGAGAAAGTTTTTGAAATAGCAAAGTTTTGTGTTAATTAGGGATTAAACAATGATCGATTATAATCGAAAATCGATCGTTTTTAGGATCAATTTTTGATAATCGATTACGAAGCTTAATAATCAATCATCGGTTTGCTGTTCTTTAAGCAGCTCACAAGGGAGATCACTGTATCAGAACAAAAACAGTGTTTGATATATGACATAGATCAGTGTTAGTTTGGTTTTCAATAAGCTTTGGAATATGTTCTCCTGTACCTGCAGCCTACACCCTATGCTCATATCAGATACGGTTACAAATTACAGTACATGCTGCCTGTGGGCTAGAAGTGTGGTTCATATAAATGATAATTCATACCAGAAAATACAGCGATATCCTTAATGTGATAATACAGTAGTTCTATATAGGGCCCTCATTTCACGATGGTAGGGACCGAATTTTGACCCCATTCCGTTTCCCAATTAATTTTTTTCCTATTTTTTAAACAAATTCCCCTCTAAAGAATTTCCTGTGAGTTTTTCATGCATTAAGCAGAAGTTTCTTAACAATGTTATTTTGAAATTTACTTTTTTGCAAAATAGAAAAAAAGTGCATTATCATTACACATTATGAGTATTTTTGTTGCTAGAATATTAATAATGAATTCCTATCAATAAAATTCTTCTTTATTAAAGCATGTACATTGTTATTGTAAATGCTTCAATTATATGGTCGATGATTGATCGAAAAAGGTCGTTCGATTATTTCCGATGATCGATTATGATTTTTGTCCGATTATGAAACCCTAGTGTTCATAGTCAAATGTGTTGTTATGAATTCAGAAACACGAGGAATGGTACAGTAACCATGGCACCAAAGGAACAAGCTGTGAGAATTATGGGAGATTCCGTGTCTGGTATGACACGACTTTCAGTACGTCGAGGACTGCGACCAGATAATGCATACCACTCTGTGAGCGCCACAGGCCCTAGGATGTTATATGCTTCCATAGTGGACAGGATAACTCTTGCTATTCAGAGAATTTACGCAACAGAGGCATATTTTAGTAAGTTGTCATGATATAGTTCGATGTTTCTGGGTTTGTGACCTGTTTTTACATTGAATTCTCTTTGTGATTTGTTTTTACTTTGATTTTATATAACAATTGTTGTAATTTTCAATTCAGTTCTGGAACATTTGAAGTTAAATGTTCAAGTATTTGTCATTCACAGATCACTCCTCTGAATTGGACTCGTACTTCGAGGGAGGTGTATGTAACAGCTGGTATGTGAATCGTCAAATACTCCATTACTTCTGTCAAGACGAGACGTACATGTATGACAGAACAGCCATGAATGATACTGACGATAACTGCAGGTAAGTTTGTATGATTTTCTAACTTCGACCCATGTGTAGTACATTATAGGAACACATTGTCTCTCTTTGACCCATGTGTGTTACATTATAGGAGCACATGACACATATAAAATACATTATAGGAGCACATTGTTCCACTTTGACCTATGTGTGTTTCATAATCTGAGCACAATGTGTAACTTTGACTCGTGTGGTACATTATATGAGCACACTCTCTCACTTTGACCCATGTGTGGAACATCATAGGAGCATATTGTCTCTCTTTGACCCATGTGTGGTACATTATAGGAATAGATTGTCTCACTTTGAATCATGGGTGGTACATAATAGGTGTGCATTGTTTCACTGAACTATGTGCGTTACATTATAAAAGCACAATGTCTCACTTTGACCCATATGTGATTCATTATAGGAGCACATAGTCACACTTCAACCCATGTGCATTACATTACAGGAGCACATTGTCTTATTTTGATCCATGTGTGTTACTTTATAGGAGCACATTGTCTTACTTTGACTCATGTGTTTTACGCTATAGGAGCACATTGTCACACTTTGATCCATTTGTGTTACATTATAGGAGCACATTGTCTCAATTTATTCATGTGTGATACTTTATAGGAGCACATTGTCAAACTTTGATCCATGTGTGTTACGCTATAGGAGCACATTGTCACACTTTGATCCATGTGTGTTACACTATAGGAGCACATTGTCTCACTTTGACCTCTGTGTGTTACATTATAGGAGCACATGACACATGTATGATACATTATAGGAGCCTTTTGTCTCACTTTGATCCATGTGTGTTACACTATAGGAGCACATTGTCACACTTTGATCCATGTGTGTTACACTACAGGAGCACATTGTCTCACTTTGACCCCTGTGTGTTACATTATAGGAGCACACGACACATGTATGATACATTATAGGAGCCTTTTGTCTCACTTTGACCCATATGTGTTAGATTCTAGGAGCACATTGTCTCACTTTGACCGATAATTATGTGTTATGTTATAGGAGCACATGACACATGTATGATATATATAGGAGCCATTTGTCTCACTTTGACCCATATGTGTTAGATTCTAGGAGCACATGACACATGTATGATATACAGTCGAATTGCGATAAGTCGAAGTCCCAAGGGACCGACGATTTACTTCGAGTTATCGCGAACTTCGAGTTATCGCGACTTTGACTTTTCCAGAATACCATGCGAGTATTTAGAAAGTAACGACGTGCAATTATTACGACACCATACGGTACATACGTAACAAATGTTAATGAACAAATTCCTTTATTACTCAGCTTTATTTTCATGATTATATACAAAAAGATCGACGAAGAAACAACATTTTAAGAAATGTTAACAAATATCATTGTACCAACACGAGATATACATGTATACAGCGCATCATCATTCAAATACACACAATAGCGTTACGACCTACATGCAGATATATTCACAATAAATTATGAATAAAAACAACCAGTACACATTTATTTAAAAGAAACAAAAGATCATGACATGCTACAATAGAAATAGAGAGATTAGTTGTTTTCCGATCCAGGTATCCTCCCAGTTACCCGGGCCCTTCGCTGGAATACTTGGAAAATGTATTATTAATTTTATTATTTTTCGTTATGCCGTATGCGAACTGTCGTTTGATGATTGATACAAGCTGTCGAATACAGAAGTTCAGAAAATTAAAGGACGTTTTATAGAAAGAAAAATTATAAGAAAAACTCCAAATGTTTGCTTGACACTAATCTGAGACAAATCACTCTTATTGTTTGCTTCACACTCATATCATTACAATGACGTGCCACTAACAACTCTTGTTGACAAGTTGGCAATAAACAAAAGACTTCGAACAACCTCGCGGGAGGTGTGAAAAACCGTGTCAGTAAATGTACTTCGAGTTATCGCGATTAAATTGTTCTTAATTCCTATTCAAGGGACTTATTAATATGTTCGAGATATCGCGAATTTCGAATTATTGCGTTTCGAGTTATCGCAACTTTTTTTAGTTGAATATATAAGGAAAATTGACGGGACCTGCGGCCGACTTCGAGTTAAACCGTCATTTCGAGTTATTGGGTTTCGAGTTATCGCGATTCCACTGTATACAGGAGTATGTGTGTTAGATTATAGAAAAATATTGTGTCACATTGACCCATGTGTGTTACAGGATAGAAGCTCAGATGAGAAACTGTGTGAACAAGATAACATCAGAAAGTGCTGGCTGCAGTATGGGTGAAACAGAAATTGCATTCAGAGACCCACATCTGCGGAAAGATGTGCTGGCTGGCACAGGCATTTGCTGTAAGTATTAGTTATACTCGTATTAACTTTAATCCTGTAATCTGCCGTAAGAGACATATCAATGTTATGTTTTACTGTATAAATAAAGCATATTTTCATGTTACCAGCAGATTTCCTTGGGAAACACACACACCTTCATTTCCTGGGGAAACATTTAACTGTAAAATAGAATTTCTGGGGAAACGCTTTCTTCAAAGAATAGAATTGCTGGGGAAACACTAAACAGTAAAAAAGAATTCCTGGGGAAACACACACCTGGTACCTTTAAAGAATAGAATTCCTGGGGAAACACTTAACTAGCTGTAAAATAGAATTCTTGGGGAAACACTACACTGTAAAATAAAATTCTTGGGAAAACACTACACTTTAAAAGAGAATTCCCAGTGAAACACTAAACTGTAAAAAAGAATTTCTGGGAAAGTGCTGAATTGTAAAATTTCTTGGGTAACACTTAACTATAAAATAGAATTCATGGGATAATATTTAACTATATAATAGAATTCCCAGGGAAACACTACACTGTAGATTTTCTAGGGGAAATGCTGACTTTGGTAATTCCAATACTTGTTAAAAAAATAAATGTCTTTTTGGAGTTTAATTTTTAGCTCACCTGAGCCATAGGCTCATGGTGAGCTATTGTGACCCGTCTTTGTCCGGCATCCGGCATCTGTCTTCAATTTCCTTTAAACAACATCTCCTCTGAAACCACTTGATGGATTTTAACCAAATTTGTCCTGAAGCACCCTGGCACTGATGTCTACAAAAGTTATTCAAATCATGACCACAGGGTCAAGGTCACTGCTGCTAAAAATAGAAATTCAGTCTTTGCTCAATTACTTCAGTTTGCTTCAGGTTATTGACTCCAAACTTGGTGTATGGGTAGCTTATATCAAAAGGCAGCTTGGGGTTGCTACCCAGGTGTCTGTTATCAAGGTCAAGGTCATGGTTGCTAAAAATAGAAATTCAGTCTTTGCTCAATTACTTGAGTTTGCTTAGGCCTATTGACTCTTAACATGGTGTATGGGTACCTTATATCAAAAGGCAGCTTGGGGTTGCTACCCAGGTGTCTGTGATCAAGGTCAAGGTCACTGTTGCTAAAAATAGTAATTCAGTTTCTGCTTAATAACTTGAGTTTGCTTTGGCATATTGACTCCAAACTTGATATATGGGTAGCTTATATCAAAAGGCAGCTTGGGGTTGCTACCCAGGTGTCTGTTATTAAGGTCAAGGTCACTGTTACTAAAAATAGAAATTCGGTTTCTACTTAATTACTTGATTGCTGTGGCCTATTGACTCCAAACTTGGTACATGGATAGTTTATATCTAGAGGCAGCTTCGGATTGCTGCCCAGGTGTCTATGATCGAGATCAAGGTCACCATTGCTAAAAATAGAAATTCAGTTTTTACTTAATTGCATGAGTTTGATTTGGCAAATTGACTTCAAACATGGTGTATGGGTAGCTTAAATTAAGAGGCAACTTGGGAAAGCTACCTACGTGTCTGTGATCAAGGTCAAGGTCACTGTTGCTAAAAATAGAAATTCAGTTTCCACTTAATAACTTGAGTTTGCTTTGGCTTTTTACTCCACACTTGGTGTATGAGTAGCTTATATCAAGAGGCAGCTTGGGATTGCTATCCAGGTGTCTCTGATCAAGGTTAAGGTCACTGTTGCTAAAAATAGAAATTCAGTTTTCACTTAATAACTTGAGTTTCTTTTGGCATATTGACTCCAAACTTGGTATATGGGTAGCTTATAACAAGAGACAAATAGGGATTGCTACCCATGTGTCTGTGATTTAGGTCAAGGTCACTGTTGCTAAAAATAAAAATTCAGATTGCGGTTAATAACTTGAGTTTCATACTCAGGTGAGCGATTCAGGGCCATCATGGCCCTCTTGTTATCTTTTCCTGATTCATTTGTTAATTATCATGTTTGGTAAAATAATAGAAAGAAAGAATATTTATATTTTATCAAAATATTTCTTTCCAGATAACGTTTCTTGCATGATACAGCTCTCCAATTACACTGAATGTGTAAAGTCTTTTTATTACCTGACTGCCATACCAAACAAGTCCTTCACAGAAATGTGCACGTGAGTTGTTTAGAATAGTTTATGATCCTGAATTCACATACTCCATGTTCATTTGACATGTGGTTGAATAATACAGAGCTATCGAGTAAAGCTCTTTACTTTTTCCCTGTCATTCAAGTTTTTATATGCGATTTGATGCCATGGAATAAGCATGTGTTGATATGGTTGCTATTTACAGTGTTTATTCAATATATAAAGTTGTTGGATGAAGCTTTTAGTGGGGTATCTGACAAAAATGTATAAAATTATCGCATTTAGGGTCTACTGCAAGATATCACAAAAGAGGGTTTTTTGGGGGGCTGCCTTATGGTAGTTTCCATTTTTCCAACTTTCTTTCCAAAATCCTGAAGAAAATCAAATATTGCTGCCTAAAAATGGTGTTTAAACAATCCCTCTAGATCTACCGCTGATCACATGACTAGGTATTATTGTTCTTCTGCAGTTACATACCGTATATACTCAGCCATAGGTCGATCCGTTCATAAGTCGAGGGGTGGATTTCCACCCCTTAAAGGCCATTTTTTGCATTGACTCTTTCATAAGTCGAGTTGAAAAACTGCTAAAATTGGGACTTAATAAGCAACTTTTATGCAGGTATTTACGGCCAAAAACATCGCCGACGTAACCTTGAACAAATCAATAAACGTACAATATTGGGGGTTTTTAAATTAATAAAAACAAGTACTGATAAAAGAAATATTGTTTACTTTATTTTAAGTACATAACAAAATAAATACGACTATCATTCACAGCTTTATTTCGTCAATGATATTCCGTACCTAGGTGCGATATTTTAACTGTTCAAAATATTTTTAAAAGCTCTAAAGCATTTACACTCGTTCTATTTCATCACAATTTATGCAAAAGACCACTTTTCTGATTACACAACATGGATTAAAATCCCTCAAAACTGCTTATTATGATTAGATGTCTGATGTTCGTCGTTAAAGTTAACACGTAACTCTGCCTCCAGCCAATAGAAATAATCTTTAAAATTCATATGCGAGCTCTGATTGGTGGGAGGCGGAGGTTCTGTACGATTTTGTCATGCTAACTTGCTACCGATTGGCTTAAGCAAAGCTGTAAGACAATCCCAGCATAGCGGAAAGTTGGGGCAAATTGGCAGGTGATTTTCCAATAAACTTCCTTTGTTATGTCGGGTTTGTTTTGATAGCAATTAGCGACTGTCGGCGAGAGTACACAGGAAAATGTGTACAGTTATCAACTGTCATCACGGTTTAACCTGCACTCGGCAGTTTTCGGCGACAATTTTCTACAATCAAGGTGTGTCAATAAAATTGAATAGACCCTGGTTCAATCTTGATTGACTCAGTCGTTAGTAAAATAATATTTCTCTTATTACATGTTTCAATTTAGCAAACGTGTAATTATATTTAAAAGCATTTCAACAAAACGTCTTTCGGCAATTTTGTAAAACGTGAATAATTTTATTTTATAATTTCTACAAACAATCGCTGTATGTAGAATTCTAATGTTGCAATAAATTTTCATCCCGTTTCTCAATGAATTAAATGTCATATAGATACAACATATCTTGTATCTCCGAATACTGCCTATACTCGCTAGTGATTCGCTTCGATTTTTCTTAATTTGTGTAAAACGCGAATGATTATATTTTCTAATTGTCTACAAACAAGCGTTTTAGATAAAACACTAATATTGCAATAACTTGTCTTTCTGTTTTTCAATGAAATCAAGGTTATATAAATACGAAAGTAACACCATATACGGCTTTACCCGGCAACACGTTAAGAACAACAACAACTAATGAAAATGGCGGCGATTAGCGACGATTTTTTAAAGGTTCATTTCTTTCTCTCGGCCATAAGTCGAATCAACTTTTTAGAAGTGTTTTTGAAAGGAAAAAACCTTGACTAATTGCTGAGTATATACGGTACTAAGTGGTGACATAATACATTATTGAAAATACTGGCCGTACAATAACTGCCACAATAACTGCCACAATATATTTCATCGGACAACAATGTTTATGATGTAGTCAAAAGCTTTAGGTCAAGTGCAAATCATATGCATATCAACTCCTTTTTGGATAAGAAACATTTTATTTGAGCATTGTGAGTAGTTAGGAATAATATGCAAATTGATGTGCTGGTAAATGCTTTTATTACAGAATGTACCATGTCCTTGAACAGAAAGCTGCCGACTGTTTTAGAGCCAAATTCCCAGAATGCAAAGCTGCTGTATCATTTTATATGCCACATTTTCGCAACATGTATGTTGCCCAGGTCCCTGGACTACAAGATTGCAGTGGTAAATGATTGTTATTCTTCAGAGCCCAAGATAATAAAACTGAGATAGGAGACAAGTCTACATTTCAACCAGTCAGGGCTCGAGATCATAAACCTGAGTTTGGGGACCTGTCTGAAATCTCAAGCATCTGATTGGCTGAAATTGCTACTGATCTGATCTGAGCTCTGGAATTTGTATTTTTATGAGAAGTTATGCCATTAGTGGTGAATATTCATAATTCCAGAGTTCACGATGGAAATAAATTTCTATCTTTTACTGGCAAAAACAAATTTTCTGTTTTTCTGTTTTCTGATGGAAAAAAAAACTTGTGTTAATTGGCACCAAAACCGTTGTTTATACTGTTCTGTCATGAAAATCATATACCCAAACTTGAACCCATTTTCTGATTGTTCTAATTCTGTATAAAAAGTGTTTGAAAAAAAAAACTCAGTGAAAATAAAAAAGATATTGCATTTTTTGAAAAACAGGTGAAAAACCACTTTTATTTCTCTGAGATAAATCTGAAATTCATTGGAACGCATAAAATAAAAAGAGATTCCATCATTGGTGTTCACTGTAGATCTTTCCAGGAAGGATAAGGAAACTGCTAAAATATGGATTTTTCTGCAATTTTCTGTGATATGTGAGAAGTAAACAGTATCCATGGAGAAAATGGGTTAAACCTTTCCTCAATGTATATGCCTATGTTGCGTGGGTGAACAATTTAGATCCAGATCAGCCAGCACATCTGCAATGTGATCAGGATCTACACTGTTCACTTTTTGATTTATTAGGATTTTTCTGATCAAGAAGGGAACAGTGCAGATCCTGATCATACTGCAAGGGTGCAATCTGCGATAAACAGCAAATATATGGTGGAGATGCTTAACACTATAGACACTTCATTTGATATGATAATCATTGAACTTGCTAAAAGTGTTTAACTTGATGATGTTATACAATAGTCTTCTACTGGTCATCTGGGGACTACAACAAACTTGCTGACCTACTATAGACCATGTTTTTGTCAATTTACCATCAACCTTGTTCAGAATGTTTGTTTTGATTATTTCTACCAAAGTTTAAATTGTTCTAATTAAGGAACCTGTGAGTTTTCAGTGATCCATTAACCCTTTCGCTGCCAACGTTAAAAACCTGAGGTCTTTCACATTGTTGTGCGCATGCGTCGTTCGCCACGTTAGGTGCAGAAAATATTGGTTTTATCCTAAACCGGCAAGTGAGGGGGCATTTAACTGTGTCATTGCTAACAGAATGAACAGACATGATCACAGTGTCGTCTTAAAGCTAATGATAAATTATAATAATAATTATGATAAAGCATAATAAATTCGAGTTTTAGAATTTCCGAATATAATAGGCTTAAAACGTCTGTTCGGCAAGATTTGACTGTGAAAAGCGTAAAACAATCAAAGTCGTGGTTGCCACTTTGAATCGGAAAGTCAAAATAGTTTTCATTAAAAAAAAAAAAAAAACTCTCTGGATTTTTTAAGGTTTTGGTTGGCCTGCCGTCCGGCAATATTCGTTTGGTTCAATGAATTTAACGATTTCTTGGGTTGTAGCTGGAATCATCCTTTTATGTAAATACGTCATATTTTTTCTCAAAAGCAAAACACGAAAAACACATATCAACCTAGTCGCCGACGAGCTACATAAGAATATAATTATGTCTCATTCCACTATAAATTATAGCGTTAAAAAATGCCGTAAAACGGTAAAATGTCCGATAATGTTTGTCTGAATTGTCAATTATACAGATTTATTTTTAGTAAACACAATTATTCATGTGTGTATTTTCATAAAAAACCCTATCAAATACGTTGGATACTGGCGTCCTGAAAATACCGCGATAAACAATGTTTAAAATGCGCATAAACTTTCTTGATGTGCTTGTAAATGATCATAATTTTTTTTTTATTCTTCGTTGTTTGACTGAACTTACTTATTTATAAATTTGAAATGATTAATCAACATTTTCTTAATTTTATAATCACTTAGTCATATTAACAATAGTAAACGATGCCCCCTAGGTGCATTTATCGACTAAATATGCTCTTCAATTTTAGAGAGCGCTAAGGGGAGGTAAGAATGTGAAAGAACTCTATTGACGTTGTCAGCGCCAAGAGTTTTTTACCACATAAACAAATACCAATACCAAGGACAGAATGAGGCTTGTTATTTATAGATATATCAAATAATTACTATGTTTACATGTGAAAACGAAAGCAATAACATTATTGGTCAATATTTAAATGATCTGCCTACGTCAGCATAGAAACCCCCGCTTTGCATGCTGGTATATATATAGAAACGGTTGAAACGGCTAAAGCCTTCCATAGGGCAAATACGCCGAAAATAATAGGGACAGCTTAAGCTGTCCTTATGGCAGTGAAAGGGTTAATAAAAACATCTTAATTAGTGAACTGGTTGAGATAAATATTCATTTTTTTCAGAGTCAGACATCAATGTGTGTGAGTCCAAGGGACTTTATGGCATGTTGGAATGTGGATATATACTGATGGATGAGTCTTTAACATATCAAGACAAAGCCTGCAGGTCAGTGGTTTGAAAGTATTGGCAAGTTATGTTGGCTTTAGATAAACAGGTTTGACTGTAGTTGAATTTGTACACATATAGCATTTTCAATTAACTTTTTATTTCATAGACACACCTTTATTGTGTGAGCAGACAGTGAAGATCCAGTTCAGCTGGTATATCCATACCATCTGATCATCTGATCAAAATCTACTCTGTTTGCTGTTAGATTAATTATGTTATTTCTGACCAAGATGCAATCAGTGCAGATTCTTACAAGATGGAACAGATGTGCTGGCTGATCTGGATCTAAAGTGATCACATGTGTAAATATGCATATTATATGGAATAAAGGGTTAAGATGCAGTGAAAGAATTTATCCTTGTCAATTCCAGTGATAACAAAAAGCTTATTTCCGAAACATTTCTTGTATTTTTGGTGTCACTTTCTGCAGGTATCCTCAGTGTTTCCAGGATGCCATACCGGGAGAATGTGATGGCGACAGACAGGAACTGGCAACCAACATGATTATGCGAGTCTATAATTACAGCTTGGGACCTTGTAATAGTAAGTTTATCATAAGTTAACCAGATTTCTCAATATTGATTTCAAGGGTTATTAGAAAGGGAAAAGTTTGTAAGTGATATTTAAACTCATTCCTTCATATAGTAATACCCATTTTATGCATGTATGACCAGTGTAGATCCAGATCAGCCAGCAAATCTGTGCCGTCTGATCAGGATCTGCACTAGTCGCATTTTGGTCAGAAATAATCTAATGAATCAAAAGGCAAACAGATGTGCCGGCTGATCTGGATCTACACTGTTCGCCCTCGCAATAAAGATGTGTCCATGGAGGTAAATAAAGAAGCTGATAGAACCCTTTTTGCTTTCATGGCCCACAAATTATATTTTCTATCCATTTATGTTCAAATGTAGGAATATTTGGACAAAAGTATACAAATTTATATTTACTGTAAAAAAAATAAGCACCGTAAAGTTGTATATCAAAGGAAAACATTGCCTTGTGCTCATCTGTGTTTTTCCAAAGTAAAGTGGAAAGTACCTTAAGGGATTACTGAGGTGTCTGCCATCATGTTTCAAACTTGAGTTTGAAGCTCTTATAAAATGATTAGAAATCATTCTTTATATTCCCCTGAATTGAAGGTGAGCTATCTGTATATGCTGTCAGCTGAAGAGTCAACAGATGTTTAACACTTAATTAGCTCATAGAAAACTGCTTAAAAATTTCAATGTAATTTAACACAGTATCATTTACTCACATAGTAAAGTTCGTGTACTGATACTTTGTTTGTTGACATAATGACTATCATTTATATGTAAATTCTGCATGTGAACTGATGTTCTGGGTTGCAGCCAGTAACCAGCAAGAATCAGTAAATGACATACCAGTTACAGTCCAACTTTAATAATTTGAACTTCTTGAATTCAAATAGGATATTCCTATCCTATCAACATCAAACATCTGTGATTCAGAGATCATATATGTATGCTCTTTGTCTGTTGACTGTGTTCTTTTTCATATTTATGTAAAACTTTTTTTCAAGATATGCATATTATATATTAATACATGCTAAAAAATATTTCGCAAATTGAAATAAAAAAGTGTAATATGCAAAAAGCCATATCAGGAATCACCACACTCACAAAACACACCCTCCCCAAGCAGCGAAAAAGAAGAGAGGAAAAGAGATCAAGATGTTATATGTTATAAGTATCTCAATTCAAATAAGACACCACAAACAATTAACAAAAAAGGTTAGAAAAAACAAATATTTGGTTAACACTCTCTTTTATTTTCACTAACATGATAATATAGGCAAAGAGACATAGACTACATGACATTTAATATCATTTTCTTGGTCCGGTTGAGTTTGAATTACTGACATTTGACTGTATTTTGATATTTTTTAAGCATTTTTTTCTCACACAGAAAAAATGTTGTTATCCTGGAATGCATGATTACAGCAGTTCCTTGGGTTTTGTCTCACTTCGCCTCATTAATTAAAAAAAAAACGAAGAAAAACAAACATTGTCAGACCGTATCCGGAAGTAAAGTAATGAAACATTTTAATGGTTAAAAAAATGCATTCAAATGTGCCTTTTTTTAGCAGCAATATGGTGAAAAAGTTGGAAATAACAAACTCCAATCCTGGAAATCTTGCATCCAACACTGAGATGGATATATTCTTAACATGATTAAACTGCTTTATGTTTAGAAGATGGTGGGGAGACATTTTCAGCATGCAGTGTGGATTTCTTCGACGCTGCAACAACTGACCACTGCAGAGAACCTTGGGAAGCTTTCATGGCCACAGATGATTGCAGGTAAATTTCTTTTTTTAAAGTAAATAAATGTAGAGTAAGCGATACCTCATACATGCCAAGTCTCACGCCGTGAGGTAAAAACTCACGGAATTTCACCCACCCTCACGGTCTAACGGATAAAAACAAAAAACTCATGTATTTTTGTTAATTTCTCTTTAAAAAAATTTCTCTTTAAAAAAATGTCATCTGCAGTGCACATTTCAATGTCTCCAAAAAGTCTGAGGATCACTGAAATGAAAGCGCTTGATTGACAGTGATTATTGGAAATTATGAAATTTTGTTTATTTCCTCTGGTGCAATTACCCTGGGGCAATGGATTAACATCCTATGTTAGATAAGGTGTTATTCAATGGGGTCCTACCGATATACAGAGTTATCTTAATATTCTGTCCTAAGTTACCTCCCTTTGTAACGCGCACCTGTCACTGGGTAGTTCCGGTCTGAGATTGACATTAAAACAGACATGCAGTAGTCATCCGTGGTCCTTTCAAATACATTTTAATAGGGTCTGGTTGGTCAGAGATCAGCATAATGCATAAAAACGTTTAATTATTATCAATTAATGGAAAAAATAGATAGTTTTAAAGTGCAGCGCATAATATTTTAATTTTCTCTTTAACCGATTTTTATACGTTTGCGAGGTATGTGTTTAACATCGTTATGTTCGACCCCTTCGGTAATAAAGAGTAAAAATACGCATTTCTTGTGCTCAAAAATGGCAGATTTGAGGGAAAGAAAAGTAAGAAACCTTGAACGAAAAAAAGGTAGACTACAATTTATAACACATGATGTTAAGTAAAGTTTGACTTCTGCCAATGAAACGCCCGTTCACTTTTATACATGTTTTTTCATGTCCATGCAACCATACATGCCAGGTATCGAAAAAAAATTAAGTGAGACTGGTGTCATTTTTAAGTGAGATTTGAGCAAAAATAAGTGAGATTTTCTAAAGCGTGTCGAAACATGGTATATTTTAAATGTTCTTATGTACCTTTACCTTTTTTTATAAAAAGTGAAGTCAACAGTCAGTTACATTACTTTACTAAAGTAACAAGACAATTAAACACATTTTTTTAAATCAAATAAAATATTTGTGACAAAAATCTTTATGCCACATTTATTGTAAAAATGTCCACTGAAAGTTCAAACTATTCAAGCCATTAGATATCCACTAAATGCAATTACTGACTTGGCATTTATGAAGAAAGTCTAGAGTTGCATAAAAATTATTCTTGTAGCTTTACATAAAGGGGAAAAAAGGGCCGAAAAATTTGACAAATCTTGTTTTTATTCACCTTAGATTAATGCTTCAACATGCCAATTAAAACCAAAACTCTTCACAATTAACACCTTCAAAATAATGCCCTTAGACGTTTACCCATCCGTAGCCGAAAACTGTAACACTTGCATTGAAATTGTACGCCAGCTGAGACATAAAGATGTTTGAGTAAACATATCAATTAATAAGAAAAGATAATTGAATAACACCTTATCTAACATAGGATGTTAATCCATTGCCCCAGGGTAATTGCAGCAGAGGAAATAAACAAATGTCATAATTTCCAATAATCACTGTCAATCAAGCGCTTTCATTTCGGCGATCCTCGGACTTTTTGGAAACATTGAAATGTGCACTGCAGATGACATTTTTATGCCCCCACAAAGTGGGAGGCATATAGAGTTGCACTCGTCCGTCCGTCCGTACGTCCGTACGTCCCCAAATCTTGTGGCATCAACTCCTCCTAAACTATAAGGTGGATTTCTTTCAAACTTGCACAGATGATCAAGCAGGATGTGTAGATGATCGTAAAGAAAGGATTTTTTCCTGCAACCATTTTTACCAGAGTTATGGCCCTTTGTTAATTTCAGTTATTAAATCTTGTGGCGTCAACTCCTCCTAAACTATAAGGCGGATTTCTTTCAAACTTGCACAGATGATCAAGCAGGATGTGTAGATGATCGTAAAGAAAGGATTTTTTCCTGCGACCATTTTTACCAGAGTTATGGCCCTTTGTTAATTTCAGTTATTAAATCTTGTGGCGTCAACTCCTCCTAAACTATAAGGCGGATTTCTTTCAAACTTGCACAGATGATCAAGCAGGATGTGTAGATGATCGTAAAGAAAGGATTTTTTCCTGCGACCATTTTTACCAGAGTTATGGCCCTTTGTTAATTTCAATTATTAAATCTTGTGGCGTCAACTCCTCCTAAACTATAAGGCAGATTTCTTTCAAACTTGCACAGATGATCAAGCAGGATGTGTAGATGATCGTAAAGAAAGGATTTTTTCCTGCGACCATTTTTACCAGAGTTATGGCCCTTTGTTAATAGAGTTCTTTCACATTGTTATCTCCCCTTAGCGCTCTCTAAAATTGAAGAGCATATTTAGTCGATAAATGCACGCGAGGGGGCATCGTTTACTATTGTTAATATGACTAAGTGATTACAAAATTAAGAAAATGTTGATTAATCATTTCAAATTTATAAATAAGTAAGTTCAGACAAACAACGAAGAATAAAAAAAAACGTTATGATCATTTACAAGCACATCAAGAAAGTTTATGCGCATTTTAAACATTGTTTATCGCGGTATTTTCAGGACGCGAGTATCCAACGGATTTGTTTGGGTTTTTTTTATGAAAATACACACGTGAATTGTGTTTACTAAATATAAATCTGTATAATTGACAATTCAGACGAACATTATCAGACATTTTACCGTTTTACGGCATGTTTTTTGTAACGCTATAATTTATAGTGGAATGAGACATAATTATATTCTTATGTAGCTCGTCGGCGACTAGGTTGATATGTGTTTTGCGTGTTTTGCTTTTGAGAAAAAATATTACGTATTTACAAAATAGGATGAATCCAGCTACAACCCGAGAAATCGTTAAATTGATTGAACCAAACGAATATTGCCGGACGGCGGGCCAACCAAAACCTATTTTAAAAAATCCAGAGAGTTTTGTTGGTGTTTTTTTTTATAAAAACTATTTTGATGTTGAAGTTCGTAATTGTTGTCGCTGAAGGTTTTGAAATATAATATTTTCATTTCTGTTTAAAATCAAAATGACCATGGACCAAAACAAATGAACGGGACTGCGATATTCAGGTCCGAGTTTAGTTTTATGACACTTAGCTGTTGTGTACATGTATGCCCGAGGCAGCGTGTCACTATCACGTAATCTCTCAATAAACAGGAAATTGTGGAGCCGTGACCAAGACCAAGTTTCTTTATATTAATTAATATAATTGTAAAACCCATTCTAAATTCAGTTAAATTTATGTTTCATTAATTATCCTTTTCAATATTTTTAAATCCTGAGATTTTGCCTGAAAATCCTTAGATCCGGAGAAGAACCTTACGGTCCGGAGATTTCAGATAAAATCCTGAGATTTTGAAGGTCTGCGGACATTTTATCTTCTTTCTACATCATTCCCGTAACACGTAGATATTCATGAAATGCGACTTAAACTAATGTCTATTGACTATGGCTGACGATTTTATAAAAAAAAAAAAAGATGTTTATAATAACATGAATAACTTAATAAGCTTAACGGGCGTTGAATACAACGACGATACATTGCTGAATTCATCCGTTTACCTCCAATTTAGAGAGATCATGTAACATAAAATATATTTCTTGAAGTAAACGCATTTTGTCAGAAAAGCTTGATACGCTTATATATGTGTCTGTGGAAAATATACAGTAACGTGTAATCCACAATGTATTTGTTTTCATATAAGACTTCCCGATTCAAAGTGGCAACCACGTCTTTGATTGCTTTACGCTTTCAAAGTCACAGATAAATCTTGCTGACCAGACGTTTTAAGCCTATTATATTCGGAAATTCTAAAACTCGAATTTATTATGCTTTATCATAATTATTATTATAATTTATCATTAGCTTTAAGACGACACCGTGATCATTCTGTTAGCAATGACACAGTTAAATGCCCCCTCACTTGTCGGTTTAGGATAAAACCAATATTTTCCGCACCTAACGTGGCGTACGACGCATGCGCACAACAATGTGAAAGACCTCTATTTCAGTTATTAAATCTTGTGGCGTCAACTCCTCCTAAACTATAAGGCAGATTTCTTTCAAACTTGCACAGATGATCAAGCAGGATGTGTAGATGATCGTAAAGAAAGGATTTTTTCCTGCGACCATTTTTACTAGAGTTATGGCCCTTTGTAAATTTCAGTAATTAAATCTTGTGGCGTCAACTCCTCCTAAACTATAAAGCGGATTTCTCTCAAACTTGCACAGATGATTAAGCAGAATGTGTAGATGATCGTAAAGAAAGGATTTTTTCCTGTGACTATTTTTACCAGAGTTATGACCCTTTGTTAATTTCAGTAATTAAATCTTGTAGCATCAACTCCTCATTAACTATCTAAGGGATTTCTTTCAAATTTGCACAGATGATCAAGCAGGTTGTGTAGATGATTGTAAAGAAAGGGTTTTTCTTACGGCCATTTTTGCCAGAGTTATGGCCCTTTGTTAATTTCAGTGATTTAATCTTGTGGCATCAACCCCTTCGTTTACTATTGGATGGATTTCTTTCAAACTTTCACCACATATTGTTAATACCTAGTACACAATTTTGTTACAAATGTACTTGCAGCAGTGGGGGCATCAGTGTCCTGAGGACACAGTCTAGTTTTAAAGAGAAATTAACAAAAATACGTGAGTTTTTTGTTTTTATCCGTTAGACCGTGAGGGTGGGTGAAATTCCGTGAGTTTTTACCTCACGGCGTGAGACTTGGCATGTATTACCTTCATACCCATGATCATTAAACCAAAACCAGGGACCAGTCTCAAATTTTAAGCATCTGAAATGGAGACCAGCCTAAATTTCAACAAATCAGATTCTTGAGATTTGAGAATGGTCACCAATCTTAGTGTCGTTATCACGCACCCTGTTTTCTAACAGAGTAAGCATAAAGGCATTATGCTTTTATTTTTTTGTTGTTTTTTTAAAGTTATCGGATGCCTGTTAATGAACTTGTATCCAAATGGGTGATGAATACAGTGTGTGATGTTTACCAGACTGTTTTTGACAAAGTGTTTAACCCTTTACTGCATAGATAAACTTTTATTGCATGGGCAAATAGTGAAGATCCAGATCTGCCAGCACATCTGTGCCATCTGATCAGGATCTGCACTTTTTGATTTGCTTTTTGATTTGTTAGGTTATTTCTCTCCAAGATGCAACCAGTTCAGATCCATAGAAGGCAAGGATGTGCTGGCTAATCTGGATCTATAGTGGTCGCACTTAGATGTGCCAGCTTATCTGGATCTACACTGGTTGCACATGAGTAAAATTGCATATTTATGGAGTAAAGGGTTAACAAACTATGCATTCAACAGGATAGGTCTATATAATTGATGATGTTGCCTCTACCTGGGAGCGAACCCACACCAATATCGATATAAGGCATCAAGTGTGTCTCTAGCATTCCTATTAAAGCCATGATAAAAAGCTTCTGATTGACAAGTGTTTGTTCAGTAATAAACACTTTCCTCTATATATATAGAGTAGATCCATAACATATTGCATGTCCATGCCCTCTGATCAGGATTAGCACTGTATACAAGTGAACAGTAAAGATCCAGGTCAGCTGTCACTGATGTGCTGGACCTACACTGGTTGCAGATGATATGAATGTGTATCTAGAGAATAAAGGGTTAAATGTTTGTACTATGTTTGTACTGTTTGTACTATGTTTTCAGTTACTATGAAGGGTTTATTGGCTGTATCAGATACATGGCATTCACACAGAAGGAATACTGCACGATAGAAGATATCCACAACACATTCAAGGAGAAAGTGCTTTACAATGCACATGTTCCTCGATTCTGCAGTAAGTGTGTGACATATTTTTTTCAAAATTTCATTTGATTTGTTAAAGTTTTGTTTCTATTTGTTGGACTTCCATTTATAAAAGCATTTTACTTGGACTGTTTTAATGAAAATGGCACACTTCTAGTTGACTCTGATAGGGACTTATAAAATCGGACCCTTTCTGTTCACATTTAATAGGATTTATATATTAAACTCCTCTAGATTATTGGGAATTCAATTTATAAAACAACATACCCTTCTGTTTGAAATCGGATTTAATAGCACACAGCTTTCCTGTTGCCTGGTAATAGTATTTATGAAATCACACTCTTCCTGTTGTCTCTGTAAGGGCTTTATGATAATGCACACTTCCCATTTGACTTGAATGTAATTTATGGAATCACACACTTCTTCTTTTTTTTACATTTTTGATGTTAAAACTCATTTCCTGTTGATGTGGAATGGGATTTATGATATCACCCACTTCCTGAAGACATGGAATGGGATTTAGTAAGTGCAAGATGTTAATAATGTATAAGTGGATTTTTCTGCGGGCTCGAAATTCTGCGGTTTTTACAAAATTGAAAGTAGGAAACAACAACTTCCCGGTATACTAAATTTAACGAATGTATCGTTGTCATCACCATAAAGATTTATTATTTAAATAATACAGTACAAAAGACATGTTTTCCTAATGTAATGCAAATTATATTAATGAACATTAATTTAATAAATATAAGTTTTATTTCACATTGACTTCATAGTTAATATGCTCATTTTAAACCATAAACCGATACTGGTCTCAAATAATCAACTAAATCAAGCTTGACTCGGTATATTTTGCAAGACCAGAAAACATTAAAACATCGCTCCCCCGTGGTTTATGTGCGTTTACTACAAGAATGCAACAGACCAAAAGAACTTGATGAAAAGAATTAAAATATCTTTACTCAAATATTTATTCAAATTTTGCGTATTAAAGAACATAATTATAATCAGAAGTACATGCAAACCGACGACAAACAGTTACTCGCTGATCCAATAACAAAACGTTGGTCATTATTCGTAATTATCTTAGACACGTATAAGGACAAAATGGAGGACGCAAACCATGACCGATACAAAGTGAAACGATGGACATATATTCTGCAGACTTTAAATTTGCGGTCGTTTAACTGACCGCAGAAATAGCAGAAATAAAGTCACCGCAGAAAAAAACACTTATATGGTATGTAGTTGACCCTACTTGTTTTTTGTAGATATATCAGCATACTGGCCCCTAGAGAATGGCACAGTTGTGGGATATCTTGTCTTGACAGACCAGCTCATTGTCAACGTTAGCACCATAATCAACATGGACCAGTCCAGTATCATGCTCGGCTTGACAGATCCACAATATCCAGTATGGTTCTATTTTTTATATACGACTGTTTGAAAAACGGAATGTATTATGGGAACACCTGCAGCGGGCGGGCAGGATTGCGGGCGGGCAGCGTCATCAGGGTTTCTGCTCTCTAAGTGAAAGAGTTTTCATCAGGTCTTTATCGCACTTGGTGAATATGGTGGTGTGCATAATGTCTCGACCAAGTTCTATAACCAGCCAAATCCCCCCAGGCACTCCTGAATTATGGCCCTTTAATTGTCCAAAATTTGGGTTTCCGCTCTCCAAGTCAAAGAGTTTTTGTCCTGTCTTTATCAAACTTGGTGTATATGTTGGTGGGCATAATATCTGGACCAAGTTCTACAACTAGCCAAATCCCCCATGCACTCCTGAATTATGGCCCTTGAATTGTCCAAAATTACTGTTTCCACTCTCTAAGTCAAAGAGTTTTCATCTGGTCTTTATCAAACTTGGTGAAAATGTTGGTGGGCATAATATCTCTGCCAAGTTCGATAACCAGCCAAGTTGCTTCAGGCACTTAAGAGTTATGGCCCTTTATTTATATGAAAAATGTGGCAAATTAGCCAAACTTTTTGACGGGTGTATTTTGTGGCGTTTTGGCACTCTTGTTTATTCTATTTTGATATTGAAGTTACAGATAAGTGAATTATATTCCAATGCAAGAATAATAAATGGTATATGATAATTTACATTTCTTGAAAGAGAAGACATTTAGATGAAAGTAAAAAATGAAGCATGTCATTGTGGGCTGCTTTAAAATTATATGTATAAAATCTCTTACATTAACAGTCTTCTATGCTTATGTATTTTTTACCCGGTAATAATTTTAGAAAAAATTTTAACAACAGCTCAATGTTTTGGTATTATAATATTTTAGGGTAATGGGTCTGGGTAAAGCATCCCAAAATGTTGAGTGCACATGATACTAGCCAATGAGCTATTAGTGTAAAGGTGCAGAAGTGTAGGGATAAATATGTGCAAACATACCCAAATTAGTTCCCTTGGGTATGGGCATGGATAGGGTATACAGTTAAACCTGCCTTAGCAACCATCTGCATTCAACAGCCACCTGCCTTAAACATCCATCTTGAATATGCCCTAAATTGCCATTTCATTCTCAATTTTACCTGTTTTAAACATCCACCTGTGTAAAGCAGCCACAGTGTAACTTCTTTGGGAGGTTGCTTATAGAGGTTTAACTCTGTACATTTTATTCTGTTTAACTTTGATGTATATTAGTTTGTTTTCTACTTGCAATAGCTGTTTACAAAGGAGCAATACTGTTTTAAAAAAGAGACATGTAAATTTTTGTTTGTTTTCTGTTTTAGGACACAATAGATCTGTTATTGTTAGAGAAGGGAGGTATGATGAAGTGTCAGGTTAACACCACTGCCAACTTCTTTGTGAGATATGGGTAAGACACTTAGAATTTTAATATATTAACTCTTTTATTGTGATTGACAAGTATTGATCCAGATCCATATCATAAACCTTTAGTCCATGGGATATGGCTGCCATTCCATGGGCAAACTGTGTATATCCAGTCAGTACAGCTGGTGCATGTCATCTAGGCTAAATGGTTATAGAGCTGAGCATGGAAACCAGTCTCAAATCTCAAGCATCTGATTGGCTGAAATGGCGACTGGTCACCATTTCAGCCAATCAGATGCTTGAGA
The DNA here is from genome assembly GCA_038501625.1 of Corbicula japonica. NCBI lineage: Eukaryota > Metazoa > Mollusca > Bivalvia > Venerida > Cyrenidae > Corbicula > Corbicula japonica. The sequence goes on from JAZAYU010000007.1 coordinate 5,689,961, forward strand.
TTTGAGACTGATCTCCAAACTCAGGTTTATGATCTTGGGCCCAGTTTTATAACCCTGGGCACTGATCTGCATATACACTGTTTGATTCTTGGTTAGAATAAACCTAACTTTGAAAATGAACAGTGAATATCCTGATAAATAGTCAAGGATGTACTATCAGGGTTGAAGGTTATAAAACTGAGATTGAAAACCAGTCTCAAATCTCAAGCATCTGATTGGCTGAAATGGCGACTGTTCGCCATTTCAGCCAATCAGATGCTTGAGATTTGAGACTGATTCCCATGCTCAGTTTTATAACCTTGGGCACTGATTTGGATCTTCACTGTTCTCCAATGTGATAAAAATCATAATATCCTATGGAATAAAAAGTTCAGTTACTTTGGTATGTTTAAATTGTTGAGCAGTAGCAAGGATGAGATTTTTGCAATTCATAAGATGTACTTATAATGCATGCTTGAATTTGCTGAGGATCCATGAGATGGCTTATATCCTAACTGCACCAAATATAGATCCAGATCAGCCTGGAGAGCCGTGCATTCTGATCAGAAACTAAGATCTAAATCACTCATTGGTCAAATTGCAAGAAATAATCTAATAATGTATGCACATAGATCTATATTATCTGACTCTTCCATAGTCACAAGTTTTATAATTAGTTTTGTTGTTATTAATTCAGAAACAGGAGGAATGGTACAGTTACCGTGGCACCAAAGGAACAAGCTGTGAGAATTATGGGAAATTCCTTGTCTGGTATGACACGGTTGTCAGTACGACGAGGACTGCGACCAGATAATACATACCACTCTGTGAGCACCACAGGAAAAAGGGTGATATATGCTTCCATAGTGGACAAGAATACACTCGCTGAGCAGCGAATGTACAGAACAGAGGCATATTTTAGTAAGTTGTCATGATACAAAATGCCTAAGGATACTGTGTAACAGTGGAAACTTTGTTTACTTCCACTTAATCTGATTGTAATATAAGAAATGCATGAGATTCTTTAGCTTATTTTTGACCTAGGGGTGACCTGTGTAGATCTATATCAGAAGGCAAGGATGTGGCAGCTGATCTGGATTTCCACTGGCTTCGCGTGATAAAACTCGTACAGGGGTTGTCCCAGTAAATCATAGACAATTTGAATAAAAAGATAACTTCTGAATTAATGTTTATACACATTTCACAGTTAGTTAAGACTTCATTTTGTAACACCTATGAATAATAGAGTTCTTTCACATTGTTACCTCCCCTTAGCGCTCTCTAAAATTGAAGAGCATATTTAGTCGATAAATGCATGCGAGTAGGCATCGTTTACTATTGTTGATATGACTAAGTGATTATAAAATTAAGAAAATGTTGATTAATCATTTCAAATTTATAAAAAAGTAAGTTCAGTCAAACAACAAAGAATAAAAAAAGCGTTATGATCATTTACAAGCACATCAAGAAAGTTTATGCGCATTTTAAACATTGTTTATCGCGGTATTTTCAGGACGCGAGTATCCAACGGATTTGTTTGGTTTTTTTATGAAAATACACATGTGAATTGTGTTTACTAAAAATAAATCTGTATAATTGACATTTCAGACGAACATTATCGGACATTTTGCCGTTTTACGGCATTTTTTTGTAATGCAATAATTTATAGTGGAATGGGACATAATTATATTCTTATGTAGCTCGTCGGTGATATGTGTTTTGCGTGTTTTGCTTTTGAGAAAAAATATTATGTATTTACATAAAAGGATGATTCCAGCTAAAACCCGAGAAATCATTAAATTGATTGAACAAAAAAAATCCAGAGTTTTGTTGTTTTTTTTTTAAATAAAAACTATTTTGATGTTGAAGTTCGTAATTGTTGTCGCTGAAGGTTTCGAAATATAATATTTTCATTTCTGTTTAAAATCAAAATGACCATGGACCAAAACAAATGAACGGGACTGCGATATTCAGGTCCTAGTTTAGTTTTATGACACTTAGCTGTTGTATACATGTGTGCCCGAGGCAGCGTGTCACTATCACATAATCTCTCAATAAACAGGAAATTTTGGAGCCGTGACCAAGACCAAGTTTCTTAATATTAATTAATATAATTGTAAATCCCATTCTAAATTCAGTTAAATTTATGTTTCATTAATTATCCTTTTCAATATTTTTAAATCCTGAGATTTTGCCTGAAAATCCTTAGATCCGGAGAGAACCTTACGGTCCAGAGATTTTCAGATAAAATCCTGAGATTTTTTAGGTCTGCGGACATTTTATCTTCTTTCTACATCGTTCCTGTAGCACGTAGATATTCATGAAATGCGACTTAAACTAATGTCTATTGACTATGGCTGACGATTTTATAAAAAAATGATGTTTATAATAACATGAATAACTTAACGAGCGTTGAATACAACGACGATACATTGCTGAATTCATCTGTTTACCTCCAATTTAGAGAGATCATGTAACATAAAATATATTTCTTGAAGTAAACACATTTTGTCAGAAAAACTCGAAATGCTTATATATGTGTCTGTGGAAAATATACAGTAAAGTGTAATCCAAAATGTATTTGTTTTCATATAAGACTTCCCGATTCAAAGTGGCAACCACGTCTTTGATTGTTTTACGCTTTTCACAGTCAAATCTTGCCGACCAGACGTTTTAAGCCTATTATATTCAAAAATTCTAAAACTCGAATTTATTATGCTTTATCATAATTATTATTATAATTTATCATTAGCTTTAAGAAGACACCGTGATCATATCTGTTTATTCTGTTAGCAATGACACAGTTAACTAAATGCCCCCTCACTTGTCGGTTTAGGATAAAACCAATATTTTCCGCACCTAACGTGGCGTACGACACATGCGAACAACAATGTGAAAAACCTCTATTACAAAGAAAAATCTTTTTAAATAAAGAAATAACATAAAATTTATTAAACCATGTTAGTAATCTGTGGCCAACATAAGAAAATGCTATCTTTTGGAATTCAATTATTTACTTAAAACAATAAAAACAAAATGATTTCTTAACTAACTGCATAAACATATGTTCAGTAGTTTTAATTTTATTCAAATTGTTTACAATTTATTGGTACACTCCTCATATAGAGAAGTTAAAGGATTAAATGTAGGATCAGTGTGAACACCCACGGAATTTCTTAGACATAAACTAGGGAGAGTCTCCCAAATGTCCACAACTTCTCCATTTACTCCACCAAGGGAGAAACATTTCTCTATATGGTTCATATAGGAAGCCAAAATCCTAGTTGACTTCTCCCTGAATTTGGAGCGTGAGCCAGTTCCTGAACACCTGTGAGAATTGCATTTCATAGAGGTATTAAACTTCTCTTCAATTAAAGTCAGCTCTTGACCATCAGAAATTTAATGTTGAAGTAAAATTTGTTAACAGATCGCTCCTCTGAATTGGACTCCTACTTCGAGGGAGGTGTATGTAACAGCTGGTATGTGAATCGTCAAATAATGGTTTACTTCTGTCTAGACTGGATGTCCATGACTTTTTATGACAGAACAGCCATGAATGATACTGATGATAACTGCTTGTAAGTTTATACTGGTAGTTTTCTTTTTTATTGTTTAAGACTTGAGTTTTGATTTTCTGTGTTTCATTAATGTAAAATAAAACACTAGAACAGAATAGCACATAATATTATCTGATTGGCTTATAAGATTCATGTGAAGCTGTTTATTTTTTGCATGTAAACAACATATATTTCAGCTGTAAAATGTAGGAAATACATTGGTCCATGAATGTTACAGGATATTTGTCTCGCATTGGCCCATTAATGTTACAGGATATTGTCTAACATTGGCCGATGAATGTAACAGGATATTTGTCTAACATTGGCCCATGAATATAACAGAATATTTGTCTCACATTGGCCCATGAATGTTACAGGATATTTGTCTCACATTGGCCCATGAATGATGCAGGATATTTGTCTAACATTGGCTCATGAATGTTACAGGATATTTGTCTAACATTGGCCCTTGAATGTTACAGGATATTTGTCTCACATTGGCCGATGAATATAACAGGATATTTGTCTCACATTGTCCCATGAATGTTATAGGATATTTGTCGAACATTGGCCCATGAATGTTACAGGATATTTGTCGAACATTGGCCCATGAATGTTACAGGATATTTGTCTAACATTAGCCGATGAATGTTACAGGATATTTGTCTAACATTCACCCATGAGGGTTACAGGATATTTGTCTCACATTGGCCCATGAATGTTACAGGATATTTGTCTAACATTAGCCCATGAATGTTACAGGATATTTGTCTAATATTAGCCATGAATGTTACAGGATATTTGTCTCACATTGGCCCATGAATGTTACAGGATATTTGTCTAACATTAGCCCATGAATGTTACAGGATATTTGTCTAACATTGACCCATGAATGTTACAGGATATTTGTCTCACATTGGCCCATGAATGTTACAGGATATTTATCTAACATTGGCCCATGAATGTTTCAGGATATTTGTCTCACATTGGCCCATGAATGTTACAGGATATTTGTCTCACATTGGCCCATGAATGATACAGGATATTTGTCTAACATTGGCCCATGAATGTTACAGGATATTTGTCTCACATTGGCCCATGAATGTTACAGGATATTTGTCTAACATTGACCCATGAATGTTACAGGATATTTGTCTCACATTGGCCCATGAATGTTACAGGATATTTATCTTACATTGGCCCATGAATGTTTCAGGATATTTGTCTCACATTGGCCCATGAATGTTACAGGATATTTGTCTCACATTGGCCCATGAATGATACAGGATATTTGTCTAACATTGGCCCATGAATGTTACAGGATATTTGTCTCACATTGGCCCATGAATGTTACAGGATATTTGTCTAACATTGCCCATGAATGTTACAAAATATTTGTCTCACATTGGCCCATGAATGATACAGGATATTTGTCTAACATTGGCCCATGAATGATACAGGATATTTGTCTAACATTTGCCCATGAATGTTACAGGATATTTGTCTAACATTAGCCCATGAATGTTACAGGATATTTGTCTCACATTGGCACATGAATATAACAGGATATTTGTCTCACATTGGCCCATGAATGTTACGGGATATTTGTCTATCATTTGGCCCATGAATGTTACAGGATATTTGTCTATCATTTGCCCATGAATGTTACGGGATATTTGTCTAACATTGGCCCATGAATGTTACAGGATATATGTCTAACATTTGTCCATGAATGATACAGGATATTTGTCTAACATTGGCCCATGAATGTTACAGGATATTTGTCTAACATTGGCCCATGAATGTTACAGGATATTTGTCTAACATTAGCCCATGAATATAACAGGATATTTGTCTCACATTGGCCCATGAATATAAGAGGATATTTGTCTCACATTGGCCCATGAATGTTACAGGATATTTGTCTCACATTGGCCGATGAATGTAACAGGATATAGTCTCACATTGTCCCATGAATGTTAAAGGTTATAGTCTAACATTCGCCCATGTCTGACATTGACTTGTGTATGTTGTAGTTATATAGTCTCATAATGACTCACATATGTTACAGGATAGAAGATAAGATAAGATTCTGTGTGAACAAGATAACATCAGAAAGTGCCGGCTGCAGTCTTGATGATACCATTACAGCATTCAGGGATAAACGTCTACGAAAAGGCTTGCTGACTGGAACTGGCAAATGTGGTATGCATTTATGTGCTCTGTCATATTTAATTAAATGGGGAAGTTAATTAAGATTTACCCGAAAGGAAAAGTGAAGTTTGATGACTATTTTGTTGACTGCAAACTCCTTTGGGGATCACACAGAGATCACATGGCTGGTCTCAACATCCAATTAAGTCTTGAGAGCTCTAGTGTGTTTCATGAGAGTATGAAACACACTGGATCCAAAATATAGAATAAAACCCTTCCTAGGGATGGGTTAAGGGTGGGTGGGTGTGTGACGGAAATGAAAGTTTGTATGAATTGCAAAATCCACTGTTTTCAGTGGAAATCAGTTAATAAAATTTCGTAAGTTCTAACAGAAATAGACAACTTGTTAATAGCTTTGATATAATGTGGGCAGACATTGGGTTCAGTAAAGAGGTAATAGACATGCCTGTTGATCTGGATCTACACAGTTGGCCCAAGCCATACAAGTATATAAATGGAGAAACAAACACTAAATAATCACAAGCTTTTTATCATGACTTTGAAAGGAACTGTAGAGACACGCTTCATGCCTTATATATTAAGCTAAAGGCTAAAGAGACTTCTCCTCTTCAATGAATATTTTATTAACCCTTTGCTCCATACATACGCAATGTTAGGCATGTGCACCCAGTATAGATCCATATCAGCCACAAATTCATGTAATTTTTTTGCATGTACAACCAGTGTTGATACAGATCAGCCAGCACATCCATACCATCTGATCTGGATCTACACTGGTCACCTCTTGGTCAGAAATAAATCATTGAATCTAAAAGCAAACATTGTAGATCCTGATTAGACAGTACAGATGTGATCATTATTCCAGTGTAGATCCTGATCACATGATACAGATGTGCTGATTGAGCTGGATATAAACTGTTTGCCTATGAACAACATGGATAAAAAGCCTAAAACATTCTGCTGACTCCTCATCACATTGTATGTTTCAGGAATGTGTGAGCCAGCATGTGAGTGGTACGAGACCTGCTCTGCTGGTACTTGTCAGTGTGACAACATGTGTACAGAGCAGTTTGATCCCACCTGTGCCTATGATGGTACCAGTTATCAACAATATTTCAATAAATGTTACCTGCGCCAATATTACTGCATGAAGATGAGTGATAATCAAGCACCGCTTGAATACCAATACTCTTATACCAATATTCTTGGTGAATGCCGTAAGTGCGAATGTGGTTTCTACTGATTTAACACTTTCCTTTATGGGATTTGACTTTTGTCTCATGTGCAAAATTAAGAATGGAAACCAGTCTCGAGTCTACAGGATATGATTGATGGAATCAGCCAATCAGATGCTTAAGATAAGGGAGGCATATAGAAATCGGACCGTCCGTCCTTCCGTCCGTCTGAAATAATCTTTTCCTCGCTTCTTCTCCAAAACCGCTTGAGGGATTTCTTTGAAACTTCACAGGAGTGTTTGTCAACAAGCCTAATTGTGCATATCTTTGGGAATTTCTGCTCGGATTATTTTTAGCTGAGTTATGGCCCTTTTTAGCAAAATCTTGTCCTCGCTTCTTCTCCGAAACCGCTTGAGGGATTTCATTGAAACTTCACAGGAGTGTTTGTCACCAAGCCTAGTTGTGCATATCCTAAGGAATTTCTGATCAGATTATTTTTGGCGGAGTTATGGGCCTTTTAACCTAACCCTAAGGCAAATAAGCCAATTTTCTTGTTAACTCTCTAGTGGTCACATTTTTGCTCCGATTGTCATGAAACTTGGTAAGGATGTCTGTCCCAGTAATTTCTCGGATGAGTGCAAATATGGGTCATCTGGGTCTAAAAAACAAGGTCACTTTTACTAAAAATAGAATGATCTTGTCTTGGCTGTAAATTTGTTATTTCTCATTGGATTTCAAAATAACTTGGCACAAATGTTCACCATGACAAGGCGGTGTGTTGAGTATAAAACCCATGTGGATTGGTCCAAGGTCACTGTTACTAAAAATAGAATTTTCTTGTTAACACTCTAGCGGTCACATTTTTGCACCAATTGTCATGAAACTTGGTCAGGATGTCTGTCCCAGTAATTTCTTGGATGAGTTAGAATATGGGTCATCTGGGTCCAAAAACTAGGTAACTGTTACTAAAAATAGAATTATCTTGTCTTGGCTGTAAATTTGTTATTTCTCATTGGATTTCAAAATAACTTGGCACAAATGTTCAACATGACATGGCGGTGTGCTGAGTACAATATCCTTGCTGGTTGGTCCAAGGTCAAGGTCACTGTAACTAAAAATAGAGTTTTCTTGTTAACACTCTAGCGGTCACATTTTTGCTCCGATTGTCACGAAACATTGTCAGGACATTAGTCCCAGTAATTACTTGGAACAGTTCGAATATGGGTCATCTGGTGTCAAAAACTAGGTCACTGTTACTAAAAATAGAATTATCTTGTCTTGGCTGTGAATTTGTTATTTCTCATTGGATTTCAAAATAACTTGGCACAAATGTTCACCATGACAAGACAGTGTGTTGAGTACAAAACCCATGGCGGTTGGTCCAAGGTCAAGGTCACTGTTCCTATAAATAGAATTTTCTTGTTAACACTTTAGTGGTCAAATTTTTGCTCTGATTGTCCGATTGTAAAGAAACATGGTCAGGACATTATTCCCAGTTATTAATTGGACGAGTTTGAATATGGGTCATCTGGGGTCAAAAACTAGGTCACTGTTACTAAAAATAGAAAAATCTTGTCCAGGCTGTAAATTTGTTATTACTCATTGGATTTTAAAATAACTTGGCTCAAATGTTTACCATGACAAGATGTTGTTTTGCGTACAATACCCATGGCTCTTTGTCCAAGGTCAAGGTCACTGTTACTAAAAATAAAATTTTCTTGATTCAGCTGTAACTTCCTAATGAATGGAGTGATTTCAAAATAACTTTACATAAATGTTAACCATGACAAGGGGTTGTGTTGCATACAATACCCATGCCGGTAGGTCCAAGGTCAAGGTAACTGTTTCTAAAAATAGCATTTTCTTTTCCAAGCTGAAAATTTGTTGTTTCTTATTGGATTTTAAAATAACTTGGTGTACATATCGAGACGTTGGGTCACATACAACACAACAGGCATATTTTTACTACATATGTATACCAATTCGATTTTAAAGCTGCATTTCGGGGGCATAAAATTATGTCAATTTCAAGTGACAGATCTTGTTACTTCAAGGGATATAGCTGTTATCCATGGGTAAAAGGTGTAGATCCAGATCAGTCAATACACATGCTATCTGATCAGGGTCAACACAGTTTGCTTCTTGATTTATAATAATATTGCCTATACTGAGAATTGAGTGGTTATTTAAGGCATATTCAGGTAAATGAGCAACAGTGTAGATCCTGATTTGACAGCATGGATAAGATAGCTGATCTGGAACTGCACTGTTGCCACATGCAATAAAAACCATGTATATGGAGTAAAGGATTAAGCAGAAATCTTTGTTTTCAGCACCACAGCCATGTGATGCACATTACTTCACTGAAGCCACAATAAGTGCCTGTCATCCATCATGGAATGAGTTCATGAAAACCAAAGAATGCCAGTAAGTCACTTTAGAGCAGATAGGTAATGTTATCTTTGAATAGCCCTTTCCTTCATATATATTTTTTAATGGCATGGGTGAACAGTGTAGATAGAGATCAGCCAGCACATCTCTGCTGTCTTTAGGATCTGCACTGTTCGCTTTTTATTTCTTGGGTTATTTCTGAACACAAAAAGTGAACAGTGCAGATCCTGATCAGACGGCACTGGTCCCCATTTCAGTCAGTCAGATGCTTGAGATTTGAGACTGATCTCCAATCTCAGTTTTATGATTTTTGGCCATAAGCTGGATGGTTCACAAATAAACCAGATGGAATGTTTGCATGTATTACTTGAAAGTTTGAATTTCTATTTCAGGCATTATGAACAGTTTTTACTGTGTGTACGCTACCAGGGTAAAGTAAGGGATCTGTCATGTGAAATTGAGGAAATCCATCAGTTATACAGCAAGAAATATTCTGAAAGGAATATCAGCGCAACTTTATGTAACAACAGTAAGTAAAACAAACCCTTTGCTACCTGTTCAAAGTCAAGCAGGAGACAATGGAATAGGGGGCTTTCCATCTGCCTAGTTCGAGCTTATATTAATTTACCAGGAGGGGACAGTGAAATGACATCCTGACACAAACCAAATTATTTCATAGTTACAGTTCTTTAACTATTTGAATCTTACATTTCAATTTTTAACCCTTTGCTCCATGGGATATTGCTTTCATCCCATGGACAAACAGTGTAGATCCAGATCTGCCAAAACAGTCTGTGAAGTATGATCATGCTCTTCACTGTTCATTTGTAGGTCAGATATAACGTAATGAATCTAAAAGTAACTAGTGCAGATTCTGATCTGGGTCTAACCATGTCACACATGAAGTATAAGCTGTAACTTAGTAATTTAGTAAAAAGGCTACCAAACAAAAGAGTATGTTTATATATTGTTATCATAGGTACATTTGCCGGACTGGAAGCCTTGATGCCTGCTGAGAAGTCAGACATTTGTAGTGACACCATTGTTAACCGCCATCTTCTATATTACTACTGCAGGAATGATGGTTATATGACAGCAACAGACAACAAAATGAAGTGTTTGTAAGTTATAAGTGTCATATTTTTACTTAAGATTTTAGCTCAACTGAGCCCGAGGTTCAGGATTATCTATTTTGATTGATCTTTGGGTTCTTTCTCTTGCCCATCAAACATTTCTTAAGGCATACCAATACACTGTATTGACTTTGTTTGAAGTTGTTCAGATCTCCACCTTGGAGTTAACCATTTCACAGCTTTGGGACTTATCAGCAAACCTTGTTCAAATCCTCTTCTCATCAATTGCTGACTAATTTTAAAAAATGGTTCACAAGAACATTCCTTTGAAGACCCTTTACCAGAATTGTTCAAGCTCTGTGCCCAATGTTATAAAACTGAGCATGGAAACCAATCTCAAATCTCAAGCATCTGATTCATTTAAATGGCGGCCAGTAGTGACACCAGTGCTTGAGATTTGAAACTGGTTTCCAATCTCAGATTTATAACCTACAGCCCTGGTGTTTTGTTGAAGAACATGGCCATTATAGTGAAGGGCTTATTTTTCTTATATGTCTGTTAACCATTTCCTACATAGATACACCTTTGTGTTTGTGAACAGTGTAGATCCAGATCAGCTTGCATAAAGATCTGTGCTGTCTGATATGGATCTACACTGGTCTTAGCCAAAAATAAAAAAGCAAATTATAAATCCGGCTCAGACAGAATGGATATGTGCCAGCTGATCTGGATCTACACTGTTTGCCAGTTCAAAGGTGTACCTATCTTATAATGTAGTAAAGAGTTAACAGAAACGTTTACTGGATGGCCCTGTACATGTGACAGCGGTCTCACTGTCTATCAAAGTAGGTGGGGTATTAATGAAAATAGAAGGGGCATTATGGGCTCCAGACAAACAAATGGTACATGTTGCTAAAAGTTGACAGGTTATATGGAAATCTCTGCCCCCTGCTCCCACCTCCATACTCTGCTGTACGAAAACTGTTTATCCAGAGTCTGATTTTATAGAAATATATGGCTATCATGAGACTGGGCATTCGATTTCCCTGTACATCTATTGGGAAACTTTGAAAATCTCTTTCTTCTTAACTGACTTAAGTTTTAGAAATATTTCACTGAAATGTTCTTTGATTAACCTTTTGATTTTGTGGTATTGTATAACTGATTGGTATAACTGTTTGCTCAATAGGATTGAAGCTACTATGCAGCTGTGTGTGTATAACATCACACACGAGACAGCTGGATGTGACAACATTGCTCTAACCTCGAAAGCTTTTAGTAATCCGGAGGTGAGGAGAGACATACTTGACGCCAACCTGACCTGTGGTAAGTTTGTAGAAGTGTTATGTGGGTAAAAAGGGATTAAAAACAAGTAGCAAAAATGGTACTCAGATCGTTTTCTGAAGTCAGAATTGATTGGAGGAAAATAAAAAATGCATGAAATTTAAAAAAAGAAAATGATTTAGAGATAATATAGGGTTTAAGTAGTAAATTGAAGAAAATAACTGAAATTGGTAAATTATTTTCTAAATTTTCCTGGTTTAAATGTAGCAAGTACTTTTTAGAGACAGTAAACAAAAGTTCTGCAGAGACTGTGGTAATCCTTTCCTGGATAAAATGTTGAAAAGTTTATCAGTCACGTTAAGATGGAAGTACGATTTTAATGAGTCACTAATTAGGTTCTGTTGAGAAATGTTAGATTTTAATAGCTTGACCCAATAGTAAACTCAGAATTTGAATAAATGCTATAGTAAAAGTCTCAATCGGAACTACTCGGCCAATTCCGCCTAATCGGCGATCGTGCCTCGGATGTATCTGGTGGAAGGATATGTCTAACCCAAAACGCCTACGCTAAAATATAGTTCTTTCGGATAGTAAACAAACATGGCGCCGTTCGAACAATGCGTTCAAGTTTCATTGCAGAGATTAAAAGCTCAAGTTACATTAAAACAGCAACAATTATGTTAAGAAAATAGAAAATATTTGAGAATGACCATGGGGGCCGCCATCTTGTTGCTAAAAGTAGTCCCAAAATCCAAGATGGCGCGTCCCTACGTACATCAGAGAGATGGTGTGTAGACACTGTCCGATGAGTTCAGATTGTAAAAGTCTATGTGATTTGAATTGGTGGTCTAAAGCCTGATCTCCATTCTCAGATGTGGCATATACCTGTAATATATGTAATATTATGAGTTGTATTAATATTATTTGAAACAGACTATAGAAACACCCTTGTATAATAATTGTTCTCGCATTGTTTTATTTCAGTTCTAGAATAGCTATCATAGAATAAACATCTGTAATAATAAAAGCTTATATATGAAATCACATTTGTGTTTTTAGTCTTTTGACTTATAAGCAGCATTGTCGCTTGACAATAATAATTATAGATAGCAGATAATATTACATGGTGTCAGAAACTTTGTGGATTAAATAGAAATATTTGACACTATAAATGGAACTCACAGGACTTTCACCGCCCGTTATGAGGTGGGAAGACTCGAACTTGCCGGAAGCATGTGAAAAGTTTGAGAGACATGTCAAATTGATGTTTACCGGACCGTTAAAAGCAAAAAAAGAAGACGAACAAATATCGTACTTACTTCTTTGGGTTGGAGAAAAGGGACGTGATATCCATGCAACTTGGACATTGTCTGCCGACGAAGCAAAGCAGATTGACACGTATTACGAGAGATTTAGGGCTCACGTTCAGCCAACACTTAACCCTATCTTTGCAAGATTTAAATTTAACAACGAAGTGCAAGGTGCAGAATCAATTGACGCCTATGTGACTCGCTTGCGACTTACTGTGCGAGATTGCAATTTTGCGGAATTGGACAATATGATCCGAGATCGCGTAGTGTTTGGATCTAGTAATTCTAAAATCAGAGAAAAACTGATCAACGTTGGAGCGGAACTAACCCTGGATAAAGCAATCCAGATTGCTCAATCATTCGAGTATTCTCAAGAACAGTTACGTTCAATGGAGAAAAAGCAGATCGATGCCTGCAGAGTGAAGAAAAACAAAGGGGCTAGCGCGAAAAAGAAGTCAGCACCAACAGAACCGAAATCCCAAGGAGGAAAAGCAAATGAGCCAGCACGGAAAGACAAACCTTGTTCAAAATGTGGGACATTGCACGTTCCTAGATCTTGTCCAGCATTTGGGAAGACATGTTACAATTGTGACAAGCCAAATCATTTCTCAAAGTGTTGTCGATCCAGTAAAAGGAATGCCATAAACAAAGTTCATTCACTTGATGATTCCCAGGATTTGAGTGATCAGGAATATAACATTGATACGGTAAGCACTTCAAATTCTCCTGATCGTGCATTTGTAAATCTGCTCCTTGGTCCCTCCCAGTACTCCGTAAAGTTTAAGATAGACACTGGTAGTGCTGCTGACATACTACCTTTGCATCATTTCAATGCAATGAATTTAAACACCCCTCTGTGTGTCCCAAATTCCAAGCTAACCTCATATACAGGAAATGAAGTTCCCGTATTAGGCAATGTCACTTTACAGTGCAAGTACAAAAGTAGGTCAATTGAAACTTTGTTCCATATTGTGGACACCCCAGCAGTACCTCTTTTGAGTTTACAGACCTCAGTTGACCTAGGACTGGTGAAACTGACGTACTCTGTAGCAAATGACTCATCTGCACTAGACAGACAAGACGTATTAAGAGATTATGCTGATCTGTTTTCGGGTATAGGAGTTATACCTGGAACTTGCAAGCTGCATCTAAAAGAGGGTGCAGTGCCAGTTGTTAATCCAACTAGACGAGTGCCAGAAGCACTTAGGTCAAGATTGCAAGATGAACTGCAAAGAATGGAGAAACACATATGCTTAGACCCTAAAGCATTAAATGAGTCCATTAGAAGACCTCATTACCCAATGCCAACCTTAGAAGACGTGACATTAAAACTACATGGTAGTCAATATTTCAGCTTGTTAGATATAACACATGCTTATTGGAGCATTAGGCTTGATGAAGAATCATCATACCTGTGCACGTTTGGAACACCCTTTGGTAGATATAGATTTCTAAGATTGCCATTCGGAATTTCCTCAAGTCAAGATATCTTCCAGCAAAAGGTCAATGAAATTTTCGAAGGCCTTGAAGGTGTTTCCGGTATAATTGATGACCTATTGATTTTTGGTCGAACACGTCAAGAACATGACGAACGCCTCAAATCAGTGTTTGAACGCGCACGAAGTAAAGGTATTAAGTTCAATCCAGACAAATGTCGTATTGGTGTTAAGGAAGTACCATTTTTTGGACACCTTATCACAGCCTCAGGTCTTAAACCTGATCCCTCCAAAGTGGAAGCAATTTCCAAAATAGAAGCTCCCAAGAATCGGGCTGAGCTTGAAACTTTGTTAGGTATGGTGAATTACCTTCAGAAGTTTGCACCAAACTTGGCCGAAATTACAAGTCCTATGCGTTCACTGTTAAGAAAAGAACAGGAATTCTTGTGGGACTGCCCACAAACCCAAGCCTTTGAGCAAATGAAAGAGATTATTACAAAAAGCCCAGTATTAGCATATTTTGATCCAAAGAAGCAAGTCATTCTTGAGTGTGATGCTTCTAAGCAAGGGGTAGGCGCAGCCATAATTCAAGATGGTCGCCCAGTAGCTTTTGCATCAAAGACTTTAACCCCAACTGAGGTAGGTTATGCAAACATTGAAAGAGAAATGTTGGCAATCCTATTCGCTTGTAAGCGATTTCACCAGTATATATATGGTAGGCCAGTGATTGTGCATTCTGATCACAAGCCAGTATCTTCTATAATGAAGAAACCTCTCTCTGTAGCACCACCTCGTTTGCAACGAATGTTGTTGCAGCTCCAAAAGTATGACCTAGAAGTTCGTCATGTGAGCGGGAAGGAGGTTCCGATCAGTGACCTACTATCCCGGAAACCAATCTCATATAGCTTTGTTATAGAAGGCCTTGACTTACATGTGCACACTGTTAGAAATGCTACCAAAAATGATGTGAAAATGCAATCCTTGAAACAGACTATAATTGAGGGATGGCCCAATACTAGGTCTGAATGTGATAAGAAAGTTTTAGATTTCTTTAATCACAGGGATGAATTATCAGAATCGGATGGCCTAATATTTAGAGGTCAGAAAATTGTCATTCCCGAGTCACTTAGACAGCACATGATAGAGCAAGTGCATATTGGTCACATGGGTACAGAAAAAAGTTTGCAAAGAGCAAAAGACGTTATGTTTTGGCCAGGCATGGCAAAACAGATTACAGACTTTGTTTTGAATTGCAGTGTCTGTATGACTCATAGACATTCTAATCAGAAAGAGCCTATGACTCCACATGAAGTACCACAAAGACCATGGCAAGATGTAGGGACAGACATTTTTCATTTAGACGGACGGGATTACTTGATAACTGTAGACTATTATAGCAAATATTTTGAAATAGACAGGTTACCAGACACACGAAGTACAACTGTAGTACGAAAACTGAAAGCAAACTTTGCTAGACATGGAATTCCAGACAAAGTTGTTTCAGACAATGGACCTCAGTACTCATCTGAGACATTTCAAACATTTGCAAAAGATTGGAAATTTGATCATGTAACTTCAAGTCCGCATTACCCAATATCAAATGGACTAGCAGAGAAAACAGTCCAAACTGCAAAACATCTCTTACAGAAGGCGAAAGAAAGTGGCCATGATCCATATTTATGCATCTTAGAGTACAGAAACACTCCGCTAAGTGATTGCAAATTTTCACCTGTGCAATTACTTATGGGCAGAAGAACAAAATCTATTTTGCCTACTACAATCAAACAACTCATTCCGACCACTGTTCACCCCAAATCTGTAAGACATCAAATGTTATCTGCTAAACAGAAACAAAAATATTACTATGATAAGTCAGCTAAACCCCAGCCAAAGTTACAGCAAAATGAGAATGTCAGAATCCAGAGTGGTAAGACCTGGAAACCTGCCAAAGTCATTTCAGTTCATGATGATCACTCGTATGTTGTACAAACCCCTGATGGTATCGGGACATTACGGACCATGACCATTACGGACCAGACATAACAGACCAGTTTTTAGGACATGACGGACCACCAAAAAAGACATAACCAACCAGATTTATAGACATTACGGACCATCTAAAAGACATAATGGACCATCTATAAGACATAACGGACCAGATATATACATAATAAGGACCGTCTTTAGATTGATAAAGAATATATAATATACATCTAAAACATAATGTACAGAATTGTAGAAAGTACAGACCATCTTCAGATAAATATAAAATATGAATTATGAAAACATAACGGACCATTTAAAGATTCGTGTAACGAAAGACTTTTCTTATATGAAGATTAATTTTGTTTAAATTGATTTTTAGGTTTCGAGTAGTTTATATCACAATAAATTTATGAAACATTTTTTTGTTATTCATTAACACCAGTGTAACTTACCACACATCGTTTTTGGCGAATATGCTTGTTATAATTTGCTAATTTTGATAGCACATCTGTCAATTTTCTCTCAATTAACTGTGAAAAATTCCCGTGAAATTCAATATAGAACAATAGCTGACGGTCAATTATGTGATCACCCCTGTGAAATTCCATAAGGTGTTAGTAACCCAAGTGCACATTTTTGTTCAACTTGTTTAATTTAAAAATTGTTTTAGAACAGTAATTAATATCAATTATATTTCGAGTAATTTTGCAAACTGATGTCAAAACAGAAATCTGGTGATAAAATGTAGCTTACTTGACTTAAATTCTGCTGGAACAAATCATTAGTAACTGAAAAATGTTTACTTCATAGAATACAAATCCTAACAGGAAAAGAAGTGACATCGTCATGTATGCATGTGAATTGGTTCTTACCATGGCACTCGCGGTAATAAGTATATCGCGGTAATAAGTATATAGTGATTGGTCCGAAATGTACATAATTATTAAATATGGTCCGTTATGTTTTTATAGATATATATATATTTCATAAGCATATACTAAGCTCAAGAATAAAAGGCTGTAGTTTACACAAATCGCTGTCGAATTGACGAATCAAGACTCGGATGGGTGCGGTTTAAACCCAATCTTTGGCACCTGCAAATTTTACGGTAATTTGCATTTCATTCTGGTTTTAAATTAAAACCGTGTTCGGTGGCTTTCAAAGTTCCCTTTTTATCTATTTCGTAAGCATATAGATGGTCCGTATTGTGTATATATCTGGTCTGTTATGTTTTATAGATGGTCCGTTATGTCTTTTAGATGGTCCGTAATGTCTATAAATCTGGTCCGTTATGTCCTAAAATCTGGTCCGTTATGTCTGGTCCGTAATGGTCATGGTCCGTAATGTCCCTAATTCCCCCTGATGGAGCCGTTTATCGCCGTAATCGTCGCCATTTAAATAAAACAAATGAAACATTCCCAAATATTACACAATTTTCCCCAAATGTTATTGAAGACAATTCTTCAAAAGTCAGATTCACAAATTACCCCTGATGAACCCCAAGTTACAAGTGAACAACCTCCCAAATCCACTGATATTCCTTATCAGGAGAGTTCCCCTTATAAGACACGATCAGGTAGAATAGTGCAACCAAGTTCAAGATACAATAGCAGAGACTGGCTGAAATAATTAACTCTGACAGTTCTATGAGATTAGAAACAATAAACAGAATCTAGCTGAAGTATATAAACATTACTATTGCTGATAACATATTCTCTTGTTTCAATGAATTTTACTATGGAATGTTTTACGTTAATTCATTAACAGAACATGAATGAAATACGTTGCAGAAAAGTATTTAATTACTATATAAAATGATTTTTATTTGTAAGAAGGGAGATGTAATATTATGAGTTGTATTAATATTATTTGAAACAGACTATAGAAACACCCTTGTATAATAATTGTTCTCGCATTGTTTTATTTCAGTTTTAGAATAGCTATCATAGAATAAACATCTGTAATAATAAAAGCTTATATATGAAATCACATTTGTGTTTTTAGTCTTTTGACTTATAAGCAACATTGTCGCTTGACAATAATAATTATAGATAGCAGATAATATTACAATATATACTTGCAGAGACGAGTTACCAGTGTGAGATGTACGCAATCAGTAAACTTGGCCCAGATATCATGGAGAGATGTTTGTACAGTGTTGCCAACATTCTGCAACTGCCTAACCTGATGGAAATTCCTTCCTTTGAATCTGACAGTCAGACATTCCCCTGCCAGTGAGTCAATGGCCAAAGGTCATAAACCTGAGTTTAGAGACCAGTCTCAAATCTCACTCATCTGATTGGCTGAAATGGCGACACTCCCCATTTCAGCCAATCGGATGCTTGAGATTTGAGACTGGTTTTCAGAATTTAGTTTATGGTCTTAAGCCAAGATTTCTACAATGTTTTTCTTTTTTCGCGGGCATCTTTGACTGTACACGTATACAGATGCTGAAAATCTGATTTGCCATAATGAAACTGATCTTGCAATATTTTGATATATGTCAAGTTTAATGGCTTTTCAACTATTTAAATTACTTTTACACTGGTTAAACTCCCAAAATAAAATTGTATTTGAATAACTGGAATAATGCTTCTCTAGAGGTTCACTATTACACTGAAAACCATAAAATTCACTGGAAGTTAGTTGAAGGACTCACCTTTCGTTTTTTTTATGTCTCAGTATAATATTTTAGCAGTTTATGAGGTCATGAAAAATTTAATGTTAGTATTGTACATTTTTAAGACACATTTTTAAAATAAATACAGTCAATTCATCAGTACTGGCATTCAATCAATTCTGAAACATGTTCATGATCTTGATATCACAAAACAAAAACTTGTGAAGACATCATTGTGTGTTCTAGCAAAGTTACTCTAAATTAGAGTAACACAATGATTTCATAACAAATTTTTGAATTTTTAACTTAAGTTTAATAATATGACCCAGAACTAATTGAATGCTGGAACTGATTGACCATATAAGGACATCTAATTGAATACAGGAAATCAGGGAATTTTTTAGCTGAAATGACATCCAAAATTATTATTCAACATTTTTGTCAGGTTTTCACCTTAGTGCAAAAACAGTATATCTCCTACTTATTTCAATGATACTTATTCTGTTCATGCTCCTATGTGATAAAAACTATTCTTTTGTTGCAGGGTGTACACACAGGCGAGTCAGTGTGTTCTTACCTTGTATAGAGGACAACTAGAAAAAGAAGCTTTCTGTAACTTAACGGACATACCAGCTACCCTAGGACCTGTGATTAACAAGCTGATAGAAACAAAACTTACCTTATCCGGCACAGAGTCGCAGTTTGACGTTTCCACCTATGACAGTTGTCTCATGGGTAATTTTTGTTTTAGCTTCTCATATTACAGAACTACATAAAATCAGTTAATGTAAACCTTTTACTGAATAAAAGGGGTTACTTTGATAACGGGCATCATAAAGTCTATGTTTTATATTTATATTTGCTGAATGTTCATAATTCTTTCTAAGAAGTTCATTAATTTCTTCTTTTGTCTTGAAAATTGTTTACATAACTTTTTTCTTGAAACTGTCAACATTTTTTCTTGCATGCCAGACTGATTTTTCCTTTGTTTTCATTGTAACTATAAAAAGTAATCTAACACCATCTGTGTACAGTTGTGAAAAATTTGCACAATTATAAATTAGAAATTTATAGTTTCTTCCAGCACTTTAAAAAAATTGGTTAAGAAGCTTTAGAAATAAAATTTTAATAAAATGGTAAAATGGATATATGGTATGGAAGAAATTAATATATCACATAATTATTATGTTGAGTTTGGATAGGAAATCCAGCCTTCTGCAAAACTAGGGAAGTACATGTAACTTGGCAGAACCTTGTTAAGCCCAAACCAGTTCGGAACACAGCATTTTCCCATCTGAGACGTGCAAACATGGGATATACTTATATTCTCTCAACCTTTTAGATATGTTCAGTATAAAAAGGCTTGAAAACAATGATATATGGATATTACCTCTTTACTCCATATACAATGTAAACACAGTTGCACATCCATTCCATCTGATCTGGATATGCACTGGTCGCATCTTGGTTAGAAATAACCTAATGAATCTAAAAGCAAACAGATCAGACAGCACAGATGTGCCAGCTGATCTGGATCATTACTGTGTGCACATGCAGTATAAGGCATAAACATGTATATGGAGATAAGGGTTAAAAGTTCTAAAAAGTTAACTAGGTGTTTTTACAGCTAAATACATTTCAAATCCATAGCAGCTCTTTCTCTACCATGTTTAACCAGAAAAGTAAACTTTTTGCATTCATCTAGAACATCTTTCCTTTTTAAGTACATTTTGAAATCATTAAATATGTATAAAATTGATGATAAAACTTAAATTTAATATTCCCCTTTTTTTGAAGATGTCTCGTTGGATGGTGATCTGTGTGTGGCCGGTGAAGATTTGCTCACATTAGTGACGGCAGCCTGCGCCCCGTCTTTAATGGAGCATGATGTGGCAAACGAGACAGACATGGCTTGCAGGTAATGCTCTACAATAATCTGACAGATTGATGCAATAATGGACTATTTCCTTTAGAATGAATTATGATTTAGATCAGTTTTAAATAGGCCGAGACAGACATGGCTTGCAGGTAATTCTCTACAATAATCTGACCAATTGATGCAATAATGGACTATTTCCTTTAGAATGATTTAGATCAGTATTAAACAGGCCTTAAATAATAGTCTGTCATTAACACTTAATTGCTAACAAGTAGGGATGAGACAGAATATTCGAACATGCAAATTTTGGTTTGGGTATTCAGTGAAATCTCTCTATAACAAACACCTATGGGACTGAGGTAAAGTGTCCTTAAATAATAGTCTGTCATTAACACTTAATTGCTAACAAGTAGGGATGAGACAGAATATTCGAACATGCAAATTTTGGTTTGGGTATTCAGTGAAATCTCTCTATAACAGACACCTATGGGACTAAGGTAAAGTGTCCTTAATAGCAGGTTGTCCTTAGTTGTGGGTTTAAATCAAGAAGAAGAGAAGATGTCTGTTCTTTAAAAAATCACCCATAATAACAGGGTGCCTGTAATATTGAGTGTCCGTAATGAGGGTTTTTCCTGTATATGAAGAGTTAATGAGCCAAAATCCTGGTCTGAGGTCCTGTAATGTAACATATTGGTTAGACTATTGTAAATGCAGTTATATTCTTGAAGATAAAAGTTCATGGTTTATAGTTAAATGGCACTTTTCAAGGGTTCCTAAGTTTCATGGTTTTTAATGTTGATTAATATTGTTTCATGTTAGATTTGAATTCATTGATCAGTTGGCCCATGACATCCATGAAAATCAATACACCACCAGAGATCCTGTGAAATACTGGTAACATAATATATTATTGACTTGACTGTTCAAAAATCTTGCCTTTGGTAATTATGCATAAAGAATTGAAATGACCTTTGTGTAGATAAGACCTTGCATCATGAGAAAATGTATAATTGCACCACCCTTGAAAATTGTGTGGATGGGATTACAGTGAAACCTGCCTTAGCAGCCACCTGCGAATAGCAACCACCTGTCTTAACCCTTTCCTGTATAGATACACCTTTATTTCTAGGGCAAACAGTTTAGATCCAGATCAGCCGGCACATCCGTGCCATCTAATCAGGATCTAAACTGTTCGCTTTTTGATTCATTAGGTTATTTCTGACCAAAATGCGACCAGTGCAGATCCTAATCAAATGGCACAGATGTCTGATCTGGATCTACACTGGTCACACATGCGTAAAAATGCGTATATATCAAGGAAAGGGTTAAACAGCCAGTTTAAATATGACCTAAACTGGCATTTTGTTCTAATTTCTTACTGTCTTTAACAGCCACCTGTCTTCAGCAGCCACTTTTTGTCACTCCCTTAGGTGGCTGCTGAAGACATGTTTGACTGTATGTAAATATGCTCTGAGCCCTTGTGTCATCAGTTTAAAGACCCTACTGTTAAGACCACTTCTTTCTAGTCCCAGATGTGGTCTAAGTAGAGGGGTTTCACTGTAATGTATGTTTGGAGAACCCTGGGGTATTGTGTGGATGGGATTATGTAGATGTGCTCTGAGCCCTTGCATCAACGAGATATTGTATGTTTGCAGAACCCTAGGGTATTGTGTGGATGGAATTATGTAGATGTGCTCTGAGCCCTTGCATCAACGAGATATTGTATGTTTGGAGAACCCTGGGGTATTGTGTGGATGGAATTATGTAGATGTGCTCTGAGCCCTTGCATCAATGAGATATTGTATGTTTGTAGCACCCTAGGGTATTGTGTGGATGGGATTATGTAGATGTGCTCTGAGCCCTTGCATCAACGAGATATTGTATATTTGCAGAACCCTAGGGTATTGTGTGGATTAGGTAGATGTGCTCTGAGCCCTTGCATCAACGAGATATTGTATGTTTGGAGAACCCTAGGGTATTGTGTGGATGGGATTAGGTAGATGTGCTCCGAGCCCTTGCATCAACGAGATATTGTATGTTTGGAGAACCCTAGGGTATTGTGTGGATGGAACTATGTAGATGTGCTCTGAGCCCTTGCAATTAACGAGATATTGTATGTTTGCAGAACCCTAGGGTATTGTGTGGATGGGATTAGGTAGATGTGCTCTGAGCCCTTGCATCAACGAGATATTGTATGTTTGGAGAACCCTAGGGTATTGTGTGGATGGGATTAGGTAGATGTGCTCTGAGCCCTTGCATCAACGAGATATTGTATGTTTGGAGAACCCTAGGGTATTGTGTGGATGGGATTAGGTAGATGTGCTCTGAGCCCTTGCATCAACGAGATATTGTATGTTTGCAGCACCCTAGGGTATTGTGTGGATGGGATAAAGTCCTGGTATATGGATAACAGCCAGTGTCTTGACGTCAGCCCAAGCATGGAAGAGAGGCTGTATGCTGGACGGAACAACTCGGAGTTTGCTAGTTACTTCCACAATGTCACTGGGCTAGACTGGTTTAATTGTCCCACTGATAGTAAGTTCTTTTTTGTCAATACACCAAGTCATATTTAAATCAGCCCCTCCTTTTTCTAGAATAATGAATTATCATTATTTTTTGAAAGAAATAGTTAAATCTCATTAAATATTTCTCTAATGTCATTATTTTTGGCATGGGTAAATTTTTTGTGCTGTTTACAATAGGTAAAATATGCAAAATAAATTACACCACATTTTAACCATATTACAGCTTACCTAATGAGAATGAAATATGTAAATTTATGCCCCTGCAAAAAAGTAATTAGTTGTTTTTATACTAAAATTAAATAAAACCATACCAATGAAGTTGATCATGTTCTGGCAGTTTGAAGAGATGAAGTAGAGACTGTTGGTAGAAATTGTCACATTTACCAAGAACCATTTGTTTGACTTTCCGTTGTTCTCTGTCTATTTTTAGATCAAGAAGAATGCAGGGATTTTATCAAGTATAAGATTGGCAAGAATGTGTCTGAAGTGTGTCTGCAAAGTGCTGCGGGCATACTATTCCTGCCTAACCTAATGTACACCTTGGCGTACAATGACACATCTGCTTACCTCCGTTGCAAGTAAGTGACCTGGGCTGATGGTTATAAAGCTGAGATTGGAAACCAGTCTCAAATCTCAAGGATCTGATAAGCTGAAATGGCGAGAGGTCGCCATTTCAGCCAATCTATTATCAGATGCTTGAGATTTGAGACTGGTTTCCATGCTCAGTTTTATAACCTTGAACACAAGTAACAATAGACTGGTTATTTGATTCATATTGCAAAAATTTAAAAATAATTTAGAGAAGCTATATGCAGGTACAGAGCTTTCCTACTCAGCTGTTGGACATCAATGAAGGTAAAAGAAGAACATGAGGCACTCCCCCACTCCCATACATCCTAGAAGACTGTTTAGGTTCCCTTGTTATGTTAACTCTTCCTTGATATATACGCATCTTTACGCATATGCGACCAGTGTAGATCCAGATCAGCCAGCAATCCATGCCATCTGATCAGGATCTGCACTGGTTGCATTTTGGTCAGAAATAACCTAATGAATCAAAAAGCGAACAGTTTAGATCCTGATCAGATGGCACGGATGTGCCGGCTGATCTTGATCTAAACTGTTCGCCCAAGCAATAAACATGTATCTTTACAGGAACAGGTTAAGCATTTATCAAACTTTTCATCTTTAGTCAATGATTTTAAAGATGTTTATAGATTAATTTTTTATATGTTTCAGCAAAAAACATTGTAAACAACATAATTATACCCCCAAAACGAAGGAGAAAGCTTGTCGGCCAGTCTGTCAGTTGGACTGTCAGTCAAATTCTTTGTTTCTGGATGATAACTTATGAAAGGCTTGACAGATTAAAATAATTGTTGGTACAAAGGTGTAACATCATAAGATGTAGGTCAAGTTCGATTTTGGGGCTGGTGGGATCAGTGTCAAGGTCACTGTTACTAAAAATAGAAAAATGCTTTCCGGACGATAATTCCTGAAAGGCATCAAATATTTTTTAAAATTTTGGTACACAGATGTAACATCACAAGATACAGGTCAGGTTCAACTTTGGGGCTGGTGGGGTCAATGTCAAGGTTACTAAAAATAGTAAAAAAAGTTTCTGGATGATAACTTGTGAAATACTTCACAGATTAAATCTTTTTTGGTACATAGATGTAACATCAGAAGATACAGGTTGAGTTTGACTTTGGGGCCTGTGGGGTCAAGGTCGCTGTTACTTAAAATAGAAAAATTGTTTCTGGATGATAACTCCTGAAATACTTCAAAGATTTGATTATTTCTTGTTTATTCTGTTTTTCTGATTCTTATGTCATTATTGTTTTTTGCAGAGTGTGGGAGCAAGCATTTGGTTGTGTCATGATGATGTATTACACCCTGGCCACATCTGCAGACTGTGACTTCAACCAGCTAGATGAAGCAGTGCATCCTGCCCTGATTTCACTGGTTACAGCTAAAGTGAAAACTTTTGAGATTGCCCCAAAGATCAGTGCATCTGATGCTTTCCAAAGCTGTGCAAGTAAGACAACTTGAATAAAGTCTATCGGAAAATCCCATTGCCTCTATCG
Organism: Corbicula japonica; assembly: GCA_038501625.1. Lineage (NCBI taxonomy): Eukaryota > Metazoa > Mollusca > Bivalvia > Venerida > Cyrenidae > Corbicula > Corbicula japonica. The sequence continues at coordinate 5,715,438 of JAZAYU010000007.1, forward strand.
AGATATTATAACATCTTCAGATTTTGCTAATTTTAGAAAGAAATGTTTGTAATTTATTTATTTCTGGAAAAATGCAAAACAATCAAGTTTTTTACAATTTCAGGTAAAATCAGGAATATTTAATATCATTTGTAAACAAACAAATTTTGATATAGGGAAGACAGGTCTTGGTCGACTGTTTCCTCGTAAATAAATCGATGAGTCCATTTGTGTTGCATATGTGACATAAGCTATACTTAGCCCATGGTTTACCGGTACTTCCTGTACTAGTATGCAATGTTGCTTTAAAGGCCTAGTTAGTTATAAAGATATCTTAAGCCTTTACTTTATAACTATAAGGGTTTTATTGCCTATGCAAACCGTGTAGATCCAGATCAGCTTGTACATCCATGTCATTTGATCAAGATCTAAGCTGTTCACTTCTTGATCAGATATAACCTCATGGATCTAAAATGAACAGTGTAGATCCAGATCAGCTGGCACTTCTATGCTGCCTCCTCTGGATCTACACTTTAAGCCCATGGATAACAGGAGTAAAGGGATAATCAAGGACTTGTATTTTCAGTTGCTTCTCTCCCACCAAGGACAGAGATGTGCCTTACTGCTGAGGATATAGTTACTACGGTTACTGGAGTTTGTGGTCCCCATGTGTATGGGTTAAATGTCGTGAACACTGATCTTTCAAATATTTGTGGGTAGGTATGAAAATATAAAAATATTGAAAAACGTGTTTCATGTATAAATGTTTATATGTGCAACAGGCACAGCAGGACAAAATAGGCTGGTTCTAGGGCTTCAGAGTGGTAATCAAGAGTCTGGCTCTGAGACTGCAAACCAGTCTTGCCATACACTGTGTCAACCTCATCTTCAACCTGTTGCATTGCTAAAATCTTAGTTTAGTAAACCTGAAACAAACTTCAAAGTGTTTTACATAATAATGGTTTTACAGTTTTCTTGTTTTATTTGCTGCAATAGAGTAACATCTATATGTAACCAAGGTGCTAACCACACAGAATATATTCTTAATTCAAAGCCAAGACGTTCACAGTTTTATAATTTGTGTATTTGGAACATTGGTTACATTGTTTCTGCAGGTTTTATTTATGGTTTGGATTTCTAACCAGTACCGGGTAGTTTGCCTTTAGATCTAAAAAAACTGCATTTTGTCATTAACCATTTCACCATACAGAAGTACAGAAAAACAGTAGAACTAGGAGGAGAACTCACTGGTTTAGCAATCTCACTAAAGTCATATCTAACAAAATGTTAGATCTGATGATGGCCCGCAGACACCTTACTTAAGTAATAGCGGTTTTCCCCAATTACTATTTTTAGAATTTGTCAATGCCAGAAGCATAATTCATTACGTTCCCAAATGATCTGAAGATGTCATTACATTAGAAATGAATGCAATACTACATAAACACATATATCTTCAGTAAAAAATGACTTACACAGGCAGTCAATACTTTCGATGGTATAAATACTATTTTTACTTTCAATTTTGCGATTTTGTAGGCGACAATCTGATTGGTTGAAAGGGTTAGTGATAAAATCACATTTTAGTTACTCGTCGTCAGATCCTAATAGCATAGTGATTTTCAGGAAATGATTTTAATCAGATTGCTGATTTAGTTATCATATATTTTTAGCACATTGTACAAGTGTGTTGAGGGTATCAAGGGCTGGTGGATAGAACACAAACTGTGTCCGGACATTATCGGGAGAAAGACGGACGAAGTACTTCAGGACATATCAAGCATCAACTACTTCACATCAGTTACAGGCTTTAATTCGACCCTCTGCCTGAATGATGCCAACTGAGAGTAAGTTTTCAGGTTCAGGTTACTATGCTATTTTGTCATTTTGTAGCTACTGCACGAAAATTTAGTCTCACAAAATTAAAGGATACCACATTTAATTGACAGAATCAGTTTATGTCGGAAATAGACTTAATGTCGAAAGAGTTGCCCTTTGTAAATAATTACCAGTTTTAAATTTTTAATAAGTGTTAATGACGTCAAATGAATTGAACTTTTTACTATTGACTGGTCAGGTCCCAAGGTTATAAAGCTGAGATTGGAAACCAGTCTCAAATCTCAAGCATCTGATTGGCTTAAATGGCGACTGGTCGCCATTTCAGCCAATCAGATGCTTGAGATTTGAGACTGGTTTCCATGCTCTGTTTTATAACCTTGGGCACTGAACAGCACTTTATCAAGATCAGGAACACACTTTCAGTCTTGTCACCTTTAAGCCTATTTCCAGATATCTGAAAACGTGTGGGCTGCTTTCTGCTGAAATATATTGTATACTTTGACTTACTTAACCCTAGTTTTATATCAGAACTTTATTTTTGTAAATTAAATGTTAAGCGACTTTAAAAAAAAAAGAACAATGTTTTTCGATTGACTTTTAGCAATTATCCCATGTGCAACAGTATATATACTTAGCAGATATCCAAAGTGCAACCAGTTTTTATACAGGTCAATATTTTCAGGATCTACTCTGTTCACTTTAACCCTTTCCTCCATATGTATACGCATGTGCTGCCAGTGTAGATCCAGATCAGCAGGCGCATCCTTGCTGTCTGATCAGGATCTGCTGTGGCCGCATTTTGGTCAGAAAGAGCCTAACAAATCAAAAATGAAACAGTTTAGATCCTGATCAGACTGCACGGATGTGCTGGCTGATCTGTATCTAAACTGTTCACCCTTGCAATTAAAATGTATCTATGGAGGAAAGGGTTAAGATTTATTAGGTTGTTTCTGACAACGAAGCTAACAGTGAAGACCCTGATCTGGGCTGAAGGTTATAAAACTGAGCATGGAAACCAGTCTCAAATCTCAAGCATCTGATTGGCTGAAATGGCTATTGGTCACCATTTCAGTCAATCAGATGCTTGAGATTTGAGACTGGTTTCCATGCTCAGTTTTATAACCTTGGGCACTGACTGCATGAATGTGCAGGCTAATCTGGATTGAAATTAGTCACACATGGGATATAAGATATATCCTATGAAATACATGGTTGCAAAAATCAGGGTTGGATGAAGATTTCCAGAAACTGGATTAATTTTAGGCATTCTTAGAGTATGTATAATTTTATATAATAATTTACAACTTTCTGTTTAACAAAGTATATTTGTTCATGTATATGAAATGTTTTAACAGTGTGAAATATGATTTACAGATCCTGTGAAATCTGGTCAGACCAGTTCATCAAAACCACCTGAAAACGACATACATGAAGACAAGAAAACAAAATACTCCCAGTGAAGATCATCTACATGTATTCATACTTGTGAACTATACAGCATGCATAAACTTTGTGTGAGAATTTAAAAGCCATTTAAAATGTGCTAACATAACTTTTTACTTTTGTGCCTAAATGGCATTTAATATGGGATTTTATTCAATTCTGTAAAGTGCCTGTCATGTTTATAGCCTTAAGTCAGCTTTTGCTGCTATTACAGACCATGTGATAAAATACACATTATCAGGGGAAGCAGTTATTGTTGTGCTGTGCATAGCAAGAGTTGTGTACCTTGAGGCTTTATTTACCTCACATTCCATGGTTGTTATCTTTCATTTTCATGTTTCTATACACTAGAATGTGCTTTATATATTCAGAACTATTGTTTTGTTGTTTTTTATTTTAACAATTTTTGATAACTTTTTTTTTGTTAAAAATTACCTTAAGAAGTTTTTACATATTGTTTGGTGCAGCTATGGGTTTTAACTCTACTTCATATATATGTGCGAAGAGAGTATATCCTGATCAGCCAGCACATTCATGCTGTCTGATCAGGATCTACACTGGTCACTTCTTGATCTGAAATAACCTAATGAATATAAAAAGCATCAGTGTTCACCCATGTAATAAAAGCCTTATCAATGGTATAAAGGTTTAATGTACATGTATGTTAATCAGTGACAGTGTCAATTGAGAAATTATGTGAATTGAAATCCAAAATTTAAATAAAAAAACATTTTCATATGCTCATAGTTAAAATAAAAGCTTCTCTTTCTCCAGTGATTTTGTTATTTTGGTGCCGGGTTTATAGCCATACAATAGTGCAGTGGATTGGGAAAACAGGAGGTGAAGTCATATTAAGAATTTCACAAAATATAAGACAAGTCTAGGAGTATTTCTGTGCAGATTATGTCGCGGCCATATTTTACCTACTTTTCCATAAATGAAACACAAGCCTGAGAATATGTCTGTGCGGATTCTGTTTCGACCATATTCTACCTACTCTTTCGTAAATATCACACAAGCCTGAGTATGTCTGTGCAAGTCTTCCCACTCTTTCATAAATGTATCACAAGTCTGAGATATGTCTGCGGGTTCTGTCGCGGCCATATTTTACCTACTCTTTCATAAATGTATCACAAGTCTAAGATATGTCTGTGTGGGTTCGGTCGCTGCCATATTTTACCCACTCTTTCATAAATGTATCACAAGTCTTAGATATGTCTGTGCGGGTTCTGTCGCGGCTATATTTTACCTACTCTTTCATAAATGTATCACAAGTCTTAGATATGTCTGTGCGGGTTCTGTCGTGGCTATATTTTACCTACTCTTTCATAAATGTATCACAAGTCTTAGATATGTCTGTGCGGGTTCTGTCGCGGCTATATTTTACCTACTCTTTCATAAATGTATCACAAGTCTTAGATATGTCTGTGCGGGTTCTGTCGCGGCCATATTTTACCTACTATTTCATAAATGTATCACAAGTCTGAGATATGTCTGTGCGGGTTCTGTCGCGGCCATATTTTACCTACTGTTTCATAAATATATCACAAGTCTGAGATATGTCTGTGCGGGTTCTGTCGCGGCCATATTTTACCTACTCTTTCATAAATGTATCACAAGTCTGAGATATGTCTTTGCGGGTTCTGTCGTGGACATATTATACCTACTCTTTCATAAATATATCACAAGTCTGAGATATGTCTGTGCGGGTTCTGTCGCGGCCATATTTTACCTACTCTTTCATAGATATATCACAAGTGTGAGATATGTCTGTGCGGGTTCTGTCGCGGCCATATTTTACCTACTCTTTCATAAATGTATCACAAGTCTGAGATATGTCTGTGCGGGTTCTGTCGCGGCCATATTTTACCTACTCTTTCATAAATGTATCACAAGTCTGAGATATGTCTGTGCGGGTTCTGTCGCGGCCATATTTTACCTACTCTTTCATAAATGTATCACAAGTCTGAGATATGTCTGTGCGGATTATGTCGCGGCCATATTCTACCTACTTTTTCCTAAATGTATCACAAGCCTGAGAATATGTCTGTGTTGATTCTGTCGCGGCCATATTCTTCCTATCTTTTATGAATATAGCACAAGTCTGAGGTTATCTGTGCGGGTTCTGTCGCGGCCATAATATATTATTCTACCTTCTCTTTCATAAATATATCACAAGCCTGAAAGTATGTATGTGCGGGCTCTGTCGCGGCCTTATTCCAACAACTCTTTCAAAAAATATATCACAATAATGAGAGTATGCCTGTGCGAATTCTGTCGCGGCCATATTCTACCTACTCTTTTTTTAATATAATACAAGTCTGAGAGTATGTCTGTGCGGGTTCTGTCGCGGCCTTATTCCAACAACTCTTTCGAAAAATATATCACAAGTCTGATAGTATGGTTGTGCAGGTTCTGTCGCTGCCATGTTCTACCTACCATTCTAAAATCTCAAGCTTCTGATTGGCTGAAATGGCGACCAGTCGATCAGATGCTTGAGGTTTTAGACTGGTTTCCAATCTCAGCTTTATCACGTTCAGCCCAGATTACACTGGAATCGACACAGAGATACATTCGAAAGAAAATGACGTTTTTACTCTGGAATTAGTTCGCGCGTTTGAATTATTATCATGAGATAAGTTATTATGTGGTTAAATTCCCCTGTGATTTTTATTCGTGCACTTTTTATCGCAAAATAAAATGATACCAAAATAGTTGGTAAGAACTTAACAGACTGGACAAAACTCATTACTATGGTGAGTTTTACATTTATCTGGTGAGTTTTACATATACCTAACGATATCCTAACAAAACCAACTAATATCACATTGAACATGAAAAAATATGACTTCAAACGTGTTTAATAAATAACTTTGTTCTTAGCTCTAGATTTAAAACAAGCATCATGTTCTTAACAAATCTGTAAGGCAAAAAGCGTGAATAATAACTATAAGCAACCACATTTTTTTCGGTTCAAAAGAAATAGTAAACATACTGCAAAACTGGACAATTGGCCCCCAGGAAATCAATAACTCTTGATCGGATCCAGATGGGGTTCGGTGGGTTCGTTCGAACCACCCTAATTTACATTTTTTTTGTCCCGGGTGGTTCGAAGTTTGTGGGTATCACTATGATTGGTTTACAAAAAGAAATCGAAAACCAGCTGGATGCTAAATTGTGTAATTTGGCGACAAAAAAGCGGCCTCTCCGTGGTGGTCGGTGTGTCAAAACTTGCACTAAGTGCATCTTGCGCGCTCATAATTCAAACCTTCGTATTGCCAAACAACTTCGCACCCTTTCACACTTGCTACTGTAGGTAGCCAACCTGCTTTTAATAAAAAAAAAAGGAAATTGTTAATCAATAAAAAACTTAGTATTGTATGCAATCTCTCGTCTCCGGCATTTGATAAATCACACAAAAAGTGACCTTTTGCAATCGACTTTACAGTCTATGCTATAGAATTCTGCATTCATCCAGATCCTATATTCGCAATGTAAGAAAAAAATAAGGTTTGAATATAAAAAAACAACAACAATATACATGCTTTTTTTTTTAGTTTTGTCCCGGACGACGAATTATCAAAGGTAAATGACCTTGAGTTCCAGGATTTTAGCGCCAAAATAATATCACAATAGTTTCTACTTAAATTGTTCTCTTACATAAAATTGAAGTGCGGCAGTGGGGACTGAATTTCATGCCGTTCATGAAAATAAAGCATTTAAAATTCGAAAAATCCCCGACCGTAACATACCTTATAATGAAGATTATATCGGCGTCGCTCCGTTTTTCCTGTTTCAAAATTAAGAACGAGATTACTTGATTAAAAGACTTCATATTTCATTTAATATAGAGTAGAGGCCAGAACATCAACATTCTTAGGCCCAATTGGCATACCAGCATTTACATGGTGGAGGAAGACCCTAGGTGCCCCTCTGGACAATTTTCAGGCCCGAGCGGACACCTGGGTAAGACCACCGACGTTCCGCAAGCAAGCTGAAAAGCTTCCTCACATGAAAGTTCTTGACCCTTGTAGGTCTCGAACTCACAGCGGTAAAGGGCAAGTGATTCTTAGTCGTAACGGCCACGGACGACCAATTCAACATTTTTAGCAAATTTTATATTTGTGAAAGAGATTTGATCGATTCAACCAAATTTTGACCTGACTATCATGAAAGCTGAGCGGATTAATCGCCTAATTTTCCGATACCTATAGCTAGTGAGGAAGATTCTAAATAATGTATGGCAATTGAGCTGTTCAAAATACATTAAAAACTTTAGTAACTGTCTTATTTCTTTACTTCCATCATGGTTTTCCACGTAAAACTCATAAAAAACAGTGAGTATTCAAAACATTAAAAGTGTATATAATTTCAAACGGTAAAAAGTTAGGATGTTTTCTTTCTCCATAAACAGTGTATACTTTTCTTGTAAAGTAAAGCCATCACTAAAGTTGACTCTTGACTCGGCAAAATAACGTTCATACGTTTATTTTATACAAATTGATTCCAAAGATAATGATATTGAATATTTTGTTCAGTAGGAAACCAAGTATCTCACAGCTAATTTCACTCTCTTAACCCCCATCCCACCACGAACAGTTATTTGGTTACAGAATTTGGCTCCAGTGCATCCAAAATGGCTCCAACATTATTCAACTGTCGAAAGTATTGGTCACGAACTGGGAACCCTGAACTACAAGAATTTCGAGCTGTTAAAGTTTCTCTAATTAACAACTCGAGTTGAAACACATCTTCTCAAGATTCAAATAATGAGGTAGAGTAGGACTATTTGGATCTGAGTGCTTATAATTGCATCGCTACTGTTTACAACAAAATAATTAAAATCTAGTATGAAAGAGTAGTCCAACCTGCTATAAAATCCCCACAAAATACACCAGAATGCTGGATTCGGCATATAAATTTTCAAAAGTTTTAACGGGAGCATACCCCCTGGGAACCCATTGATTAGTTAGACCTTTTACAAATTCTGTAAGCTATGAATACTAATAAGGCTAGTATTTGAATTCTGTAAAGAATGTTCGTTCATAGTATCATATTACATCTCCACTGTTTTAACCGTTGATTGTCTACTATAGAGCACTCAGCATGCGTGGAATGGTGTTCTTAAAATATCTGCAAAACATTTCGCTCGGCATGATCTCGGTGACCACAAAACCCAGCTTACTTGAACACGCCTGTGGGCGCAATGATACACATAAACAGAAAGTTAAAAACCGCGTGTCGCTGTGTTCTCGACTTCCAGCTTATGACCATCGCGCGTGCACGAGACAATCCAAAAAATTGGTACCAGAGAACTCCAAGAAAGAGCCGTGGGATGAAGTAACAGAAGACTCCCTGCAGAACTTCGGGGTCACCATGACGGACAGGCAGCTCCCAGAGGCAGTTTCTCTGTTTAAGTGCTGTTGCCATCACATGTATGTCACCTCACTCAAATGCTAACCCAGAACTGTGTTTTAGCATTCACAGAAAGATCCAGACTGACTCACGGTCGAGGTTCATTGCTGACACGTCTTTTTTTCACGTAGATTCGAAGCCAGAACATCAAATGATGCTAAGCATATTGCTTCTTAGACCCATTATTCATGACATGAGTGTGTTACAGCTTTTAAAACTTGCAATTTATTTTAAATATTTTACCAGCAAGTTTTTAACAAGGATAAATAACAGATCTAAAACTCTTGGTATTATTATCTACTAGTATTTAAGTATAACAGGATATATTCAAATAAGAATTTTTCACAAGGTTCTACCTCTTTTCAATTAATAAATAATGTTTTCTAACGACTGCATTTACAACAAAAAAGCGATCAACATGGATTTTTCCTCATCTTTAATTATATAAGCAACATCAACTACACCAAAGATAAAAATGTTATTAGATCCGATTTGCATTTTAGGCACCTCATTTGCAGACTGCAATCTGCGTCCTTCGCGATATTGTGCATTTTAGACCTTTCCTACAAATATACCGGCTAGAGACAGCATTTATCGGTATACGTAAAAGTACGAACTTCCGGTATGGATGCTGAAATCATTTATAGCGAGTTTAAATATCAATCCAAAGCAGATGATCTTCAAATATTATGACTTCGAAAATTTATATTCATGTTTGAAATTGCATGCACAATTGTCTTAGTTATTGGATTTTGTCCAAACTGTTTAGACAGACGAATTTATAACATTCAAGCCGACAGGGCTTATAAGCTCAGAACTTTTTTTAAATAATATTAGGGTTTTAATACACGTTTCTTTACTTTCAGTTTAAATGTATGTATTTTGATTTATTTCATCTCACACTTTTGGTGTAGACCCATTATACTAAGCCTGAGAGTAAGAAATGACAGACCTCAATTCTTGCAGCAATTAATTGCTGCAATAAATAAGGATTCTAGAAAATTGTTTGTCAAGTTTCTATATTATTCCTGAATAATATTTATCAAATCATGCCATTTAATGAAGTAACTAACTTTGAGGCTGTATGATGAATTACTGAGATACAGTCAATTATTCAGTTCCGGCATTCAATCAGTTCCGGCACATTTGAGTTATAAATCGAAAATGTGTTAAGAAATCATTGTGTTCTTGCAGCATTTCTCTCATTTAGAGTGATGTTGCTAGAACACACATTGATTTCTTGACCAATTTTAGGTTTTGAATTCAAGATTATGAACATGTTCCGGAACTGATTGAATGCCGAAACTGATTAATTGTATGTAATGAGTTTTAGCTTAGTAGAGAATATGTCGAGGTATTCTACTCACTTTTTTCGTCACCGCCACTGTCTCACTTTGATTTAACATGATTTTATTAGATGCAGATTCTTGCATTTTGATGCAAGCAAATTTGAATTTTTCTACTTTTGACTCCACCTGATTCTAAACTTGGGGTCATTTTGATGCAGGAGAATTGAGGAAAAGTGGTCAAATTTTGCAAGAATACAGATAAATATTGTGTCTACTGCATTTTAATTATGAAATAAATACTTATTTGACCCTTGAAAATGTATATAAATGAAGTAAAAGTATATTTATAAGTAGTAAACTTCAATGAACATAAATATTACTCACGCTGATCTTATTATGACCCCTTGAAAATTCTCAACAGGTGTCAAATGACCCCTAGTTTTCAAAAGCTATTGAAATCCCTGTTTAAGTTTGCTTGCCACCTACTTATATCTTACAGAGTACTATAGCTACAGCTTTCAAACTTTGCACACTTGTTCACCATCATATCCCTAACGGTTGTGCCAAGAACCAGAACTCTTAACCTTTTTTTTATCTAATTATGGCGCTTTTTCAACTTAAAATTTTGATGTTAGTTTGCATGCAAGCAGGTACAATTTCTTAACGTAAATTCTACTTATGGTACAGCTTTGGAACTTTGTACACTTTTTCACCATCATATGAGTGTGTAGGCCTAGAACCATAACTCTAAATTCAATTTTTTTTGCATCATGGCCTTATTTCAACTTAAAATTTAAAGTCTGTATGCAAGCAGGAACCAATATTACATTGTATTTTCATACTACTTGTACTACAGCTTTGAAGCTTTGTACAACTCTTTCATATCTGAGGCTTATGTGCCAAGAAAAAAACTACCTTGCTTTTTGATTTAATTATCACTCTTTTTTTTACCTTTTGGACTTTGAAATTATGGTTAAAATTTGCTGTTTACTATAATAAATCTTGTTGGTTTGCCAAGTACAATACTTCTTAAATGCTAAGAAAATATGGCTAAAGTTTGCATTTGAGTTTCTTAACCCTTTCCTTCATAGACACACCTTTATTGCGTGGGTGAACAGCGTAGATCCACATCAGCCGGCACATCCTTGCTGTCTGATCAGGATCTGCACTGTTTGCTTTTTTATTCATTTAGTTATTACTGACCAAAATGCGACCAGTGCAGATCCTGATCAGACAGCATGGATGTGCCGGCTGATCTAGATCTACATTGGTCGCATATGCGTAAAAATGTGTATATATGGAGGAAAGAGTTAAATAATATGCTACAACAAACATATATTATTACATATGACACTTCCATACTTTGATAAGAAGTGTCAAGTAGTTAAAAGGGATGTGGGGGTGAGACAGGTGAGGGGGGGGGGGGGGGGGTGAGAGGGTGAGGGGTCAGTTGTGTCTGGGTTGGGTACCACCAACTAAAATGAAAAAAAATTTTTTAATGTTTTAATTTTATTATTTTTAAACTAAAGCCTAGTTGTGCATTCATCAGGAGGTTCCGCTCAGATTATTTTTAACAGAGTTATGGGCCCATAGTAATTTTTTACTATAACTTCTATATTTCTTCAGGGATTGACTTCAGATTTCAGATATGTCTTCCTTATCATCACCAACATCATTACTTATCATTACCCACATCATATGTGGTAAGGTCAGTAACTCTAATAACCATATTTCCAGGATAATCTCCCATTTAAACTTAGAATTTTCCTTAACAATTGTGATAATTTACTATATATGTTTATTACTTGAGGGATGTACTACAGACTTAATAAAATGATTCTTATCATCTATCATTTTCTACACAGTAGGCTTCATCTCTTTTCCACTGGCATATTTAAATACATATGTATACAAATGTACCAATCTGATATGAAAGCTACATGGGGGATGTATACCAGATAGTGTGGGGGGAGGACATAATGGCAATTTAGTGATATTTTTTTTTCTTCAAAACTCACACTATTAAAATTTCTTTTTGTTGGTGTTGGTGGGGAAGGATCAGATTGAACTCCTGGCTCACTGGCCAGTTGAAATAATGCCCCATTTAAAATGATTATAAACCAGTCTCAAATCTAAAGCATCTGAATGGCTGAAATTTGCGACTGGTGCTTGAAATTTGAGACTGGTTTATAATCTTGAAAATGTTATAACTTCAGCCCTGATGGTCACAGAATGTCTTCAGAAGACTTGGTCGTTGTTGCGGACTACCGCTGTGGAGAGGGGCGTTGTGAAGACCTGTTCCCAGAATTCCTATTAATTGTGGTTATACCGGGAGCTGTCGTATTGACAGTAGTATTCATAACCAGTGTACTCATGTGCTGCTCTGCGTGTAAAAGGTAATGGGTTTTGAACTGAAACGCTTTAACCCTTTCCTTCATAGATACACCTTTATTGCATAGGCGAACAGTTTAGATCCAGATCAGCCGGCACAGCCGTCTGATCTGGATCTAAACTGTTCGCTTTTTGCTTAGTTAGATTATTTCTGACCAAAATGCAACCAGTGCAGATCCTGATCAGACGGCACGGATATGCCGGCTGATCTGGATCTACACTGGTGGCACATGCGTAAAAATGCGTATATATGGAGAAACAGGTTAAGGAAGAAAAAATTTAATGTGTTGGGCCTTATCCAGGATTTGAACCACATATCTCTGGCCTACAGTGCCAACGCTCTACCAATGGAGCTACTTAAGCCACCTAATTAATTCTTTCTACATTCCTCGCTTTTTAACTTAACAACATCTACTATGATCAAATCAGGTTCATTCTATAATTTGAGATGAGACATAAATACATTTAAAGAGAAACCAAAAAAGTTAATGGCAAAACAGAAATTTGTCATTGATTGAGGAAAGTTACTGTATGTGCCGACAGTTAGTACTCTTAGGTCACAATGTAATTGAGTTCATTTTCTGTAATGGGTTATTTCTTGAATAGGCTATAACAAACCAATTTATCAATTCTAATCTTGACTTCACAGTTTTACCAAGCAAATTGATCTGTAAAAAAGGTCTGAAGTTTGGAAGGCTAAACCTGGGTCCAAGATCATAAAACTAAGATTGGAGATAAGTCTCAACTCTCAAGCATCTGATTGGCTGAAATGGCAACCTGTTTGACCAGTTGCCATTTCAGCCAATCAGACGCTTGAGATTTGAGACTGGTTTTCTGATTAAGTTTTATGATCTTAGACACATGAGGTTGCAGAATCACTTTTGTAAACCCAATATTTCATGGATAAGGCAAGTATCCCATAAGCTCCCAGTTTAGATCCAGATCATTCTGCACATCCTTTAACTTTGCACATCCTTTAACTTTAAAAACAATAAGAATAGTACTGTTTATGTATTAAGTTAACAGAGACTTTCAAGCTCTGGGAAATGGGTGTTGTGTAACTGCCTATAACATGTATCAAGGGACACAACACTACATATCTTAAACTGTATATGATCTAAGAGTTATTGTTCTTACATGATATATTATGAATGTTCTGTTGTTAAGGATCAGGATGAGTTTTGTCAAATAATTCGCTTATAATTATGATGTACAATAAAGCATAAAACCGTCTCAAAATGTTACACATCGGTACATTTTTCACCATTTTGAGAATACGACCCATACCCTGAAATTTGGAAATTTCGCATTGTCTTACCAAAAATCACGATTTATTTTGCATCCTTCATGAATAATAAGTTTTACACATAATAAAAAAAATTATTTAATATTCTCAATAATTTCTGAATTAAACAAAAAAATGATGCCTGATTAACTAACAAACTATAATATTTTAGTAATAAAATGACAAAATGTAACACAGGTTGTTTTTTTTTTTCAGAAAATTTTGTAATGATTGAAATGGGAATTTAATTTTTCCTTCTCTAATTGGGAAAAAAGTATATGTTTTACCATTGGGAACGTGACCAATGATCTATAAAACTGGCTATAAAAAGCCCTGTTGTAACATCTATTGATAACATTATTATTATGATAATATTGATATCAGAAATGAATGCCACAAAAGTGTTTTAATCATTTTTCAGGAAGGAACCAGCTGTACCAGCAGATGAGTAAGTAACTGCGTCAGAAGTAATCATTTTATCCAATATACTGTATAGTACTTAATATTGGCAAGTTCAATTTTTTGGTGTATTTTGAAGTGCAGGGTCGAAAATTGGTGCAAACCAACCAGAGTGCCAAAATAAAACTCTTGATGAAAAATGGGGGTCTAAAATTGGCGTAAACACATACCATCCATGTGGAAAAAGTCTAAAAAAATATTCTTTCTTTCACAGTATACAGTTACCCGGAAGTTGGCTGATCGCATTTATTATACTGGATTTAGCTTTCTGACTTTTGTTCATCAAGGGAGAAAACTGCGACATTATATGTACTAGTGTGTCATAGTTGTCTACCTACCAGATATTAAAATGGCTGTGTTATGAATTGATAATGATTTGAATAGGCAGTGTATTGCATATGCGCAACTGACCCTTACCGCCAATTAAGCCAAAATGAAATACCTGCCAAAATAAGTACGAAAACAGTAGTTCAGTCTGTTGAATTACAACAACCTTCTTAAACACTTTATTCCATATATATGCATTTTATAGCATGTGCAACCTGTGTAGATCCAGATCAGCTGGCACTTCCATGCCATATGAACTGGATCTACACTGTTCAATGCTTGGTCAGAAATAACCTAATAAATCAAAAAGCGATCATTGCAGATCAAGTTCAGATGGCACAGATGTGCCGCCTGCCTGATCTGGATCTACACTGTTTGCCAACGCCATAAAGGCATATTGATGGAGGAAAGGTTAAATCAGCTATATTAACTGTGTTTCAACAACTGATCAATTTAAGTTCGACTTTAAGTCTCATCTGTACTAGGGTATCTATGAATAAATCTGAATTAAGGTCTGAGTTTTTTTAACTTTTGATATTTTCACTAACCTTACACTTTGCTGTGATGAAAGTACATATATTATTCTACAGATTGGTTTCAATATATGTTAAAAACATCTGATTCAAAGTGTGACTACAATTAATGACACATTATTAGACTGTGCACAAAGTTTTGTCATGTGAGGACAGTGAGCATGTACATTTTAAACAAGTTACAGCGAAATAGCATGCCGTCATTCACTTTGTTGTCAACCAGGCTGTTGGAACAGCATTTTGCTGGTTCAGCAGCCATTTAAAAAATCTGTGATATTGCAAATTTTGCTCAATATTTTGATAAGAAATAAGAATACTTAGAAATGAAAATAAAAAATTTTATCAATAATTTATTTATTTCATTGGAATATGAGAATCATTGATTGTTTATAGTAAGTGTGAAGTCTTGTACTTCACACACATAAACCTAAATTGTTTTCATACTGTGATGATTGCAAAAATATATTGATTCAATCTTTTATCATATTTGCATCCATTTGTTGTCTGATTATAAGAAACTTACTCAGGACAATTTTCCGTTGTGCTTTTTAGGCCCAATAAGGTACATGTATTCATGCTTTAGTTATAAAATTTGACAAAGCATTTAACTGGTTCAATTTTATCTTACAGTACTCAGCTGCTGGGATACAACTCTATTCGTCGTGCATCGCTGAGTTTACGACAGTTATCTCACAATCGAGATACACCTCTGCTCTCTAGCCGTGCTGACCGAGAGGCTCGGACCGCCTCCCTGAACCTAGAGGGAGATAACCAATACCGCCGAGGAGCAAGAGGTACAGCCAGTGCACCAGGAACACTCCAGAGGTAAAATATATCATAAGTATCCAAGGATTTTAATAGATGCTGATTTCTGCATTTTGATGCTAGAAAATTTGAAAATTTCCACTTTTGACCCCACCAGATTCTGATCTTGTGGTCATTTTGGTGCAGGGGAATTTTATAAAAGTGGTCAAATTTTGCAAGAACAAAGAAATAAATATTGTTCTATTGCATTTTAAATATGAAGTAAATACTTTTTCGGCCCTTGAAAGTAAATTAAAATAGAAAACAATTTTACTGCATATTATGTAGTGAAGTTCACTGAATACAAGGTAGGACTTGCGCTGGTATTGAAAAACTCAATTCCTAGGTACTTAATAAAACAATACATTGCGTTTAAATGTTTCAGGGATAGAGAAAGACAGCAGCGTCACAGAAGGGAAAGACTTTCTGATATACCTCCACAGTATAGTAACCTACCCAGATACTCTTCAGCTGGAGATATCAATAAAGGTTCAGGGTGAGTGAACTGAGGGTATTCTGTATAGTAAGTTATTGATAATTTGACAGTCATGTGAGATATTTGTAAATTAGTGTTAGACTGTGAATTTTCTGGTCACAAAAATATGTGACAAAAGAAGAAATACATTGATCTCTCTTCATAATTTAAAGTTCTTTAAAAGGACACAACACATATCATAATAGTGTAGTGGGCATTAGAATGATGGTTGGTGTTGTTTAGTTTTTGTGTTTGATTTTATAGCAAATAGGGATTTTTAAGGTCTAGCTATTTTTCTTTACTGTTGTAACTTTTCTTAATATATATTTAAAATAAAGATACATAGACAACATTTATTTGTGCAAAGTTTTATTGAAATGCATTTTGCTGTTAGAGAGATTTCGATAATTTTCTTTGTTAACGATGGCAGTGTCATGATGACTGCAGACGGAATGTAATTGACATCATTATGTATTACAATATTTCACACAGTTTTGAATTTTATGCATTTCACACATGGTTAAAAATTTGAAATTTAACCCCAGTGATGTTAAACCATTAAATAGCTTATTCATGGGTAAATATCCAATGTATTAAGAATAATTAAACTGTATGAATTAATGTCCATGCAAAAATGACATTTGTCTGCAACAGCAAAATAAAATATACCTCAATACATTAGCATAGTTTGACACTATTCTATCTGCTTCATATTTCTTTATAGGATAGAATAGTTTTGCACTCGGCCCTTGATTAGCAGATCAGTAGAGATAAACCATCACAAAAACTAAAATGATCTCAGAGGGAAAAACAGTTTTTTAAAAAGCTATGTGGGAAATATATCGGTATATCTTTGCATTTGAAACGAAGTCTGTAATACGAAGATCTCATCATAAATAGCTGAATGAAAGCTATAGAACTAGTAATGATTTCATTCACTTTTTTGCACAAGATGTTGTCTGCAAGGTGGCAGCTGGTCCTTAACCTCAACAACATCTCAACACATCTTATGGATGTGACCAGTGTAGATCCAGATTAGCTAGAACATATGTACTCTCTGATCTGGATCTACACTGTTCACTTTTTGGTCAAAAATAATGTAAACAGTCAAAAAGTGAAAAGTGCAGATCCTGATCAGACAGCACAGATGTGCTGGCCTATCTAGATCTACACTGTTTGCCCATGCCATAAAGGCATTTATATAGAGGAAAGGGTTAATCAATCCATTACTCCAGTGAATATTTCTCATACCCCATAGGTGACCAGTTTAGATCCAGATCAGCCTGCACCCTTGTGTAGTTTGATTGGGATCCACACTGTTTGCTTGTATATGAATTAGGCTATTTCTAAACAAGAAGCATTGTAGATCAGGATCATTATGCCTTGATGAGGAGACTGATCTGGATCTACACTGGTTGCCCATGGGATATAAGCCATATTACACATAGAACATTTAGAAATTAATACCATTCAAAATTAAACATTTTTATATTAAATCTTTACTGCATAAATACAACTTTCTCACATGGGAGAACACTGTAGATCCAGAGTCAGATCTAATCTGTTTGCTTCTAGGTCAGAAATAACCCCATGGATATAAAGTGAACATGGCATATCATCCTGATCTGATGGCAAATATGTAAGGGTTAAAATTAAATTTGATTGAATACAGTCATTTTCTAGCTTATTGAAACCTTAAATAAATCATTGTTAAACTTTTCTCCATATGAACCTCTTTATGCCATGGGCCAAGTGTGTAGATCCGGATCAACTGGCACATCCGTGCCATCTTTTCAGGATCTACACTGATCACTTTTTGATTTATTAGGTTATTTCTGACCAAAAAGCAAACAGAGCAGATCCTGATCAGAAGGCACTTATGTGCCAGCTGATCTGGATCTTCACCGTTTGCACTTGAGTAAATAAGCATATAATATGGAGGGTAGGGTTAAAGTACACACTGCTTGCTCAAAACACATCATGATCAGTTTGCCGGGAGGTAATTAGCATATCACGTAAATAATGAAGTTGTGATTAATTTTGAAAGGGATTGACTTGTAATCACATCATAGATTACATATTTACTTCTTGTTTTTACCCTGGTGCTTCTCCTGCTACAAACAATACAGTCATCAAGTGCTTCCAGTCAACAGCTACCTGTTAACCCTTACTCCATACATTTGGTTTTGATAGCATGTGTTACCAAGTAGATCCAGATCAGCCAGTACTGCTCTGCATCTGATCTGGATCTACACTTGTCACTAACTGATAAGAAATAATCGTTTCCACTTCTTACATACAACAACAAATGTAAACTGTTTTTTCCACAACTTCCATACTACAAATTGATGTGATAACTTTATTCTTCACATCTCTACATACAGCAAGTCTAATAACTGTTTTTTCCACATTTATTTATACATAAAATGTAATAAATGTATTCTTAACCTCTCTTTTACCTACAGCAACATACAGTACAACATTTCTAGTAACTGTATTTTTCATTTTTTAACCTTCAGTGAGTGTAATAACTGTATTTTTCACATCCCACATACAACATATGTAATTACTATTCTTTACATCTCAACCTACCACTAGAGTCATAACTGTATTTTCACATTTAGCTACATATAAAATGTAATCACTGTAACTGTACAATAACTGTCATTTCCACATCTTCTTCACATCTCTACCAACATCAAGTGTAATAACTGTTTCATATATTTCAGTGTGGAGTATGCAGAACTGCAGCATGGACTGATGCTGGCCTCAGTGGGCATTACAAAGGAGCAAAGACCTATTCTCTGATAGTGCTGCTTCTACATTGAACAATTAAATGTTGTGTTTGAATATAGTGTTAAGGATCAGGATGTTATCATGTTTACTCCCTTAGGAAATTACAAATGACAGAGTATTATTAAACAGTGACTTCATTTTGGTGCTGTTTAATGTGGTAAGAGCTTAATTTGGCTATCGTATAAATTTAGTGCCAAATCTATTATTGTAACATGTTTTTCCTGGTATTCTATTTTATTGAGATGTTAATGTGAACATGTGTCTTCATTGATAATTTCCACTTTTTTCTAGTGTTTGCTTTGTTTTAGGACAAACACAATTTTAATATGTCAATTTCTACTAAACAGAATACCGGTATGTTTTTTTAAAAATATTTTCTGCAGTACTTATTTATTCCATTGAAATGCCTAATAATGTCGTCTGCTTAAATTCATGAAGTCATTTTGAAAAATGATGTCATCTTCCTGAAGGCACATTTTCGCATGATGCTGCTGTTTGTGTCATGATGGAAAACGCTAATTACTAATTGTACTTATATTCCCTTTTCCTCCATATATACACATTTTAACACAAGTGCAACCAGTGTAGATCCAGATCAGCCTGCACATTCGTGCCATCTGGTCAGGATCTGCACTAGTTGCATTTTGGTTAGAAATAATCGAACAAATCAAAAAGCTAACAGTTTATATCATGTTCAGATGGTACAGATGTGCCGGCTGATCTGGATCTACCCTGTTTGCCTGCACAATAAAGGTATATATGAATGGAGGAAAGGGATACAAACACTGGCAATGTTTTCATATTTTATATAGCTTCCTTGTTCTTTATGTTTTGATATTATATTTAAAATAAACTACTGTTGTCCGAATATTTCTTTATATTTTCACTTATAATTATTCATGTAACAAATCATAATTCCTGATGGTACGCAGTGTGACATATTACTTTGAAAGGATTGGCTTCAGTAAAAGCCGGCACAGTTAAAATGTGCGTTATGTTTTGACATGTGACATCACCAAGCAAGCATGTTTTGCCACTAGTTGCTGCGTAAAAGTGTGCAGTCATTCGCTTTTTCATCGATGTGGCAGTTTCATCAGCCATTCAAAAAAGCCGCATTATCACAAATTATTCTTATAGACTCTGTATTAATCAGAGTATATGTGTTTAAATATAAGCATTGAATAAATGCTTGATGTTTTTGTCTGGGTATGAAAAACAGTTGGATTGTGACACTTCAAACAACCCAATTGTTTTCCATACCCAGGTGAAACCATCAATTATTGATTCAAGCCTTAAATATAGACAGAAATGGGTTGGAAATAAATCCCTCTGGTCTTAGATGCATTATTATTAATTTACTCTCATTTTGGCCCAGCAATTCTCGCATTGGCCCAGTTAAATCATCATATGAATTTGATGTTCTTATTCTGTTGATTAATAAAATTGTCATTAATTAAGTAAATTCACATTGGCTATGTTATTTGGCCTCAGATAGTCGTACCAGGCCCTTGGCCATCAGCCTTGGTCCATGAATTTGTGTTTTTATGCTGTTAACTAATAAAATTGTCATTAATCATGTTAATTCATGTTTGCCATGTTACTAGGCCGCGGACAGTCATACAAGCCCTCGGCCTTTGGCCTTGGGCCATACAACTACCCTTGGCCCATTAACAAAACTAATATGAATTCACTTGATTAATTACATTTTTTTTTGGTGCATTCATGAACCAAGATCCTCATTCAGCGCTAATAGTGAGCCATGCTTTCACATCAAATCTATCGTATTTACCCTTTACTCCACAGGATATGGCTGTTGGGCAAACAATGTAGATCTATGCCTTCTGATCAGGATCTACGCTGTTCACTTTTTTTTCGTTATTTCTCGCCAAGATGCGAACACTGTAGATTCAGATCAGACATTGATCTGGATCTACACTGGTATTACATGTTTAAAAATCCTATATACCGGTAGTATATGTAGTCCTATATATATGTAGTAAAAGATTAAACTTGTCAGTCAACAACATTCCCAGAAACTAGCCTACTTAGTTTTAAGGACTTGTCCTGGTTTCACAAATTAAAGATCTAAGAGTATAGCAAGAATAATATTTCCCGACTTGATTACTGAAATAATTTAGAAATTAGTAGTCCCATTTCGAACAGTTGCAAGACGATCCATTAGTTATACAAGGAAAACAAATTAAGTGGGTTAGGGGGTTAACAGAATTATTACATCTACTATGCAAATATTGGCACCAATATTTCCGGGATAACTGCATGATGTTTACTAATAAATGAGATATATAAGCAAACAAGCGAAAAAAGAGTGCATGGCATAAAATGAATGGGTTTGCTATTTAAATCATGTCTTTTAATATGCAGTCTGGTCTGGTCGCTGTCACACTGATAGATAATTTTACCACTATAGAAGGAAAGATTACTATAGAGTACTCAATTTTTATTTAAAATTAAAGAACTTACAGGTTTTGCACATGTTTGTTTAATGCTTGTGCTAACAGTTGTTAAAATATTAGCGGTATTAAATGAGCATTATAGAGAGTATGGAGACCAGTAAAACAGTCATCATAACGAATGATTGTGATTAAATGAGTTTTGAATATTGAAGAAATTTTGAGATCACTTGAATGAACATTGATAAACATATAAATATGTTGAGGAAATGAGATTATAAAAACAATAAGAAAACTGCTTTACTACTGTGCAAAGATACAAATTAATAATTTTTATTGAAAAAGATGGTTCCAATATTTCTAAAAAGATTAATTGTAAATTAAAGTTGAAAATTTAAGCAACTGGGGCCAGTATATGTTCGTATCGTAAGTAAAGGTATGATTTACGAAATCGCTACGAAGGTGCTAAGGTAATGTTACACGGGTATGTAAAAAAAAACACTTAGCGTTCACGTAACGCGTCCCAAAGTTACGAATTCGTAAGAATTATACAAGGCATATAATGACGTAATTGACATGTGAAATATCGGCATATAGTAAACCTTTCAGAGCAAAATGTTTATTTATTCAACGATCCTACTTACTGAGCCAAAATTATCTACTTAGTGGATTATTTGGGGCCAGTGCAAACCACCTACTTTGTGCAAAATGTCATTAATATTTTAAATCTATGGTATATTGTAAGACATTGTCTATTTCAAATTCAATACATTAAAAAAAAAAAACAAATAAAGTGGGCGTATTGCATATGGACACTTATCATCTCTGAGACTAATTAAAAGCGATTAAAAACGACCCGAAGTTAAAAGTTTGAGTTATGTCGACTTTTAGATTGACATTCATGACATAGACAAACTTACCGAAAACAAACAAACACAATACAGTCCAACCTGTGCTAACGACCACCTGTAAACAAAGACCAAATGTGGACCGGTGGCAATTTATTACTTCTATTCTAACAACATTCGTGAATTTAATCACCGTTACTTCAATCCATTAGCTTTGGAGAATTTTAGCGGTCGTGTAGGAATCCATGATAATTTTGATTGAGATATTTATCAACAGTTAAAAAACGAGAATTATCAATAACTTTCATGAAAATTCATCACAAGTGCATAAGATTACAGTTTTATTGTGTTAATCTAGGGATTTACTAATTTTTAAAATCCTAATTTGCTGTTGTTAGTTTTTAAATGATAGTACATTGTAATACCGGATAATGAACATTGCCTTGGGGCAGAAACGTGTGAATTTCAAGTTGGATTAGCGTCGTAAGGCGTTGTAAGGTAGGAAAGTGCTATCTTAATAAACGAAATGCATGCGGTGACCTATTCAAATAAAGAGATTTTTTAGCATAGAAATAGATAGAAATGGTTTTGTGTTTTAATATTCTACTATATTAAGCGAAATATTCAAATAACTGCTATTCAAATAAGTGGAATGAACTGTAATACCAATTAAATTTTAAAGATTGGCAGCAATACAGACGACCATTATCTGTATTCTGCATAGGTTTGCACTGCACAAAGACCATTTACGTAAAAAGTAAATTTTACCGTTTATCGTATGTAGTAAATGTATATCGCTTATCGTGCATCTTCTACGTATATCGTGCGTCCGTCTATCATCTTGTCGTGTGTATCATTTCTAACCTTATACGTTCACGGTACTCTACCCGCTTCACATTGTCTCAATGCATGACACGGTGCGTACCGGTAATTTGAAGCAGGTGGACCAGGATGAACCGTGAAGATTTGTGAAGCCTTGTGCCTTACGCGGGGAAAACCCGCAATGAATCTGAATGAATGAATTTCAAATATAAAATCATGGTTTAAATACAGCTTCTGTAGTAGAATCAGCATCCACCGGCTTTCAACGTAGCCATATCAAGACTCCATCGCCACTTTATCGGAATTTACCCGCTGCTACCGTGCCAAACCGTAGTTCAACCAGCACCAGTCTTGGCTACGTCGGCTCTCCTCAGAGACACCGTGGCCAAACCCGGAGTCACCACTACTCCAACTTGGACGGAGGACATGCTGGTTTAATACAGTCTTACCCTGTGGACAGGGTGGAGAGACGGATCATGACGTAAGAGCTTCGGTAATGCACCGGATCTCCCCGGAATAAGCCGGCATTTGGTTTTTTCTCCTGTGGAGTCCTGGTTGTATTAAAATTTTAAAGAACACCGGGCCTTCTGCCCTGTTATCGCCGGTTCAATACGGTTTATTCCGATTCAATACGAGTTTTACCGCTGTCACTACGGTTGTTGTGCCGGTGACCGAACCGGGACACACGGGGCTGTATAAAGGGACAGTGTTAACCAAGCTATACGAGTACATTGAATATTGTGCTCAACCCTTGGCTAGACAGCATGGGCAGTAATATACATTTCCATTAGGCTACTGCCAATGATTTGGCTCAATCAAACCGAGTTTGTAATATTTTTATATTTGTCGTATTTGGTGGCTTTCAAAGTTTCATTTTCATCTATGAGGAACATTTAAAAATTAATTCGATTAAAAAAAATATTGAGAAAGTACAAAGTTTAGACCATTCTCCTGAGAATATGATGAATCTGCTCAGTTTATTAAGTTACGAGAATGTTAAGGGGTCGATTTTTTATCATATTTTACGACCAAGTTTACGAATCTTTGCAACTTGCAAATTCTTCAAGATAGAGGAAAATTTGGCTACGAATGTCGTAAGATGACGTTACGAACAATTTTACACTTACGATAGCTTCGAGATTCTGGCCCCTGACTGGCATAAATTGTAGGAAAGTCTTTTGATGATAGTTCTGTTATAATGAAGTAACACATTCAAAGAAAAACAGAATACAAAAGTTTGAAAACAGGTTACTTGAAATCTGAGAATACTATGGCTTTTTGAAAGGTATATTATGTCATGTTCGGAACTGAAACAACAGCATATTAACACAAAGGTTATCTTAAACCAAAATTGAGCAAACACAAAAATCAAAGGACTGGAGGTACTGATGAGTCGGCCATCAAAACACAATTGAAAAGCAATTGATTTTTGGGTTTGATTAAGTTGGACCAGAAATAAACTTTCGCCTCAAGAACGGGGAACAATTTACTTTATGTCCTCCGAGACATAGATCTTCGACCCCAAAAACAATTAATGTCCAATTAACAAGTCAAGACAAATACTGTTATCAAGTTTGCAGACGTGGTGACATGGAAAGCGAACCTGGTGGTAGGACAATATGTCTAAAGGCATAATTTGAATATGATTGGACTTGTAGACAATGAAATGAAATTGACCAATCACAATTAAGTGAAGGATATCATACTTCATAGGTCATATGGTCAACAGTGAAACAACGCTGGTCAGTTCTCAAACACAACGCTTTATTTAAAGGTATTACTCCTTTCGTCCTTGCATTTTGCATTTAGAGAGACTTTTTAATTTTTCATTTTATCAATGAGAGTGCAATGACGAATGGAATATAACCTTAATGGCGTGAATACTTTTGTAAGTGTGGAAGAATCCTGTGAGCAGTTGTTTGCAAGCGCAGTATCATTAGACAGCACCTAAAATTCTGAGTTGAGATACGGTGACACCAATGACAGAAAAAAGTAGCTAAGCTAGTCATAATCTTTGAATATTCAAACTTGAAATCGACAAACAGAATTGGGTCACATGATTTAAAATAATAATACAAGTGACACTATGGTTTTTTTCAATGGTTCTATTATTCAGCAAATAATGTTCAAACACACAATTACACTGATGCTTTTTTGTCAGCTGATGTTTTTTCAATGAGGTGCACATTAAAACGTTTTGGTTATATTTTATATAACTTGTCTCCATTTCACATCCACTATTTGTATCGACATTTGTGATTTTTTTATTCTTGTCCATTACAAAAGCAGCATGCTCCATTGCAGGAATTAGTGGCAATCTAAAGGCTGTATGCTCCCTCAGACAGTCATAGACAGAATTGTCAAACTGGTCTCCTCACAGCATTCCATGTAGAGCTGTTATCCTGAAATATTAATTTCAACAAATAACCTATTTATATTGAAGTTGTAATGATTTTAGCTGAAGTGTCTTTGTTTTCTTTAAATTAAGGGTAATTTTGGTTATTAATTGCCAGAATCCACCAAAAAGTTACATTAGATGGGTGTTCACTTGTGTCGCCCTGGGAACTAGATCAAGTTAAAAATGCAAGAACAAAAAAGGGAATAACCCCATCTTGACATAAAGAACTTGGAGTCAAGATGAGTGTGTTGTCATGAGAATATAATTTGAAAGTTTGATGTAGAAATATTAAGAAAAGTCAAAGTTAAAGTCAACATTAAGTTTTTCTGTTAAAAAAAGTACAAAAAGGGATTAACTCCATCAAATGTGACCTTGACCTGAAAATTAATATCAGCTCAAGCATGTTGTCACAAACAATATAATTTGAAAATTTCATGAAGAAATATTAAGAAATGGCAGTTATAACCAACATTAAGTTTTTAAGACAGATGGACGGACAGACAAAGCGATCCCTATGTATTGCCTTTTCTTTGAAAGGGCGACACAAAAAAATGACCCTTTAGATTAAGCAGCTAGTGGACACCTGGAAAACAATACATCAGTACATGTATCAGCAAGAACAACTTTGATGTCTGACCTGGATCTGATTGGAATCTACACTGTTTGCATATTTGTAAGAAATAGCCTCATGAAGCTTATTATGAACCGTGTAGATCCTGTTAAGACTGCACAGATATGCCTGCTGATCTGGATATACACTGGTCACTCATGTCATGTATTCATGGAAGAAAGGGGCAAAACCAACACAGTAATTTTTATATAGGATGATTAATTTTCTTGTGAACTGAGGTCTCACAAGTCAACACATACATATAAACACAATTTTATGTTTTCTTGTTACAAGATACAAAAATACAAATACCAACATATACAGATAGATTTTAAGTGTGTCTCAATCATACATTCATGCAGCTTTAATAAATGAAAATAAAAAATGCAAACCTTGTCTTCATTTTCTACAGTAACATTCATATTCTGCTCCCTTATGTTCTACCAATTCTGCAGACATTAAATTTTCAAGTCCACAGCTTTCACAAGACTGATGATACACATGGCTGAAAATAAATGTTGTATTTTAATCATAACAAATAACCAAAACCAATTTCACTGTACTTTTTGTTGCTTATGAAGTTGTACATAATTTGATGTTGCAGGTTAGTTAACAGATTACAATGTTGTCATAATTCATCTATTTTTATAAATATCACAAAAAAGAGGTATTTCTGGTGTAAGCTTCAAGCCATCTTCAGTTCCTATAGGCTCATACACAATTTATCCCATTTAACCTTTACCTCCATTTACATGTATATGCCTTTATGGCATGGGAAATCAGTGTAGATCTAGATCAGCCGACACATCCATACTGCCTGATTAGGATCTAAACCGTTACGGCGTTAGCTTTTTTATTGAAATTTCAATAGGTTATTTCTGACCACAATGTGACCTGTGCAGATCCAGACCAGATCATGAAAAGGCATGAAAATGTGTACAATATTATAGTAAAGGGTTAATTACTACAAAAAACACCTGCATTTTGATACTTCATTTTATTCCTTGGATACATCTTTTAACACATGAGCAACTATTGTAAATCTAGGTCCTGACACAATCATCTCCTTCCTGTTAATTAGAGCTTTAAATGTATCTAATGAACAGAGTAGATACAGAATGATGAGACCTCAAAATGTCTGATGTGCAAGCTGGTCTGGAGCTACATTTGTGCTATCTCTATCAGATGTGGATTTACACTGGTTGCCCATGTGGTAAAATGGTGTAAATGGAGTAAAGGGTCAAGTTATTAACCATGAAAGTTGAAACAGCATTGGATTTTTGAGACACATTTATATGAGATTACCCAACTTAAAAAACAAATAAGCAACCCATCGTGTTAGTTCAAGGTGGCCCACAGATGAATATTGTTATATATAATCATTAATGTTAATAATCAAGTGAATTCAAGTTGACCTTGTTATTGGGTCAAAGGTAGTCATTTATGCCTGAGGCAGAAGGCCGAGGGTAAATATGACAGCCCGAGGCCCAATAACATGTTCAAATTCATATGAAGACTAAACTGGGCCAATACAGGTGTTCTGGACCAATATGAGAATTGCTGGGCCATTATAAAATACTTAAGTATTGATGTGGTGTACCATGTAGTGTCTGCCAGGAAAATGGCATGTTCAAGTCAGGTGATGACATGCCTCGATATTTTGCCACACTGCAGTCATGTAAAAGAAAAGGGCAAAGTATGCAATGCCTTTACTGTATATTTATACAGGGCTCTCACTAGAGAGAGACTTGAAGGAATTAGTCTCATCAAAAGTGACCAGACTTCTCTCTTTGTTGAGCTTTGTTACAAGTCATTTTGTATTTACGATATAGGGAAAGAAAGCTGTTGACTGCAAACTTCTCCATAATGCAGTAAATTATGACAAAACTCTCCCTGATTTGCAAGTCTGGTAAGAGCCCTATTAATAGTCAATTAATAAAATTTAATATACCATTATCCTTCTTCCACTCCTCTTCCAATTTCATGCTTTTTGAACCAGAGATGGCACATTTCTTTCATTTGATTTTATCACTGAAATTAACAAACACAAAATTGCAAGGGTGCAAGTTAGGATTTCTAAAAAACCTGAAATCCTGAAAATTTATTTAGGGTAAATGAAGAAAATCAATCATTTTTAGCAGGGTTGGCACCAATCGACCGCCCCTGGTTTAAACCGGTGTTTTAACCGGTTAAAACCGTCCCGGTCAATACTCCCCAAGTGGTTAAGAGTGGTCAATACTGGTCAATTGAACTTTTTTTTTCAAAATTTTCATAAAATAAAGGAAGCAAACAAACCTTTTAAGTTTTATTTAATTTCTACTCAAGTAACTTTAGAACTAACTTCACTTGAACATGCTTTGCACTTAGAAATTGTCTTATTTCCCTCAGTAACTGAGATCATAAAATCCCCAAACAGGGTCTTTTGGCTTCATTCTGGTGAGTTTTTAGACAAAGTAAGAATTCTTTTAATGTTAGTATTTTATCAACTTTCAGCAAAGAATGATTTAGTAACTTGATTTTTTTAATTAAAGCAAAGGCAATTTGCACCACCAGTAGGTGTTACACTCTTGCCAAGTAACACTTGTGTATGACAATGGATGGTGAGGAGATGGAGGGGTGTCACACTTCTGTTGTTTATTGAACTTGGGAACATGTCAATTAAGATGCCTATGTGTTTATTTAAGGATTATCCAATAT
The DNA here is from genome assembly GCA_038501625.1 of Corbicula japonica. NCBI lineage: Eukaryota > Metazoa > Mollusca > Bivalvia > Venerida > Cyrenidae > Corbicula > Corbicula japonica. Next base: position 5,744,259 of record JAZAYU010000007.1, read on the forward strand.
CCATGAAGTAGGTGTTATACACCTGCCAGTTAACACTTGTGTTTGACAATTGATGGTCAAGAGACTGAGGGGTGATTGCACTTCCTTTGACCTCACACATCTTTGCAAGTGAACAACCAAGTTATACTGTTTCATATAATGCATGTATTGTACTGAGCACTCGGGCAAAGCTTACAGAATGTTCTTTAAAGAATCCACTACATAAATTACATAAAACATAACAAACAGTATATGAATTGAAACTTTAAGCATACTACATTTATTAATTTCAGTGTTACTTATCATTAATGCCTATAATTATGTCAAGCTGTTTATATATACCGGTACCATAAAGTTTCCACATACTTAAGAAAATGTGTCTGTAAGCATTGAATGCCCAAAGCTGAATGACCATATATTTTCCAACAATGCACATGAGAACTTGTGCTTTAAACCAATGAAAACAACACCTTGTGATTGGTACATTCAAAAGATCTTACCCAATCAAAGGAAATTTATATTTTCCACCTAATTAGCTTTGCTTAACCAGCGGAAAGTACATTTCCTTTGCTTATTGAACATAGGAACATACCAATTAAATATTTGTATTTATTAAAGGCTTATCAATAATAAACCATTAATGAAGTACCATTTAGGCCCTTACAGGGGCTATTGTAAGGGCCTAAAGGATTCTAAATGATTATAAGAACATTTTGGACAGTTTGGTTGTGAATAAAATTGAATTGACCAGTAATGACCACTATTGACCAGAAATGACCACTATTGACCAGTAATGACCACTTTTGACCAGTATTGACCACCGGCCCGGTCAATACTCAATTGACCGGTCAATAAGCCAACCCTGATTTTTAGACACACAAAAACCTGATTTTCAGGCAAACGCACCCATGAAATAATAACAATTATTTTGATCTTTGCTCAAATTACAAATATTCTTTATAATAACTTATTTTATTTTTTAAGTGAGTGATCATAACAATTAGTTTACTCTCATTTTGTACTTTGCTAGAATGGTCTTTCTTCAGATTGTTTCTATTCTGCATTGAAATCCATTCAGTCTGAGGTGTGAGGTGTATCTACAAAAAGTCACCCACAATCTTTTGGACTGTGAAAAATGTTTTTCCTTTAGTTGCTGTGAAAAAGAGTGCTGTAATTTGTTTTGTAGTTAAAATGCCTGTTCCAACAGCCGTTCAAGAAAATTTCATAAAGTTATATTGATTAACTGTTGATTAACTGAATTAAGTATCCATATTGTTTCATCACTGCCAGAGTTATTATGTGTTTTCTTCTTTTGAAAAAATAAAATATGGATCCAGGCATGTCACTTTAAAATTAACCAGAAAGTATCAGACTGCAAAAAGTCAAAAATGTGTTGACTGCTCTTATAAACTGGTCAAATTGGGTTATCACTAAAATTCACAAAGTGGGTTCCTTTTCAAATAACTACCGGTAATTTATTTTACATTGCTGATCAGAATTCAAGTCTGGGTAAAAATCATAGAATGAAATAGACATAAAATTAATGTCTTAAGTAGTTTTGGTTTATTTTACCTAAAAACAATTTGTAATGGAAGGCTAATAAATGAATACTTGTTACATCAAAATTATTGAAGTGAAACACTGTGTAAACCTAGGTTCACTTCAATACTTAATACTGGGGTAACATCAAAAGGGAGACAATATATTCATTTTTATAATTTGGCACATGTTTGTAGTGAACAAAATGTATATCTTTGGTTTTCATTTCATAATTTATTGTCACTTTGTTAGGCAATTCTACTATTAACAAGACTTAATTTAACACTATGAAACTAATTTGAGTTATTTATCAAATTACAGGAACCTGAATTTCCATCAGAAAATATTCAGATAGGAAAAAATATTACATTTTCCCAACGCAACGGATTTGTACCCCACCCATTAACATGTTAAAATAATTTACCAGTTGCAATGTTGACAGCGTTATCACAGCTCAAGCATTACAAAGAAACTAAAATATACTGTTTAAAATAATTACATCTCCTAAACAGTCATTCCAGGCCCGGATCCAGACTGGTTCATCCTGGGGAGGCTGATGACGGGGTGAATGCAGGAGGGTATCCCCTCCCACATTCGATTTTTTTATGTGGTTTGCTAAAATGGTGCAATTTTAAGTATACCTAAACTATATCTGTACTTATTCAGTGCGCAATAAATTAACAGTTGTCTCGAACTGAGGATGAACATAAATTATCCAACTTTTGTTTTTTACTAAATCCAAATGTATGATGTGTACTCTGATAACTTTTCATTTTGAGAATGTTTCCATTATCTGGTCAAAAATACATTTCACTCTTAAAATTGTGGACAGATATTGAGTTAAACAGTGACTGAGTCTTACAAATTTGTAGATTCGCAGAAAAACAAAAGAAAATGAAAGAATCTCTGCGATCGATTTCCTCAAAAACTGCTAATTTCTCCTAGTGTTTGTAACGCTTTTCCAATCTTTTACTGCTCTCAGAACGCTATTGTTCCAACTGTTTTTATTGGGCAATGGCTGAGCGAGCAACCAATGAAAAATTGTATTTAAATCGCACATGAATTGTAGCTTGCAGTTAATATGCCTCCGAGCTACATGTATCCATGGTAATTAATTGCTGGCCAACTGGCCAGTGAAATGTTATAATACACATCATTTGATCAGGCAGATTTTAAAGCCAACTAAAAAAAAGCGGCCGGGCTGGGGGGGCTGCAGCCCCTCAGCCACAGGGCTGCGTCCGGGCCTGCATTCTGGATTTAACTCAAACATTATTTTCTACCTTCACTTTTGTTGTCCACTTCATTGCATGACGTCCAACAGTTCTATACCGCTTCAAATGGTTCAAATGGTTGATACATGTCTGACCAGAACCAAAAATCATCTAAACCTGTTTATGAATAATTAAATCAATTAATAAATACTTCATTCTTTCTTCCGGGATGCAAAATTTACCTGAAATGCATTTAAGAGATACTATTAAATAAATATTGTGAAGTTCCCATTTCTGTATAAACTTGGTGAATCCCTGAGATGCTACTCTTTTTCTTCTTATGGTTTTCCCTGGGTTATTAATTTTGAGAATATTCTGTTCTGATTAAATGACCTGTGAGACTTATGGAATGGAGTGTAAGACAAAACTGAAAGTAGGAAAAACTTCTGATAGCGGATTTCATAAGGTCTACATATAACACGCAATTATTGAAAACATTAGATTTTCATTTCTCTGAAATTTTATACTTCAGAAAATCTTGTGTCAACTATGTAGCTGGTTACGGTTTGGAAATGGGTTAGATCTGGATATTTTCTGATGGAAATCAGGCTCTTATGATCAAATGCATAAAATGCATTTATCAATATATCTGTTAAATCAATTCATGTATGAATTTTAAATTACTTTAAACATAATTTTCAATAGATCAAACAGTGATTCTATATTTTTCGTACATCATGTGTCCCGGATATTTTTTCAGAAAACAAGAGGGACAACAATTAAATTTCACATCATATTTAATAATATTGATGTTGTTCGCCATCGTACATATACTTATATTAACTTTATAAATGTTTTTATTCAATTTTTGATCAATTTAAAGCTGGAAAAGTCCATTTTTGGCTTGTCCCGGTATGGGGGTTATCAAATAAAAATGTTGATATCAGACTGTTTAATGAAATGTACAAGATATAATTTCACTTATGCCAATGGCTACTATTTATATCTTAATTTTCAGAGCGGAGAATTCAAGATTCCCTGGATCTGAAATTATATAATTAGATTTTTACTTGTGTCCCTGAGTTTCGGTGTCATTTCCGTTACAACGCATAAATCCTCTTATAACTTTGACAAAGCTTCTTTAAAAGGACTTGTCCTTAATTTAAATGATTCCAGATATGGTATTGGAACTATTTCAGTTTTGAAATAATTTAAAACAGAAATATTATTGAAGAAAATATTCTTTAAATTTGGTAATTTTAGACCGTACCCTTAATGTACGTCATTACCGTTACGTGGGTTTTCATCAGTTTTAATTATGAATTTAAAAAACCCTTTGCAAAGCCTCAAAGTAATAGTGTACTTCCCCAACTATAATTAACAACCGCCATGTTTAATGCAACAATAGAGGTACAGGATGGGGTTTTAATGATTTTTATCATTACCGTTACAGTCATTCCCGTTACTGATCTCGTAACGGAAATGACAATTCAAGCTTATAAATTGAGATTCATGTGCATTTCTGTTTTAAACAACATGTTATATGTAAGAAAATGTTAGTATTATAGTATAATGGTTACTCTTTTGGTGATTTTAAGCAATATAGAATAAAAGTCATTCCCGTTACGTTCAGTCATTTCCGTTACATCCTGTCATTTCCGTTACATTTTTTACCAAATATTTGTTAGTTATTCTCTGAATTTCATTCATATCTCAATTTTTGTTTTAGATAATCTTCATAAAATATATGTTGTACTGTATGATCAAAGTCGGCACACAGTTGTTACCTGATTTAGTGTGTTTTAAATAATCTTCTTTTTGCTGTTTAATTATGTACACACATACTTTTCAAATAAAAGCGAATATGTTGCTTCTTTTCAAATTTTTCTGACATATTTGAGACTTCTTTCTGCAAATGTGCTCTTAAAATAACACAGTGCCACCAAGAATATTCATACTGAAAATATTTCTTAATGTAAATTCGGGGTCTTTGTCTTGTAACGGAAATGACACACAGCCCTTACCTAGTGTAATTAAAAGCGTTAAAACCAAGTACTCGTATTGTTTTCAATAACTTTGCTTTACACATTTCATATTTTTAGACACCAAATAACATTGTGTGAAAGTTGCTAACAAATTGAAGAGTTTTATTTTTTAACTTTTAGGAGTGGCAAAATGTACACAAAATATAGAATCACTGCAAAATGTTATAAAAAATAATTGTGAATCAGATGCTTTATGTTTTACTTAAAGCATTCAAATGGGAATATATAATTCTTACACGAGTGACGATATTTTACCAAGTAATTCGTTAATCATTCAAAATCCAACTTTTTTCAATGCAATACATTGAAATAATTTGATTACTTACATCTCTACAAGGTTCCACAATTAATATCCACAATGATTAGGGCCCTAAATTAAAAAAAGTTTCGCTTAGCCCTACGGTCTATTTTGCGACTCCTACTTTCATTTTGAAGAGTGCATTAATTAAATGACGTAACCGTTCAATAAAACCCAAAGAGCCAAAATCACGTTTACTGCGGTGTAGTCTTTCGACTCTAAAATTTCAAGTTTTACAATGATTTTGTAACGTAGGCTACCATTCGAAAACCACCAAATCCACCTCCATTTCCATATGAATAATTCTATTTACAAAGAGAACTTCTATTGTCAATATACATTCAAATATAACCTGGGTGTTATTAAAACATTGCATCACGAAAATAACTCGATAAATACTCACTGTTCATTTGATTACGATGGATTTTTCGTCTTCACCGAACGTTGTCGAAACCAATATGGCGTTCCGCCATCAGGTATTCATGCGCGTTCATGACTCAAAATCTTGTCGAACGTTCCACGAGTTAAATTTCTTCAAATATTGATTGATTCCATATTTTTTAATATAAATTTTATCGTTTTGCACAGAATTACAAAATTGACCGCTTTGTAGCATTGACTTACTTTTTGAAACTAAGAACTATATTCTAGGGTAGCAAGCATACATTCTATGGTAGCATGCAAGTACTGTCGTTACTACATTGAAATAAAGAAGGAGTTAGGACAGTATTGCATGCAACCCTCAAATTGTTAGGTTCATAGTAAAGCAAAAACGATTGTCGAAAATTGGTTTTCACTGAGTCTGCCGACTCAAAAAAAAAACAGTTTAAAGACTTAGTGTCAACAAAAAACCTCATGAGTCAAAAAGCATGTAGATCTTGATTAGATGCCAGCTGATCTGGATCTCATTGTTCCTCTGTTCCATAACCATTGCAAAATTCCATAAATGGCTTATGGATTAATTGTGTCTTTGGCACATGCAGAGCACTGGAGAATATCATGTTGGTTTCCTTTCATTTTAAATTTACATATCTCTGTTATAAATTAAAAGCAGAAAATTAAATTGCCTTTTATTAATCAAGACAGTATTGATGTAGACGTTTTATCTCTGCTACATTGCACAAATAACCTACTCAAAATGAATCTTAAGAAAAATACTTTTTGCTGTCTAGATTTTAGCAAGAAAATGTATGCTACTAAATTTACGGTATTTACTTTTGAGCTTGCAAATAATTAGTTACCTTAGTGCAATAATGTTATACCTCCTTCATATTTCAATGTTACTTAATATATTGTTTTTGCCCTAAGGTGACAATATATTATAGTCTATTTCCCGACTTCCCATTAAAGTAGCAATCAAGGAGCAGATAATCCAAACTGTTAAACATAAACAAAACACTAAAAGTGTTGAAAAACAGGCAGATTTGGTGGAAAACTGGATGTTTTAGAAGTCATAACAGTGAAAAGTTTGAGTATTGTATTAGTGTGACTAGTCTGGTTCCCAGTATAGTATATGTAGAATACAGTGGAATTGCAATAACTCGAAACGCGATATCTCGAAATGAAGATTTAACTCGAAGTCAGCCACCGGTCCTGTCAATTTTTCTTATATACAATGTATTTAACTAAAAAAAGTTGCAATAACTCGAACCGCTATTATTCGGAATTTTCAATATCAGTAACATATTAATAAGTTCCTTGAATAAGAATGAAGCACAATTAAGCGCAATAACTCTAAGTACATGTATTGGAATGGGTTTTCACACCTCTCGCGAGAATGTTCGGTGTCTTTTGTTTATTGCCACCTTGTCAACACAAGTTGTAAGTGGCACGAAATTGTAATGATATGAGTATGAAGCAAACAATGAAACTGTAAGGGGAAGTAACCACTGCGAGGAGTTTGTTGTAACGTAATTGTACCGTATGGTGCGGTAATAATAGCACACCATTACTATCTAAAACTCGCATGGTATTCTGGAAAAGTCAAAGTCGCGATAACTCGAAGTTTGCGATAACTCGAAGTAAATCGTCGGTCCCTTGGGACTTCGTGTTATCGCAACTGGACTGTATACTATAATATAATAGAATCTAATATAGAAATTTTTGGACAAACAGTATGTACATTTAAATATATTGTCTTAACATAAAGACTACCAAAGCTCTAAAGTTCAGCTCCTCAATGTTCAGTTTGTCCAAAGTTAAGTTTCTTAAGGGATTAAAATATTAGTGGCATGTCTTCAGCTGTGCCAAAACTATGCCTATTACATATGGAGCTTTTGTTGCAAATCTCCTAAAGGTAATTGTAGGTTTAGAGTGAGAAACCAATAAAAAATGAACAGCTTTCAAATTGGAAAAGCTTTAAGAGTCAGACAATCACAGTTCTAGTTTTTCTTCTTTTTAAATGTCAATTATTTGAACTTTCTAGATCTGTAGAAATAATAATTAACATTGAACAACAAAGCCAGAAAAACACTAGAAAACATGACTTTTAGCATACTTGTTTGCATCTTGAAAATTATTTATTCAAGCTTAATTGCTTAATTTTTATCGGTTGAATGTTAATCCTTCAATCCATATAGATGTTTAATTGCATGTGGGAACAGTGTAGATAAATCTGTGGGTTTGTATCATTCAAATTGTGTGTGTAAACAGTATCATGCCAGACAGAAGGTCGAGCATGATGTGGTTTACATATGCAGTGACAAACGAAACAAACAGACTGCATATTGTCATTATGATCCTTTAATTATATACATCTCTTGCTTAAAACAAATTTAAATACACTGAACAACAAAATTGCAGTCAATAAAACTAGTGACAACAATAAAAGTGCAAAAGCAATAGCAATTCGTTAATGAATGGCGTAAGACCATAACAGTTGTAGAACAGTGACTGAAATTTCCTATCTTAGAGTTTGGAATGTGCCAAACAGTACTGGAAAAATTAAAAATTTCAATCAGAATACACAATATAATATGACATAGTTATGGTGTCGCAAAGAACACGGACAACTGTAGTGATACAGACTCAGAAAATCACACTGCGTGATACGGATTTACAAATCTCTCAATGTATCAATCTTATGGATACAAGCTGTACTATGCTTAAATCATTCAAGGGTATATAATAAAAAAAATTATGTTCAGTGTAAGGCATCAAATTCCTCTGTACAAGGTCTGCAGACAGAATATCATTTGTAACACTTACAATCTAAGAAAGCCTTTTTAACTGCACTGTGTGGGTATGAAATATACTCAACAAAAAAAGAAACCTGACACTGTAACTTTGAATAAGTATGAGGTGCATATTCAAAATCTATATATTTTTGCACCATCCAAAAGAAAATAACCACTGAATCACTTGTTTCATGCACCAAAAATATCAAAATGCATAATTAAGTTCAAAACATGCACAATTTTTATTACATACCACAATTCAATTAGCTTTAAATCTGATTCCAGGAAAATACACCAAATATAAAGTGTCAGGTTTCTATTTTTGTTGAGTATAATTTCCTGCAGATCATCAGATCAAAAACCCTGTGGGTACATGAATCAAATTTTTTCTAATTAAAATCACACAAATACCAACTTGAAAAGCCCTCCTGAGTCTGTGCTTAACATGACATTTAAAGAAGTAATAATTAAAAAATGATTAATAATGCCAACTTCTGAAAATGAGGAGAGGTGCTAACTTTGCTAACCTGCTTCAGAGCAGAAACTAGAATTATACGCCTACCATATACCTACAAAGTCTTTATGTTTTTCATACTGAATTGAAATAGAAATAGACAATGCAGATTAATTGGATATTACAAGAACACATCAAAATAAAATATGTTCAAGAAGATATATGGCATCAGCATCATCAATCACTATATTGTAGTATCATTAACCCTTTCCTCCATAATATATAGTTACATGTTGTTACGTGTGTGCAACCAGTGTAGATCCAGATCAGCTGTCAGATCCATGTTGTCTGATCTGGATCTACACTGGGCCCTTTTTAGTCAGAAATAACCTAATAAATAAAAAAAGCAAACAGTGTATAATGATCAGATGGCACTAATGTGCTAGCTGATCTGGATGTACAGTTTACCCACACCATAAAGGCATATATATAAAGGAAAAGGTTTAATTTAATTTAAAATAGGTCATAAAATTGATTGCAGGTTGCTTATTCATGATTCAGGGAAAAGGAACAACACAGAGTTGAAAGAAAAACCATACATAGTAAAACCCCATCAAGACCATCCCAAATTTAAGACTGCCCCAATAACACCACCCCTATTTTAACTAATGTCCCTTTTAAAAACTTTTACCTATTTCTACCGCAGAATTAAGACTATCTCACTATTAAGACCACTTTTTTCAATCCAAGAGCTAGTCTTTAAAGTGGGATTTCAATAATCTAGGAAAAAAAGTGCAACCTCTCGAATTGTATGTTTGAGTCAATCTTCATGAAGACAAGATGCAAGGGATGACTGGTTTTATGAAATAATAAATAATGCACAACTCAATAGCTTAACTTTTTCCTCCATAGATATGCCATTATGGTGTGCGAAAACCGTGTAGATCTAGATCAGTTGACAGATCTATGCTGTCTGATCAGCATCTACACTGGGCACATTTTGGTCAGAAATAACCTTATAGATCAAAAAAGCAAACAGTGTATATGATTTGACGGCATAAAGGCATATATATCGGGGTTTCCCCCAGGATTTCAGGAAGGGTCGTTGCAGCATAGACTGATTTTATCCATCTTGTCATGCGCTGCAACGCGCTGTTTCATTTTCACTTATAATATGGAGGAACAGTTAAATGTAAAAAGTGTCATAAATTTGATTGCAAGTTGTTTTTTCATGATTCAGGGAAAAGGAACAATACTGAGTTGAAAGAAAAACGATACAGAGTAAAACCCCTCATCAAGATCATCCTAAAGATAAGACCACCCCAACAATAACACCACTATTTCAACGTCCCTTTTTAAAGCTTTGCACTATTTTTTTACTCCAGAATTAAGACCATCACACTATTAAGGGCCCACTACACTCCTTCCCTGCACATTTATCAAGAAAATTATCAAAATCTCAATAACGGCAAAATGCTGTTCAATGAGACTTTGCGCACATGACTGTTACTAATGTATCTTTATTTTGCATATGGTAAGACACGTTAGAACAGTAATGAAAAATAGCAAGATCTAAAATTTTCCTACTACAGGATAAATTCACAAAAACTTAACAACATAAAACATAATTTTCAATGCCCACATGACTAATATGATACTGACAACAATATCTTGTGTCCTCTTGACTTACTTTTTAAAACTTTATGAGATATTAGTAAAAGAGCGTTTGACCTTCAATTTCCTGGTCGCTTCCTGGTCGCGTAAACAGATGACACTCATTAATTTCTCTTATATGTAGTACATGTAGTTGAAAGGTCTTTACAAAGTACACAACACTTTGTCAGTATCATTACACTCATCTGGAAAATTAAAATTATGTTTAGTATTGCTTAGTTTTTGTGAATTTATGTAAATAGAATCATAGGGAATTTGTAGGTCTAGCTATTTTTCTTTTCTAACATTTTTCTAACATGTCTTACTGAATGCAAAATAAAGATACATTAGTAACATCCATTTGTGCAATGTATCATTGAAAGACATTTTACGGGTATTGATATTTTGATAATTTTCATTTTATCAATGAATGTGCAAGGGAGGAGTGTAGTGGGCCTTTAAAACCACTAGGGCATCTTGTGAAAAAGGCAGCCTTCTCCCGGTTGTATGTTTGAGACATTCATCATGAAGACAAGATGAAAGGGATGACTGGTCCTTACGAAACAATAAATAATGCACAACTCAATAGCTTAACTCTTTCCTCCATAAATATGTCTTTATGATGTAGGTGAACAATGTAGAATCAGATCAGCTGTCACATCTATGCCTGCTGATCTGAATCTACACTGTATTGCAAATGCGATAAAATTCATTATTGTAACAAAATTACATTCAACTAAAATTATTTCTAAATACAGTACAACTGTTGCTTAAGAATACCTGTGGACAAAGAACACAATTGGATAAAGACCACAAGTCATATTATTTATCCAAATGACTGATTAAAATAGCATATTCACATGTGAACATAGAACATTTTTGTATTGCCCTTTCGAAGAAATGGAAATACATAGGGATCGCTTTGTCAGTCAGTCTGTCACAAACACTTAATTTTGGCTATAACTTTGCTATTTCTTAATATATCTTCTTCAAACTTTCAAGTTATGTTGGTATGACAACACAGTGATGATGATGTCAAATTCTTTAGGTCAAGGTCACATTTGATGGAGTTATGCCCCTTTTTGTACTTGGATTTTTTATTCTGACGAAGTAACCAAGGTCAATACAAGTATTCAGCTGAACACCCATCTAGTTGGGTTTTCCTCTGATTTGTCTTTGAAGACAGGGCTGAAGGTTATAAAACTGAGATTGAAAACCAGTCTCAAATCTCAAGCATCTGATTGGCTGAAATGGCGACTGGTCGCCATTTCAGCCAATCAGATGCTTGAGATTTGAGACTGGTTTCTATGCTCAGTTTTATAACCTTGGGCATAGGTTTGACTGTAGCTGAACTGCACAATGTGAACATGTGTGTTCAGGTAGTTAACATTATTCCCTAAATACAGTCCAACCTTTGCTAAAGACCACCTGTGAACAATGACCACATGTGTATAAAGAACACATTTTATTTGTTTCACTGACAGATTATGACATATTCACCTGTAAAAAAAGAATATTTGTTTTCAAAGACCACTTTTAGGTTTTCCAAGTGGTTTCTGAAGACTGGTGGTCAGATCAGCCCACACACTCATGCCATCAGATCAGGATCTACACTGCTTTTTTATTCATTAGGTTTTTTCCGTATACTCCATATATACCAATGGACCGATAGATATAAAATGCATGTGCCGTGATTTCCAACTCTACCCTCCCTCTTTTGTTGTTTTCTGCCATTTTGTTGTGAATTTTGGTAAAAATTCATACTGTTAAGCCAAGCTCCAAATTGATTAAGCAGTATGCTTATGGATTACTTAAATAGTTATAGAAAATAATTGTGTCAAGTTATTAAGTGGAAAAAGGTCAGATTATTCTTAATTTTACAAAATTAATATTGAACAGATAGTCCAGTTAAACTCTATTGTAGTGACGTCATGAAATCAATGACGTCAAACAGGTAAATGTTGAGGTTCTCTAAGGTTCTAAATACATCTGGAATTAAGTAAACAAAATAAATGCAAAACCAATGTTTTCTATATAATATATAGTGTGTTTTGATAGGGTAATTAAAATCGGTCTGGTAAGCAGAAGATTAATGCCAACATTGGGATAATTATATTTTTCTAATGGAAAATCTGTCTATTTTATTTATAACTGCAAATACAAAAAGTCGGGAGAAACTGCAGAATATGTGTGAGGCGTGAGATCAACCTAAAAAATCGTAAGACTCCCGCCTAAATCGGGAGGGTTCACAGGTATGGTATATAATTATCATTTTTCAGAAAAAGTCTTGGAGTATAATAAAAATAATGTGGTTGAATGGAGTCTATGGCTCGGGAAATATGACATACAGACCAGCAACATATCCTCACATACAGTGTCAAAAAACCCAATTAACTATAACATTTATCCAAAGACAAATTTTCATATAACTATAACAGTCTGCACCAGTTTATTCCTGCTGCTGAAACATCAAAATAGAAACATATTTGAAACAGATGGAGAAAACATGCTGTCATGTGAAATATAATAGTTTCAATGAACTAGCAAATGTTACATGTGTAACATGTCATTTATTCAGGAGGGTTTTGCTGTTGTATTTGCATAATGGTAGATTAATACAATTCTGCTGTACAATACCCTGATATTTGACAAATACCTTATGAAAAACTCCACCTTTTTGTAATTTTGCAATTCAACCCCCTGTTATTTGACTAAAACCCAAATTAAAAAGTATTCTAAATGTAATTCTTCTATACAACTCCCTGGTATTTGAATAAAACCCAAATTGAACTAGAATTTGTCCTTGGACACTGATGCCCCAACTGCTGCAACATAATTTTTAATAATAAAGGACCATAACTCTGGTAAAAATGGTCGCAGGAAAACATTCTTTCTTTACGATCATCTACACATCCTGCTTTTAATCTGAATACACTGGTTACACATCGACTATATGTTGTATCCATGGAGGAAAGGGTTAAAATAATTCCCATACATTAAGTTGTCTTTTTTCAAATCAAAATGCTGTTCAATAATTTAACTACCACCAGAAAATCAAATAAATATTTAAGTTCGAAGATTGTTTTTATCAGAGAGTTATCCATCAGGTGTGTTAAACCTTTCCTCCATATATACGCATTTATATGCATATGCCACCAGTGTAGATCCAGATCAGCCAGCACATCTGTGCCATCTGATCAGGATCTGCACCAGTTGCATTTTGGTCAGAAATAACGTAACAAATCAAAAAGCGAATAGCTCAGACGGCACGTATATGCTGGCTGATCTGAATCTTCACTGTTCGCCCACGCAATAAAGGTGAAAGGTGTGTATATGGAGGAAAGGGTTAAACAATGGGTATGCATTGTTTGAAATGGCTTTATATACTCGGATTGAAACGACGTACAGATCTGTGCTATTCTGATTCGCCAAAAGAGCTCACTGAGCTTGAAACAAGGCATATACAAGAACTTGTCAACTACTGGAATAAACCATTAAATATAAAAACAGACATTCTCCGGCAGTCTTAACACTAGAATGTGGCCATGGACACTGATGCCCCAACTGATACAACATTTGTAAAAAGGGCCATAACTCTGGTAAAAAGTTGCAGGAAGAAATCTTCTTTACAATCATCTACACATCCTGCTTGATCATCTCTGCAAGTTTTGAAAGAAATCTGCCTGAAAGTTAATGAGGAGGTGATGCCACAAGATTTGGGAGATGTACGAACAGATGGACGAGTGCAACTCTATATGCCTCCCACTTTGTGGGGGCAAAAAAACTGTCAGCTGAAACAATAGCTATAGGTACTTGTAGATTTTTACTCAATGTGATTTATTTACAATATGTTGTGGGAATGCATCAAAATAATTAAATTCTAGGACTCCACGTCTACTTTTGGTTGTAAGGTCAAAACATTTTCCTGTATTATTTAACAAACTGGCATTTTTTTTTGACAGATGCCTGTAACATATTGTAGATAAGAGTTTACACAACACGAGTATTATTCATCTTGACGTCTAAAACAGCGATTCCAAAGTTTTGATGCAAAAGTTGTTCCCTTAATGTGTGTGTCTGTGCTGTGTAAATTAAGCATTATTTCATATTACAAGGAGCATCGGAACTTTCATGCAGTCTCAGGACACTTCATTTTTTAGACATTTATTCGACTGACAATGAGTAATAATGTGAGGTTTTGAAAAGATACAGGAAGATGATTTGCCTTCAAAACTGCTAAAATGTCTGCTTTTATTTTCAATATTTTCTCAACAAAGTATTGAAGTTTGATATATTGATCAGCTTTTGCAAAAGTGACTTTTGTTTATATGATCTTCAGCACTGTGAATGGATGCAAATGCTTTAACCTATAAAATTCAACTGTGATTATATTTTGAATTGTGTGCTATTTACAATGTTTGCAAAATATTATTCAGAATAGTGTTTCTCATGTTTATAGTCAAATTTTAATTTTTGAAAATTACCCAATATTGTGCTCACTCCACCCATAGCACAACTATTTGTACGCAAAATGGGCTTTTCTATATATATATATATGATGGTCGCCCTTGGAAAAAGGACAGACATCAATAAAAAGTCAGTACGATAATGGGTATGTGCTTTCAGTCAAATTATTGAGACTAACCCACCATTTGCAACCTTGAATCAACCAATTCTTCATTTCGTATTATTCCTTTATTTCATATAACACAAACCTTTTCATCAACGATGTTTATTATCTAAGAAACAATAAATAGCTACCAGTGATATATCTTAGGATTTATTACAGAAAAGAGTCCGGATGTCCAAGAATACCTCACGAAGGGCGTCAGTGATATACATCTAAGGATCTGAATGATGTCCTGTGATAAATCCTGCGATAAATCACCAGCAGCTACTCATCATTTCAGTTCTTACACAAATTTTCATTAACGTACAGCTTTACTTTGCGAAGTCAAAAGATCAAGCAGACAACGTCAAAATATAAATGACGTCATAAAAGTAAAATGCACGGCTAGCAGTGATATGTAGTAGCTCCAACACAATCACTATGGGAAAATCTTGGGAGATCATGTAAGAATTTACTAGTTGATTTAAGTTCATGACTGACTACACTAGATGAATGTTCAAATTTAATTGAAACTTGGAGGAGTCATAACGCAGTTCAAAATGACATATTCCTTAACCCTTTCATCCAAAAAAAGCATTGTATTGCATGTGTGACCAGTGTAGATCAAGGTCAACAGGCACATCTGTGCCATCTGATCAGGATCTACACAATTCACTTTTTGATTTATTAGGTTATTTCTGACCAAAACTTGAACAGTGGAGATCCTGATCCAACAGCATGCATGTGTCAGCTGATCTGGATCTACACTGTTTGCCCAAGCCATAAAAGCATATATGTGGAGAAGAGGGTTAATATAAAATTAAGGTTCACAGCTTATAATTTTCAATCACTGTCATGTTGTTGCTTCAACTTAAATTGATTCTTAAGTTGTTGCAAACATGTTACTCTAGTATCTACCAGTATTATAATTCAGTAATAATGTCTGGGTTTTTCAGAAATTCGAGTAACATTCAATTTCAAGTGCAAAACCTTTCGCTGTATTATGACATAAATCTGATATTTTATTAGCAGATGACTGTAATAAATTGTAGACAAGTATTTTTATTTAATATCTTAATCGTTTTTTGTTTTAGAAATTGGATTTCATTCCAGAGTTTTCATGCAAACATTACTTCCTTTTTATGTGCGTCTGTGCTTTGGAAATAAAGTATTCTTTTATGTCGAACATTAAAAATGTATATAAAGCCTAAGGTCACTGGATTTCTTCACATTTATTTCATTGGCAATAACTATTAAGGTAGGGTTTTGAAAAAATACGAAATTGATATTCCAAGAAACCGCATGTATACATGAAGGGAGTGCTGACCCTTATGAAATTTCACTGTATTGTCAGTACATTGCCATTGTAATGCCAGTTTGTTGTAAGTTTGTTTCCAGTATCTTGCCAGACTATTAGTCGCCTATTGCCAGACCTGAAGACAGACTGGTAATAAATACCAGCTTATTGTCAGATTAAAACCAGTGTGTGACCAGTTTGATGTCAGATCTGACAACAAGCTGAACATACACTGGCTTCACACTGACAACAGTAAAATACTTGTGCATTAAAGAAAATGAATGATAATCTGCACCCAATATAAAAAATAAAACAACCCACTTTGTTTTGGAAAGAATACGACAACAAACTGACTTCACAATGACAATAAACTGACATTACAAAATAGACTGACGACAGACTGGTAATAGACCGACTATAGCTTGGATTTGGTAATATCCAGTCTGAAGTCAGTGTAAAACCATAGTATTACCAGGTCTGGCAACACACTGACAACAGACTGGCAATAAATATCAAGAATTCAAGGCAATTACGTTGCCAGTGCAAATCCAGTGTATATCCAGTCTTATGTCAGTGTGGATCCAGTCTTATGTCAGTGTGTATCCAGTCTTATGTCAGTGTATATCCAGTCTTATGTCAGTGTATATCCAGTCTTATGTCAGTGTATATCCAATGTGATGTCAGTGCACTGCATAAGACATATATGATGATGACGGTGTATCCAGTATAAAGTCAGTGTATATCCAGTGCACTGAGTAATACATGTATGATGACAGACCCCAGATTTAGAACTGCTAACCAGTGGAGTCTTGAAAACCTGTCAGACTACAGTTTGAAATAAATCTAAAACAATACCTAATTTGCATTATTCTAACTCAATCAGTGTATAAGGTAAATTTTTATAAAACAGAGCTGTATTGGGTCGCGAAATTGAGTGATAATGAAGATAAACAACATACCAGATTCTTTGTTCAAAGTTCCTTATCACATAACATTTTCTTCTCATGTAAGGTAATCAAATGACTTGTATTCATCTCATTCAGTGAATGACTGCAGCAACATTTTGCTGAATTTTTGTTTAAATAGTCATTTTGCGCCTTTTTATCACATCACATTTCCAGTATCCTGTTTTCCCTGTATCCAAAAAGTCAGGTCTGTTGCCAGTGTATTGTCAGAACATATAGCTCAAATTTAAATTCAAAGTGATTTCCAACCAGTTTATTGTCAGAACAAGAAGATAAATATTTTCTAACTTCTAAGTGCTTTGTTGCCAGTTTGTTGTCAGAAATAAGGAAGTGCATATAATTTCTAAGTCTACGTGTTGCCAGAGTGGTGTCAGATGTATTTTTATAACAAAATATAGTGTCAGTGTATTGTCAGATAGACTACATCTTTTATATTTTCCTGTCAGTGTATTGTCAGATTCCAGTTTAACTACCAGTGTGTATCCAGTGTGTTGTACGGCTATTACCAGAAGCTGACAATACACTGGTTATAGTGCCAGTGTATAGTCAGAAATAAAAATTTACAGCCAGTGTCATACCAGTTTCATGTCATGGTGTTGTCAGAGAGACATTTTTGTAACCAGTCTATTGTCAGTGTGTCATCAGTCTGTTGTCAGTGTGTTGCCAGAAACAACTTTTCATAAGGGATGTTTCTTGAATTTCTTTAAGTTGACTTTTCATTTCAGTTTTATCTCACCGTCTTCTTATAGTGGGATATATTTATCTGCTTTTGCACATGTCACATTTGCTAACAAGCTCTTTAATATTGTGAATGTATGCAAATTTAGTTTCGTTTATCTTTTGAGAAGTTTGCTGTTGGTAACATTCATTACCCCGACCAGGGAGCATGTTTGCCTCCCCTTAAACTTAGTTGAAATATTGATTAAAAGTTTGAACATTTGGTTTGCTAATAGTCTCCAAATTCAGCCAATCAGTTGTTCAAGATTCTCCATTCTCAGTTATATGACCTTGGGCTCTTCTTGCATTGGCTTATTCTCAAATTGGACCAATATTTAACCTTTTCCTCCATATTATACGCTTTTAAGGCATGGGCAAATAGTGTAGATCCAGATCAGTGCCATCTGTTTAGGATCTACTCCGTTCATTTTTTTGAGGTAATAGGTTATTTTTGACCAAAAAGCAAACAGTGCAGATCCAGATCAAAGAGTGTGGATTAGACAGCAGATCTAGATCAACCCTTGTTGCATATGCCACAATATGAGTATATATATGGAGTAAAGGGTTAACTGTTACTTTATCAATCACAAAGCTGGAGCTTTTTTCTTTTTTACCCATGTACATCCATGCAGTCTGATCAAGAATACTCTGTTCACTTAGATTCCTTGAGTCATTTCACACCAAGAAACAGTGCATATCCTGATTAGACAGCGCAGAATGATGTGCATGCTGATCTGGATCTGCTGTGGTGGCACACAGGATGTAAGCCATAACCAGGGAATTCATTTCGAGCGTGTCTCCGACAGACTGTATGTACCGGTAAGTTATTAGGCATGGAGAAACAACAACAACAACCAGACTTTCTACAATACCCACATTCTTAATGATAACAACTTCATCAATGACAATGGTTGAGCAAGTCTACTAAACATTTACTAAACATTTACTCTACTGATATAGTCAACAACCTTCTTGCACTCGACAACAAAATATAATACACATTCTCCGCACTAAATTATACCATTTCCTCCATAGATACACCTTTATTGCTTGTGCAAACAGTTAAGATCCAGATCAGCCGGCACCGGCACATCCGTGCTGACTGATCAGGATCTAAACTGTCTGCTTTTTGATTTGATTTTGTTAAGTTATTTCTGACCAAAATGTGACCAGTGCAGAGCCTGATCAGACAGCACGAATGTGCCAACTGATCTGGATCTGCACTGGTCGCACATGCCTAAAAATGTGTACATATGGAGTAAAGGGGTAACAAAGGAATTTGCAGCTATCCATGAACATAGCTCCCTTGTGCAACTACTGTCAGGATCTACACAAGTTATTTTAGATTAAAATCTATCAAGCAGTTCCTTTTCACAGTGCACTGCTGTTACTCCTGGCAATTATAAAATCAGGCCAGCATGTAACATTGTTTGTCCATAACTATTGAGATAAAACTATATCCTTGGAGTAAAGAGTAAAAAAACCAAAAACATCTAAACGCAATAACTGTAGTTTTGGAAACACCAAAAAATTGCAGAATATCATGGGGTGAAAGCAAAAAGTTCTATCTGCTTCATTACTTTATATCACAACACCTTTTTGTTTTCACCCCTAGATATTCATCTGAGAGAACTGTTTTCATTCTACAGCTTAACAAGTCAGTTTGAAGTTTCTCAGTTCTTAAAAATCTTCAGTAATTTTGAGAAACAGATATGCATACATTTTGCTGCCGAGTGCAAAAAGAACAGTAAATAAAACTGATAATTTTTATGAAGATGTAAAACAGCCAAGAGAAATTTACATTTAAATTGAATTATTATTTGTTTAGACATTATGAATGTCAGACAAGTTTACTCGTTGCTGTGACATTTGGACGTCACATATCGAAGTTATCTCGTTGCTCATTAGATCACAGTAACATTATTTCATAGAAACTACATGGATATAAATTAACACTTGCCACGTCACCAAGGATTTCAAAGTGGGTGAGTAACTTATGAGAGACAGTTGTCAAGTTGACGGGATGGCGGAAGTCGTAACATTTCCCGACAACGATAATCCGTAAAAAGCTTCTTAACTGTCACACTATTTCTTCTTGTTTTGTTTTCATTGCAAAACCAGGGATAGGATAGCCCAGTACTTTGAATTTGTCACAAAGAATTTATGTAATTGTTTTTATCAGCAAATCAACATTCCAAGGTTTATGGGTTTACCATTGGGCTCACCATATTCAACAGTCTTGACCCTAGTTAGCTAAGAGACTTCAAGTGTTAATTTTCACCCCTATAGCACATTTTATACCTATTATTACCAAATGTACAATATATTTATAATAATTTACTATAGTAAAGTGCTGTAATAGGTAAACTCTTAAACTTGAAACAATCACCGGACAATCTATACATACCACAGAACTACTCCATTAAAAAAATAAAATATTTATGATCAATATTCTAAGACCTGACAATAAATTCTAAAAGCATGATATAAATAATTATAATCATTTACTAGATGGGTGTTCAGTTGAACACTTGTGTCACACTTGTGTCAGCCTCTGATACTTTGTCAAAATAAAAAATCCACATAAAAAAAGGTGTACATGTCCATTAAATGTGACCATGACCTTAAGAATATGACATCCTCACGACCATGTTGTCATAACAATATAATTTGAAAGTTTGATAAAGAAAAATTTAGAAATGAAAGTTTTTGTCACAGACAAACTGATAGATGGACAGACAAAGCTATCTCTAAGTATCACCTTTTCTTAGAAAGGGAAACACAAAAATTGTTTAATGAATACATCACAAAATTGACTGCATTGCCATTCAAGTAGGTAGAACATAATAAATTAATCCTTTCCTCCATATATTCGCATTTTTATGCATGTTCCACCAGTGTAGATCCATATCAGCCGGCACATCCGCACTGTCTGATCAGGATCTGCACTGCTCGCATTTTGTTCAGAAATAACCTAATAAATCAAATAGTGAACAGTGCAGATCCTGATCAGATGGCACAGATGTGCCGGCTGATCTGGATCTACACTGTTCGCCCATGCCATAAAGGTGTGTACATGGGGGAAAGGATTAATGCTCATTGTAAATTCTCAATAAGATATTAGGTGAGCTAAAATGTTCTTTTTTAAAATCATTTATTTTTGTGTGTGTATGATTGCACTGTTACACTTCATAGCCTAATTTATCATAATAAACCAAATTTACTGGTCTACTCTCACCATAACCATATCCAATCCTGCGCATCCATGAAGTAAGATCTGGATCTACACTGTTTGTTTCTTGAGAAATAGTTTTGAATATAAAACACACTCAGTGTAGATCCTGATCAGCATGCTGATCTGGATCAAGACCGGTCCCAGATAAGACAAAAGCAGTATCCACCAAGTAAGGGATTAACAATTACAAAAATGACATTATGATGCAGAAGAACATGTAATATAACCAAGAGGCTTTCTTACATTGGGCTTTTCACCCTTAACCCATTATACCATATATACAGTATTGGCAATTTTAAATTGGCAAATTATAATTGTTCATATATAATTGTTTTCGTCAATGAAAAAGTAAATTTGTTATGACAGCATATTCTAAACACTAAATTTGAAATGTTTGAATTTTATACTATGAAAACAGTGAATACTTCAATAATGACATTGTAAATTTTTTTTCATATTGTTTAAAATGCACAGAATATTTCAAACTACATGGGCTATTTATTCACTCTTGGCCTTCAGTAAAATAAAATTTACATTTTAATCTCCCCCCTGAAGTATAATTTCTTTCTAAAAATATTTTTTCCTGATAAAACACAATAAAAACAACAATTTAATTTAATTACATTTTTAAGGCAGCCTACTTATCAAACATTAACATACGAGGGGTGTTCAGAAAGTAAACCAACAACAACAAATTTTGTAAAATAAATGCAGTATAGCCAAACCTGCAAAATTGGAAAGCTTTATTGTGTTTAGTACAATTTCAAATTGTAGCACTTTTCTGCATAATTTCTGAACACCCCTTGTATTAATGTTAACATATGCACTAAGTCAGTTTCTTGACTTCCTGCTTTAACAACAACTATAAAAGTCAACGAAATTAAATAATACACTTCAGTTATTCATAATGTAGGACTGGTGTGTACTTGATCTTAATGTTGGCTTTATAGTACTGCATTACAATCAAGTCAGATAATATTATGACAATGAAACTTTTATGTGTTCTAATGTTATCCTGCGCCCAAAAGCATAAAACTAAATCTGAAGTCCAGTCTCAAATCTCAAGCATCTGATTGGCTGAAATGGTGACTGGTCGCCATTTCAGCCAATCAGATGCTTGAGATTTGAGACTGGTCTATAATCTTAGTTTTATGATCTTGGGCCCATGTATCACATGTGGCATATCTACTGGGCTGAAGGTTATAAAACTGAGATTTGAGACTGGTTTTTATGCTCAGTTTTATAACCTTGGGCACTGTAATATCAATTCATTTCATGTGAAGGCATTTTCATGCAAAAAGCCACAAATAAAATATTTTCGGGGCATCAATTTATGCAATAGCTGTTTTCTAGTAACACACTCTTTATCATGGTTCAATTTCACCCGGGTTTAAATTTACACAATTGGCCAAGCACAAAATACAGATAATTAAACCCATGTGAAATAATACCACAGTAGTTCTTACAGTTACATACAGACAGACAGACTGACTCATTTAACATTTACTTCTTCTAAATTAATGACATTATCAAATAAATTGTAAGCAACAACAGGTGAAATGAGTCATAAAATTATTCATTAACAAAGTTCACACTTTCATTTTATAAGACAAACATTACTTATATAATCAATAATTGCAACTAATAACCTTTATTCAACCCTTTCCTCCATATATATGCATTTTTTCTCAAGTGCTAACAGTGTAGATTCAGATCAGCCAGTTTATCTGTGCAATCTGATCAGATTCTCCAAAGAAGATCCTGAGTAGACAGCATGTATGTGCCAGCTGGTCTGGATCTACACTGGTCGCACATATGTTAAAATGTGTATATATGAAGTAAAGGGTTAAAATTTATTAACAAATAAAATATCATCATTAACAGCTGACCTCTAATAATTCTAAGAAACAATAACTATTAAAGAACATGACATGGACATGCGAGAGTAACAGAATGAGATGAACATCATGTGAGCATGCTGCTGTAAACACTTATAACGTAACCCATTACTCCATAACTATGCCTTTGTTCCACATGGAACCGTGGCAGATCCAGATCAGCCTGCACATTCGTACGGTTGAATCAGGATCTACACTAGTTGCTTTCAGTATCATAGGCTTATTTCTGACTAGGAAGCAAACAATGTAGATCCTGCTCTGACCGCATTGATGGGCCAGCTCATCTGTATCTACACTGGTCACACATGGGATAAAATCCATATCCCATAGCGTAAACAGTTAAGAGTATCCCAGCTTCCTATAACGGTTTAAGGAACTGAAGTTTTCGAACTATCCTTATATATAAATTGTTCAGATTGCAAGTACCTTTCAAATGTGTAACCTTTACACGGGAAAGTCTGAGAGCAGCTGGTGTCAGTGCTAAAACAAGGTTCTATAACTTAACATCCTCCTACACACACCTAAAAGTCCTTATATTGTTCTCTTGTAAATTGCTCATTTCCAAATTGAAACTCTGTAGAGTATTTCTGACCAAGAAGTAAAAAAAACGTACATCTTGGGCCCAAGATTATAAAACTGAGACAAGTCTCTATTTCAGCCAACAAGATTGAGATTTGAGACAGATCTCCAGTCTCAGTTTTATAATCATGCACTCTGACCAGACTTCTCAGATATGAAGGCTAATTTGGATCCCCACTATGCCCAAGGTTATAAAACTGAGCATGGAAACCAGTCTCAGCTTTATAACCTTCAGCCTGCTTGTGCACAAGATGTAAACCACATCCTATGGAGGAAAGAGGATCAATGTGCGTATGATAAATTTGATACTGTTTTTTGTTTTTTAATTTAATTTCTATAAAACCAGAGATTTAAATGTTAACAAATAATCCCTGAATCTGGTTTATTTAAGCAAAAGACAAATTTATGATGAATCTATTCAATTTATAGTGACATCAATGCATGTCACAAATGTGACGCGTGTGAAAAATGCGCTTTTAAAGCAGATGTGAAAATGAAGAAAATACCCGATCTTGTATGCTAGGAGGACCACCCACCACCCAAATCGTACGGAGAAATCACCTGAGCAAATTTATTTAATGGCATGTTAACCCTTTACTCCATATATACAAGTTTTATTGTATGTCTGAACAGTGTACAGCCAACAGATCTGTGCCATCTGATCAGGATCTCCTTTGTTCACTTTTGATTAATCATCAGGTATATAAATTCTGACCAGGAAGCAAACAGTGCAAATCCTGATCAGATAGCATAGATCTGGATCTACACCGTTCACATGGCAAATGTGAATATATGGAGTACAGGGTTTATAAAATATCAGTAATCTTTAACAAACACAAGTAGCACTATAATAACAACTGTATCTATAGTCATAACATTCTCCCAAAAATTTGTCCAATGTGTTAATGGATAAATACCATCATAACAAATATTACATGTAGCAAAAATATCTACAATGAAATTGAACCCAGAAAATAAAGAAAAAACAAAACATTTAATTAAAATACAAGAACAAATCTTACTTTCCTGAAATCTATGAGAATAATACCAACTTAACATGTTCTATGACTAACCAGTTGGACAGTACCAACCTTTAACCCTTTCCTCCATATATACACATTTTTACACATGTGCGACCAGTGTAGATCCAGATCAGCCGGCACATCGGTGCTGTCTGATCAGGATCTGCACTGGTTGTATTTTGGTCAGAAATAACCTAACAAATCCAAAAGCGAACAGTTTAGATCCTGATCAGATGGTATGGATGTGAAGGCTGATCTGTATCTAAACTGTTCACCCATGCAATTAAGGTGTATCCATAGATATAGATATAACCTAAATTGCATGAGCAAATAGTGCCATCTGATCAGGATCTAAGCTGTTTGCTTTTAGATTCATTAGGTTATATCTAACCAAGAGGCCAACATTGTAGATCTGGATCAGATGAGACAGATGTGGTATATATGGTGTAAAGGGTAAAGCATACTTTGATAACATAACAATAGGAATAGAGGAACTTTTGCCACATGATGGAAGACATGTAACTTTTGTCTTACAGTTTTTTACTTTTGACAAATGATGAGCATGTAAGAAAAAAGTTGGTGCTAGGACAATACGCCACTGAGCTGTTAGAGTGGACCAGTTCACTTAATTTATGTTTCATCAAGATAAACATTGCGAGTAAGTATAGTGAATATCATATGAAAACGTTGAGAGGTAGCAAACAATTCTGCCACAACACAAGCATGTCCTTAACCCTTTAATCCATTGGATATGGCTAAACTCCCATAGGCAAACAGTAAGGATCAAGACCAGCTGGCACTTCCAGGCCATCGGATGAGGATCTAGACTGTTTGCTTTTAAATTCATTTGGTCATACCTGACCCAAGAAACTAACAATGTAGATCCTGATCAGATGGCCCCAATGTGCAGGCTGATCTGGATCTACACTGTTCATGTGATAAAACCCATATATATGGAGTAAAGGGTTAATCACAAGTAACATCCTGCCATTTTTAAAGTAGAGCAAAACCACAAAACCCTGTTCAGAGCTATCAAGTATGTTTAACCCTTTCCCCCATATATACGTATTTTAACACATGTGCGACAAGTGTAGATCCAGATCAGCAGGCACATCCATGCTGTCTGATCAGGATCTGCATGGGTCACATTATGGTCAGAATAACCTAATAAATAAAAATGCTAACAGTTTAGATCGTGATCAGACGGCACAGATGTTCCGGCTGATCTGGATCTAAACAGTTTGCCCATGCAATAAATATGTATCTATGGAGGAAAGGGTTAAAGGTGGATCATTTTGTCTTAAAGCATAAAACAATTAACTTTTGTAAAAATAATAACACACTTTAAGCCATTAGGCTCAGAAATATTTGGTTATCATTAAACATTCCTGGTACATT
Organism: Corbicula japonica; assembly: GCA_038501625.1. NCBI lineage: Eukaryota > Metazoa > Mollusca > Bivalvia > Venerida > Cyrenidae > Corbicula > Corbicula japonica. The sequence goes on from JAZAYU010000007.1 coordinate 5,770,334, forward strand.
GTATAATATGAGTTTGTTGAGCACAAATTGTGGAATGGCGCCCACTATGTGGTACATCCTACATTAGCACATGCGTAAACAACATACATGTTTTTCCAAGCAGCAAGTTAAAGCCTTTCTGTGATTGAGAGGAAAATATTTATAAAGATGATGGGTTTTTTGCCAATATGAGGGAAGAAACCACAGCTGTTATTCAATTCCAAAACTGAATTAAGAATATTTTTCTATAGCTAATGTCTTTCCATTTCAGGAAAGTGGTATTTATTTTCAGGTTTATACTCATTTTACCACATGCTTTCCACAATAAAACCACCCACTTCTGACATAATGCTTACTGATGCATTAGAATTGGATTAAGCAGTGTGCTCTAATGTCTGCTTTCATAATCTCAAAACTGTTTAGGATTATGGAACATGTAGCTCACAAATAGCACAAATATCTGACAGCAATGAAAACTGATTCTTTATGTCCAACAAATGAAAGTTAACTTCATTGATACAGCCTTTATTCCAGTGTAGATCTAGATTGGTCTGATCCGGATCTAGATAGTTCTCTTTCTGACTGATTTCCTTGTTTCTGACCAACAAGTGAATAGTGTAGATTCAGATCAGACTGCAAGGATGTGCTGGCTGATCTGGATCTACACTGGTCACTTATGGAATATAAACAATATACAGATACAACTTTCTATCACATGGGTGATCAGTGTAGATCCAGATCATCCAGCATATCCATGTCATCTGATCATGATCTACAAAGTTTACTTTTAGATTCATTAGGTCACTTCTGACCCAAGAAGCAACAGCATACATCCAGCTCAAACAGCGATTGTGCCAGCTAATCAGAATCTACTGGTGGCACATGTGATAAAGCCTGTATATAAGGATTAACCCATTCCTGTACAGATACACCTTTATTGCCAGGGCGAACAGTTTAGATCCAGATCAGCCGGCACATCCGTGCCGTCTGATCAGGATCTAACCTGTTCGCTTATTGATTCATTAGGTTATTTCTGACCAAAATGCGACCAGTGCAGATCCTGATCAGACGGCACGGATGTGCCGGCTGATCTGGATCTACACTGGTCGCACACGCGTAAAAATGCGTATATATCCAGGTAAGGGTTAAGGGTTTAACCATTCAAAGGTATTGACACCAGAGTGGTAAATCAGTCATAAACAGCTTTAATCAGAATAACAAATAGACATGATTTTCCTTACCAAAATCGAAGTTAAAAATCTGTCTTAACATTTTGACAATGGAGTATAAAATTTCCTCACTTTACAGCAAAAAACAGTATAACTCCTTCTTAATGGCAGTTATATTGTTTTTGCACTCAGGTGACAGAACAAACATAAAAACCAGGATCAAAACCAAATATGCACAATAAATTGGAATAAAACTAAGTAAATTTCTGATAAAAGATTATACTTTGGGCTCGACACAAAACTGGGCCAATGCTCATCTAAAGTATTTGAAATAAAATCAAAGTCAACCAACGGTAAACATCAATTTTCACATCAATTGAAGTATTCCAAATCTAAAATTGATTTTTGCACACACCACAACACTTCCATCCAAAACTGAATAATAAGGCAATGCTACTAATCAGTGTGTGTACTGAATGCACTCAGCATAAAAAAACATTGGATCGGTATAATCTACAAACCAAAAGGTTGTCGGTACAGACTGAGTAGTGGGAAAATGTGAAACTATTTTCTTTTATCTGTTACATAAAAATAAAAGGTCTTTAATCCTTTCTTCCAAAGAAACACATTTATTGCGAGGGCAAACAGTTTAGATCTGGATCAGCTGGCACATCCATGCTGTCTGATCAGGATCTAAACTGTTCCCTTACCATTTATTATGTTATCTCTCACCAAAATGCAACCAATGCAGATCCTGATCAGAGGGCCGGATCTACACTCGCCGCACATGCGTAAACAAGCATATATATGGAGTAAAGGGTTAAACCCCTTTACTATGTGGGATATGGTTTTTAACCTTGGGCAAACAAGGTAGATCTGTCTGATCAAGATCTACAGTTGGCTTTTTTCATTTATGAGTTACACGAATTTACGACCTTGCTTCATTGTCATTCTTAGCATTTGCACAAAAGTTTGTCCCCGCAAAAGTAACCCTTTCCTCTATATATGCATTCTTAGGCATGGGCAACCAGTGTAGATCCAGATCAGCCAGCTCATCTGTGCAATCTGATCAGATTCTCCAATGTTTGCTTTTTGATCACTAACAACCTAATTAATCAAAAAGCAAACATAAAGATCCTGATTAGATAGCATGTATGTGTCAGCTGATCTGGATCTACACTGGTTGCAAACTTTAAAATGTGTATATATGAAGTTATTCAAGACATGTTGCTGTTCGGTTTCCAATAAATCTTTACTACATATATACTGATGTCTGATCTGGATCAACACTGATCACATCTTAGTCAGAAATAACCTAATAGTAATACACCTGTTGTGCTGGCTGATCTAGATTCTACACTGTTCTCCCACACAATGAAAGTGTATCTATGAAGTAAAACATTCTCACAAAGGCCAACATGACCTTAATTTGTGGGACCAATCACAGATTACAATAGTGAGAATAACAAAAGTCAAACTCCCCTCATCAATTCATTCCTCTTACAAGTCATAGCGACAACTGCCTTCACAAGCTTTTGACAATTTTTGTTAGAATTTATTTTTTGCATTGTGTCTAACAAGTTTTTTCCTATCAATGTGTTCCAAGTATGGAACTGAGTGTTGTTTTCTTTTAAATCTTTACTCCACTGGTAAGACTTTATAACTATGGCAGACAAGACCTTATAGTTATGGCAAACAGATCTGGATCTAGACTGTATGCTTTTAGATTCATAAGGTTATTTCTGACCAAGAAGCACAGTTTAGATCCACTTCAGATAGTATTGATCTACATTTTTTCATCAATGCAATAGAAGGCATATCCAAGAAGTTTCAGTATTCAAGATATGTGAATAAATTATTAAAGTTTTCACAGTTGTAACTGGGTTAATGTTCTGGTTGGCATGAACACCATTTTTTGGATTGATGTCACTTGATCTTGTCATCACAGGGCATCTTGTGAAGGCAGAGGTAACTTGAGCTGTAAGAGGACCCAACAGCAGCTGCTGTATGGAATCTCAACAACAATCAGAAAGTTGGGAAGGTTCATAACAATATCAAGCTCTGTTGTCCATTGTTTATAACTTAGCATAGAATTGCATTTAAGCCTCAAAGTGAAACATGCTCTTAACCCTTAATATTGGGCTTCTATAACATTGGTGAACTGTGTAGATCCAGATCAGCCCAGCCCACACACATGTGCTCTCTAATCTAGATTGATCTACATTGTTTCTTTTAGAAAGATTAAGTATAACCATCAGTTATTTCCCTTTGTTGATTATTCTGTATCAACCAATGATATCAATTCTGTACCCTGTAAATGACTTCAAGCCTGAAGGTTATGACTGGTCGCCAATTCAGCCAATCAGATGCTTGATATTTGAGACTGGTTTCCATTCTGAGTTTTATAACCTTGGTTTCCATTCTGAGTTTTATAACCTTGGGAACAAAACTGTTACCTGCAATATCAATCAGTGACAAGCTGTTACATTAATTATAAATGTTATATCTAGACAGCCATCCATGTAAAGTTTGCCACATCTGTCTTGAAACTTGGCCATTAATGTTTTAGAAATCGGAATGTTTTTGATACTCACGGGCCTACATAGGTGTTGATGAATGGCAGTGAAATGCATACCACAAGAGTTGTTAACCCTTTCCTCCATTAATATGCATGTGCGACCAGTGTAGATCCAGATCAGCTGGCACATCCATACTTCATGGGATATGATCCATATCCCATGGGCATCTGTCAAAGACCCTGATCAGCTAGCACACCCATGAAGTCTTATCACCATGTGATAAAACGTGTGCCAATGGCATAAACAATTGAAATAGCATGACCAACAATATATGAAATAAGCAAAAACAAAACACAAGTGAAATATGTACTCAAACTTAAAACATCATCTGACCAATGTCCTCAACTACTTGTCCAAATATGACCATGGGTTGTGGTTCCAGTTATCTGAGGTTAACTGTTCTGTTAATTTTGGATGAAATTCCTTCATCAAAGTAAAGCATTTTCTAAACAGATTTAAGTTTAAACCCTGTGACCTTGACCTTTGAAGTGAGATCATGGTTCCAGAATATTATACTTTTGTCTCGTCAAGATATAAATTTTGTTGCAGTTAAACAGAACTTCAAATTTGCAAAGTTATGGCTGATTGACTATATTTTTGTATATTTTGACCTTGCTTATGATGGGAAATCGTGCTGTGATAAGCGGACATGGGCATCACTACAGACATCCGACTCTCCAGGACCGGGAACATGAAAAAAAATTTGGCAAACATGGTTTGCAATAAATATTTTCAGCAAAATTATCAGTCCCTGCATTGCACTTTAGTTATCTCATGAAAACAATTTGCCCAAATGATCAAATTATAACTTCTTTTTAATTTCTTGAATAAATGTTTGAGTTTCTACTCAAACTGTTTTCTTCTGGTATTTTAAATCAGGATTTAAATATAACAAATTTTGATTACTAAATCTACAGAATTTTAAACTTTAAAGAATTTTATCACTTTTGTGTTGAAAATCAAACCCATCATTTTTGTGATGTTTGAGCCAGGTGTTTTGTCTAACACCAGCAATCTGAAATTATGCTTCCCATGTTTATTTATTTTCTAAAATTTTATCAGCAGAAAAAGGTCTACAAGCATGATTTAACTGAGGTTTTAGTGCTGAAGCTGCAGTGCCAATATAAACATGTTCTTGATATTCAAATATCTGAGGTATTGAAACATGAAAATTGTTTAACCCTTTCCTTCATACCTTTTTTGCGTGGGCAAACAGTGTAGATCCAGATCAGCCAGCACATCCATGCCATCTGATCAGGATCTGCACTGTTCCCTTTTATATTCATTAGGTTATCTCTTACCAAAATGTGAGCAGTGCAGATCCTGATCAGACAGCACAGATGTGCCAGCTGATCTGGATCTACACTGGTTGCACATGTGTAAAAATGCATATATATGTAGGAAAGGGTTAAAATGTTCAGCACACCTTGCAGTATCATATGGAACAAACAGCCAGATTGCAGATCGCTTTCTGGTGGAGGTAGATCAAGCATTCAGCAATTATGAATAAATATTTCAGAAAATTTAAGCATTTTTGCAACAACTGCTTAATTTGATATCATAAGAGTAAAAGGTATTAACATTATACTCTAAAGATATGCCTCCTTTGAGAGTCATAGGTATTACCATTATACTCTATACTCCTTTTATAGGAGTCATAGGTATTAACATTATAACTATACTCCTTTTATAGGAGTCATAGGTATTAACATTATACTCTATACTCCTTTTATAGGAGTCATAGGTATTAACATTATAACTATACTCCTTTTACAGGAGTCATAGGTACATGTATTAACATTATACTCTATACTCCTTTCATAGGGGTCATAGGTATTAACATTACACTCTATACTCCTTTCAAATGAGTCACAGGTATTAACATTATACTCTAAAGATATGTCTTACATGAGTGACTGTTGTAGATCAAGATTTGCCAAAATATCTGTGCATTTTAATGAAGACCTTAACTTCTTGTTTTTCTGTCCAAGTACTGAACAGCATAGATCCTCATCTGACTGAACGAATGGGCAGGCTGATTTAGATCTTTACAGTTTGCACTTGCGGTATAAATCATAATCATTAATCAATTCAGTAATGGGCTAAAAACATAAATTTTGAAAACCTCTATATTTGCAGAACCCGATGCAATTAATTGAACAAATAACTTAAGATGTTGTTTCTAGTTAAAAAAAAATACCAGAGAATAAATCCTTAAATATAACCTATGACTCAAATGCTTTTGAATTCAGAAGTGTAAGCATTGCTCCAATTATGTCACGACATTGGTTAAATTTGGTTGGAACATTGCTGGCATACCCCTTGACAGATTTTGGCAGGAGTCCCTGCTTATGCAAGTAAGTAGGAAAACCGATCCCCCAAAAACCTTAACAAATCCCATGCCCACAGACCAGTGTCCAAGGTTATAAAACTGAGCATGGAAACCAGTCTCAAATCTCAAGCATCTGATTGGCTGAAATGTCGCCATTTCAGCCAATCAGATGCTTGAGATTTGAGACTGGTTTCCAAACTCAGCTTTATAACCTTCAGCCCAGACAAAATCATCAACCCATGAGTGCAGACTTTACTTTTCAATCCCACAATAAAAAATTGAAGAGGTAATTCAGGTATACAAAAACATTATACAGGGCAAAAATCTCTATGACTAAGAAAAAAAAACAACAACAAGAGTTTAGTTGGAACAAGAGATCAGTGAACCTAGCACATGAACATGTCCGGCCCCCATACAGAATATTACTTCTGCAGGCTAAACACCTCTATGAGCAGAGGCTCCAACTTTGTAATATCCAAATGCGAGGCAAGTTTTGCGCTCGATTCACCGAGTTTTCGTACATCCAGTAGTTTCATCAGTAACCTGGGGTAAAGGTCCTTTGCCTCTGAGAGAGGCATTATCGAGTCTAAGTAAATGCGTAACCACTTTGTAAATTTATTCTGAGCCTGAGTAACTGCCTCTACGTTCACCAGATTGGGTCGATCCGGAGAAAATATCTCGATCACAAACAATAATGTCATAACAGTCCTGTTACTTTTTGTGAGTTCGTGAACTGTTTTGACGAACTTGACATGTTCCGTGTACATGCCGGATCCAAGCTGCTCCTTGATTATCGACGGGTCCAATGTGTGTTCCTTCATATCCTGTGCCTGCCTCACTTTCCACATATGTTTAGATGGGTCAAACCCCATTGCTGATCGTAGAACCATAATTTCCATTATGCCACCCTGAAAAACAAACAAACAAAGAGTTTAAGTACAAAATGTATTGTTCACTTGTGTCATGTTTGGATGGGGAAAATCTGGTCAGAGGGAGGCTGGAATCTGTTTTCAGCAGAATCTTTTTACTGCCCATAAACTTTTTTTTTATCAAATGCAGGAATTTTTTGCACACGTCCGATACTTTTTCTTGCATACCATACATCCATTTTACCATTTTTTTATCAAATAAAATTAATATGTTATTAGTTTTATTTCCAAATTTATTTTTTATAGCATGTGGAAAATGTATTGCTTACTCCTATTAGTGCAGAAATTTCATGCATGATTTTTTTTACACAGGAGCTGTAATGACTTTTTCCAGCACCAGAAAAAATTCTGGAATATAATTTTATTTTTCACATGTGTGAACAGTGTTAATGAAGATCAAGCAGCATATCCACATTATGCAGATCCTGATCAGATGATAATGATGTGCCAGCTGATCTGGATCTACAATGGTTGCACATACAAAAAACACAAAAAAAATGGATTAAAGAGTTATGCTGACGACATCCTAAAAGTCACATGGTAAGATTTTCCAGTAATATTAATGAAATGAAACAGAGTTCTGCACCTGTGGCCAAAGTATGACCTTGACCTTCGAAGCTATGACTTAATTTCTTATTATGTGTTTCTGCCAATATTTCTAAATGTTATTTGATGGCACCTGTGGCCAAAGTATGACATTTTTAAAATCAAGGTATTGGTAAGTCACAAAATTTCCAGTGGTGGATAAATTCTCCCTGTTGATGCATATCCCTGTTTTCTTATTGAAATAAAGTTTCTTCAATAATTTCGGACAATTCTATTTGATTCTTCAATGATTAAATTGTTAAACAGTTGAAAAATGTTACAGCATTTTAGCTCACTTATCTCTTTACTCTATCGATATCGCTTTTATTGCATGGGCTACCAGTTTAGATCCAGATCACATTAGTGCCATCTTATCAGGATCTGCACTGTTTTCTTTTGATTAAAAAATAAACAGTGCAGATTGTTATCAGATGTCATGGATGTGCTGGCTGATCTGGATCAACACTGGTTGCACACATGTTAAAACACGTATATATAATTTTATGGAATAAATAGTTAACAGTTAGATACAATACAAGATGTTACAGTATTTTAACCTACTTCATTGCCCTGCGGAGTGCAGCTAGAGCATTGGTGGTTAAGTGTAGGTTGAAACTGTCATGATCAATACAATATTATTTATCTGGTAAGCAGATGTTCTCCATAAATACTCACTTCATTTTCCTATTTTATTTGGTCAACATCAGAGCGGTTCAGGTGCATCAAACAATAAACAAACAAGAAGTCCTTACATGGTTTACTTCAGATTGAAACTACATAATTTGATTGAAAAATATTTATTAACCAAGAAAGTCTTTACCTTTCTAATTGAATATGAGGTGCTGATTTCCTCGACATTGATCTACCTCTACAATTTGAGTAAACTATGCTGACGGTCTTGCATTGAATAATTTTAGTGTTGTGAAATTCAAAATTACCACAATCATCTTTGTTTTCTTTTGCAATATAACTCGTTCCTACATATATACACCTTTAATGCATGGGCGAACAGTTTAGATCCAGATCAGCCAGCACATCCTTGCCATCTGATCATGACCTAAAATGTTTGCTTTTTGATTCATTAGGTTATTTCTGACCAAAATGCGACCAGTGCAGATCCTGATCAGACATGAAATATAATGTATATTTAGTGTTTTAAGAAGATGTGTTTCTAATTTCTTAAGCATATATCTTGTTTAAAAATGTAGTCATATCTATGAGAAAATCTGTCACCACTAGATTAAATCATACGACTGTACACGACAATGACCTAGCTTACATTGTGTGATGTCCCAGTTTCAAACTTTATCTATATAATATCAACAGCACAAACATCCTAATTAAGTTTGCTGGTAATTGGATAAAACATCTGCTATCCAGTGATGTCACAATGATTGAATATCTGGTTAATAAAAATGCATATAAAAAACCTTGTTTATGTAAAATTGATATTAGTGACCAAACGTTTTCTGAAGTACAATTTTCATAGTGACCAAGTTCCCAGCTTAATAAATATATCACAAAGACAACATCTGAACCAAATTGCAAAAGAGTCTCTAGTTTGATTGCATAATGGACACCTTTATAGCATTAATTGCATAAATTCGGCTAAAAAATTGCATGAACTGGTACAAAAACTTAACATATTATCATAAACTGTCACATACCAGTTATCAGTACGTGTTCTTAGCAAGTGGTCAGATGGACCTGTGACAGCTAAATGAGCTTTTTTCACTATTAACTATCGCGTTACTGTTTTTATTTCTTCTATTTTGTAAACCATGTTGTTGACTAAAAATTTTGTTGTTTACTTAATATAAATCTGTTTTGAGCGAAAAGGGTATATAATAAAAGGAACATTATGACAGAATGCAGTCTGTAAGTTCGCATTATTTCTCGTTGCATATGTAAACCACATCACACTCAACCTACGATCTCACCCGATATTGTTTACATACCAACTCGAAAAATACGAACCTAAAGATTGCATACTGTTATAATATTCCATATTTATTGATGGTGGAAGTTGGTTACCTAGCAACAGCTGCTAACTGAGAAGTTCAACATCACCTGGCAATTATCTACCTATGAACTAATTATGAACCGAACTCAAGTTATTAGCCGGAAACCAAATTTCTATTTTTAAAAACATTGACCTTGACCTTTGACGGACCGACCCCAAAAGCATGGGATGTGACCTATGAACTCTCCTTAGAAGAGAAAATGTTCGGCACACTCACCTTGAGAAGATGAATCTGATCCTCCTGTTTCAAAAGTTTAAACTCTGGTATATGTTTAGAAAACTTGATCAGCCGACGTATGAATATATCTGTCATGTTAAACAAGTCATTTGCATTATGCGGTTTTTCCACAAACTTTTTCGCCTGATCTTCTGAGTAACCACTGTCAAAAACACTGCTATACTCTTTTATTAAATTCTGGATTTCGCTTTCAGTGTCTGGGTCCAGCTGTCTTGGAAAATCATCTTCACTGGTCTCCTGCTTTATAGGATGTGACAGAAATGTTGCCTGAGAACTGTCTACACTACTGGACTCTGCCGAGTCGGCCAAATAACTGAGGGAGGTAATTTCACTTTCGCTGCTACCCGTTGGGGAATAGACATCAAGCTTGTGTGGGGGGTAGAATGTGCCTGGTGAGCCCATACGAGGTGACAAGGTCGTCTGCTCTCCAGGCGATGGATATTTTGTGTCTTCTGATGAAGAACGTGAGGTCTTCTTCCGTCGCTTAGCCAGCTGGTCATCACCTGAAATGAACACAAATATCAGATTTCCTGAAAATAAAGCAAATCTCAGACAAAATATATTTGATCCTTAGAAGATTTTTCAATTGTAAAGAGAGAAGTTAACATTTTATTCCTTTCTCATCTATTAAGGGATAAGGAAATTGAAGGTCAAACACACTTTTCCAAATATTTCACATATATAATGTTTGAAAAGACTTCAAATATTGTTATCAGTAATATTAACTTGTGAGGGCTTTTAATTGTCATTGTGTGTTGCTTAGCTAATTTGTGTTTGGATGTAAAAATAATTTTAGGGAATTTTCAGGATGAATAATGCTCATAACTCATTAGTACTACATGTAGTTAACTATTATTAGATTACCATTACCACGTACATCTATTTAGACACAAGAGATAATGGGTCCGGCTTCATATGGAGAATTTCAGCTAAAGATAAGTACCAGTGGGTTTGGCTTCATATAGATTTTCATGGAAAGATAAGTACCAGCGAGTTGGTTTCTGGCCTCAATGATTGTGGGTACCAAATATAATGCTTGAGAGGGGAGATTTCAAAGTATTTTTTATGTTTGCTTGAGTATGTGGAGTTTTAGTGTTGAATTGTGTTATGGGTGTTCTATCATAACATTTGATGTTTGCATATAAACAAAATATTATTTAGATGGCTAAGACACGATTCTATGTATGTTCAGTCAGTTAATTCATAGTAGTAATTTCACGTGATAAATTTGAACGGACCCCACTGCTTTTCGAAGATGGCGTTCAACACGCTTAGCATGTAGGCTTACAAGGGGTGTTCGGAAAGTTCGTAGAATGTGTGTATATCTCCCGTGTCTTTTACTGTTTTTCTTTACAATTTTGCACATGCATACCTGCATTTGTCCATAATCTAGACCCTTAACAAGGAGAACAAGTTATAATTATGTTTGGACATACTGGTAACCTTAGCAACCTAGTTTACGTGTCACAGCGCAGTCCACAATATGATATAAATAAAAATGGTTACAAAAAATGTAAACTTCATAAACGCCACATAACCTAACGCAAGAACGGCGCGCAAACGCAAGGTGATAACATTACTTCATAATGACAGTTGATGAAAAATTCAAAACATTGACGCCGTCGTAACGGAAACCATAGCAGTTTCTTTACAGTCTGTGACATTTCATGCTGAAAAGTTATGACGTCGACAGGTGATGTTGAATTAATGAGTGTTGTGAAATTCTGGGTTGCTTTAAATAAATCACCGAAGGATACGTTGAAAATGATTAAAACAACAGGAAAATTTTTAAAATGCAGTCCAGCTTGTGTGTACAAGTGGCAATTGTGTTTTAAAAGAGGAAGCGAGTCTATTCAAGAAGATTCTAGGAGCGGCCCGCCGGCCGTCGCAGTTTGTTAAATTTAAGACTGTGTAACTGAACTTACATAACAGTCTCAGATGATTGTATAACCATTTAACAAAGACTGGTAACATTAAGAAACATTAAGCAAATGGATAGACAGGCATAAGAAGTGTGCGGGAATTGCTTAATGATTATAGATGTGGAAAAGGTGCGTCGTTTACTTGACTTAAATTACGCCTGATATCTAAGCAACGTCATATTGACATTGACTTGCCCCGGGTATGTGATACACACAAATTTGTAATTTGCATAGTGTTGGTGTCCCTGGGTTAATCTTGCTGAATCTTCCAGAGATTAAAGAAACTATATTTAAATGTATGTATGTCTTTTTTTAGTTTGCTAACATAAATACTTTTTGTTTTATAATCAAATTCTACGAACTTCCCGAACAGCTCTCGTATTAGACTAAAGTTATGTAATTCAATTGTAAGTTTATAAAATTAATACAAACATATTTTATAACTGTGATTTATTCACATTTGTAACTTGGAAAAAAGTGATACATTTTTTCAATTCTCCATTTCCATTAAATGTCGTCCACAAATAACATGTGTATGTTATACTTTTCGTGTTATATCTATTTATTTTTCTTCACTGTTCTAACTTTTCTTAATCTATGTAAAATAAAGATACATTAACCCTGTCCTCCATATACAGTGTTTTTTTTCACTTTTGGGGGCCGCAGCCCTTTGGAGGGGGAAAATTGCTACACGAACAAATGAAAGGGGGAATATTTGGAAGATGCTTGCAGCCTGTAAAATACAATAAAACAAAGTATTCACTGATCTTTCAACAAATTGGTCCATAACTGGCTCCGGAAAAGGGGGAATTTTTTATCGGACGTGGGGGAAAAATATATACTATTTTGAGGGGGTAATGTGGCCCAATTTCTCCAAATATTTGGCATAAAAAACACTGATATATCATGGGCAAACAGTGACGTGTTGAACAGCTGGTGCATCCTTGCAATCTTATCAGGATCTGCACTTTTCGCTTTTTTTAATTAAATTTTATTACTTTTCAAAGAGCAAACAGTGTGGATCGTGATCATATGGCACGGCTTGTCACACATGCGATAAAATGCATATGTGGAGAAATGGGTTAAAACATGCTGTACAAGCCATGTAGTTTTTGTCACTTTTCAGAAATTTATGCTGATATCTTATAGAAAATAGGTGACAACCACAAAATTAAATTTCAATGTGTGGTGTTTCTAAACTGATATTCTGAGAGGCGGAGAAGAGAGAGACAGTTTATAACAGTTATTAAATTCTGCAGCAAAATGAAAAGATTTATGTAGGTTTAAACTCTCTCATCATTTTGCTATAACAACTTGGATTTCCCTTTAAATTGCCTATTAAAATATTTTTAACCTTAGCTCAACGCCATAATATACACTCACCAAAAGTTCTAATTGGTCACATTTTGTCCGTATTTTTTTATTAGAAATACATTGAAGTCACTCTTTATTTATGATCATAAGCCAACAACATTCTTTAACTTAAGCTTAAATCTTGTAATAATTGACTTTGGAACAGTTTGGCGAGAGTTATCCTTTATTTTGCTAAAAATGCATTTCTTGCATAAAAAGGGCAAGCAAACAGAAATTTGCTCTTAATTTCTTGTTTTGTTTTAATAGGACCCGTCATGAGTAGGAAAAACATAAAAAAACTTTAATCAACAACAAATTTGTTTAAATAAATCCCCTTCAAAGTATCCAATTTTAAAATTACCTCCCTTTCAATTAAAGACTGTTCTAATTTTGACCCTGCGGTGTAAGTAAATGGTATTGGATTCATTTAAAAAAAACAATCAATAAAGATTAAAATGACATTAGAGAATTGATTTCAAGACAAAACAGTTCTTTCCAAAACCTCTCTTGATGTAGGGAAGATACGAAACTAGCATACATTGTAAACACATACAATTGATGACCAATTAGAACTTTGGTTGAGTGTATAATGTCATCTTATGCAAAACAGCATACGTACCATTGAAATATAAAGGAGATATAACGTTATTGCACTAAGGCGATAAGTGAAATTAGAGTACAGACTCTAGCTTGTTACTGGTCCATTTGTAGATCTGTTTAAAATTCAACCAATCAAATGATTGATATCTAAGACTGGTTTCCAATCACAGTTTTAGGATCTTAGGCACTTGTACCTGACCCAACCCTTAACAATACCTGTTCACAAGAAAACTGGCAGAGTATGCGTGAGGTAGTTTTGCCACTCTGATATAGTTTGGTTAAACCTTTACTCCATGGTACATGGCTATTATCCATGGACAAACAGTGTAGATCCCGATAAGCTGGCACACCTGTGCCATCTGATCAGGATCTACACTGTTTTCTTTTTGATTCATTAGGTTATGTCTGACCAAGAAGCGAACAGTGTAGATCTTGATCTGTGCTGAAGATTATACAACTGAGATTTGAAACCAGTCTCAAATCTAAATCATGTGATTGGCTGAAATGACGACCAGTTGCCATTTCAGCCAATCAGATCCTTGAGTTTTGTGACTGGTTTCTATTCTCAGTTTTATAATTTTGGGGCCAGATGGCACAGATGTGCCTGATGATCTAGATCTATGCTGTTTGCACGAGATAAAACCAGTATTTATGGATTAAAATGTTAATTAACAAGTTTTCGTACATCAGTACCTTGTCACTGACAACTTACTGAGAATCCAGTCTTTTTTCATTCCAACATCAAAGCATTTTTTCAGTCTACAACCAGAGCAGAATTTTCTTGTGTGCTGATCAAGTTTACAGTTCCCCTCAAAACTGCATGTGAATACCTGAAAATATACATTTAAAATAAAAAAAATTCAAAATGATTGCAGTAAATTCAAGTTCACAACTGTTATAATTTTAATGTCCGCAGACTGCATAGTTTACATTTTATGGGTTATTTTGTCTCAAGAACATAGTACAATCTGATTAAAATCATCTCCTGAAAACTGCTAGGCTATCAGGATCTGATGACGAGTAACTTAAACGTGCTTTAATTGCTAACCCTTTGAACCAATCAGAATGTCGCCTACAAAATCGCAAAAGTGAAAGTAAAAATAGTCTTTTAAACCATGGAAAGTGTTGACAGCCTGCGTTAGACAAATTTTACTGGAGCTGTATGTGTTTATGTAGTATTGCATTCATTTCTAATGTAATTACATCTTCAGATCATTTTGCAAAAATTATAATAATGCTTCCTTTGTTGACAATTTCTAAAAATAGGATGGGGAAAACTGCTATTACTTATGTACGGTGTCTGCTGGCCTTCATCAGCACTAACATTTTGTTGGATCTGACTTTAGTGAGAGTGAAGAACATATAACCATCACATTCAATAAGCAAGGAAAACTGACTTTCTTGGTTAAGGAGTAACTGTCAATCAACTTATGTCGGTCTTAAGAAATTGGCCAAGTTTGTCAACTGCGACCATGTCATGATAATGGTGCACATGACAAATTTATATCGTTGTGAAATCAGAAATTACCATAATTGCATAGGCAAATAATTAACTCAGAAGTACTGACACGACTTTTCACAATTTCTGTGATCATTCGTTAGAGTCTATTGCCAACTTGTCATAAAAGAGATGTGGCACATACCATTGTAAATGCAGAACAAATTAGCAAGAAAAAATATTTTGATGATTTTAGCAAATATGACTTTGTCACTTCTTATTCAGAAATAACCTAATAACTGTAAAATTGCACAGTCTACACTATGATCAGACATCAGGAATGTGTTGGCTGGTCTGAATCTATACTGTTCTCCCATTTGATAGTCGTATCAATGGTCTGAAGGTAGTTTGGCAAAATCGGTTGCAAATCATTATCGGTCATTGGTTGGAATTGGTTGCCACTTCCGATGTGATTTCACCAATTCTAATAGGTTTCTAAATCCACTCAGTGTTGAGTTCACAAAAGGTTTCTGATCAGTAGCTTACATTCATTGCTGCCACTTTCTAAAAACATTTGGTGTTTCAAAGACGAAATAGCAGTTTTTCCCTTGTTATATATTTTTAATTAATTAACAGTTTTAAAGTTTACTTTACACAATTATCAACAAAAAATTTGGTGAAATAATCTGTGTAACATGTACACTTTTGAAGAGAACCTTGGTATTAGGTAAACTTTATCATTTTATGGGGTTTTTTTGCTTTAATTTGTATGAAAATTCTCAAATATTTAAAAATTATCATCAACTCTGCATCCAATCTGTCTCTTAATAAATATGAATTCATAGTTCTTAATTTATCTTACCCTAATATTAAAAAAGCAAGATAAAGTTAGACAAGCTGTTGGTAGTTTATTTATTATAGAACAACACTTTATTATAGAATAACATGTTTAACATTCTTTAAAACTCTTGTCAACAGCAAAGTTATTATGTTTTTTAATGAAAGATATTCAAAAGATGGTGATATGACATATGAGGCCCTTAAAATGCAAAATATATATATTTGAACAAGTGTTACCCTCGTCAGGTATCCGAATGTTAATCTGATAAAGCAACACAACTCTAATAGTTGATGTAACTGGCGCCATTGTCTGTGTTTCTTAACCCTTTCCCACATAGATACACCTTTATTGCATGGGTGAATAGTTTAGATCCAGATCAGCTGGCACATCCGTGTTGTCTGATTAGGATCTGAACTGTTCGCTTTTTGATTTCTTAGATTATTTCTGACCAAAATGTGACCAGCGCAGATCCTGATTAGACGGCACGGATGTGCTGGCTGATCTGTATCTACACTGGTTGCACATGCGTAAAAATGCGTAAATATATGGAGGAAAGGGTTAACTGTATTTTTGCATTCTTTGCAACAGTTATCAGAGTCCCTTAGCGAGATCAAGGTTTGACTTCTTTGCATAAGCCAAAGTGTACTACTACTAATACATTTTTTACCATTTAATTTCAGTATTTGCCATGAATCACAGACAAAAGTAGGCAAGAGGCAACAAATGTATTGACAACCGTGGGTAGTGTTTAACTTTCCTTAGTATGTGCTAAATTTAGTCAATGGTGAACTAATAAAATACTAAACAAGGCTTCGAAGATTTGAGTCTATGGTTTTTTTTCTTGCCAAAATACCAAAAATGACGTCACTAACTACATGGTTTGACGACCTTGATAACCTCATAAATCAATAAACAAACAGTGCAGATCCTGATCAGATAGAATCGATGTGCCAGCTGATCTTGATCTACACTGTTTGCCCATGCAATAAAGGTGTATAGATGGAGGGAAGGATAAGGCAGGTAATTGTTAATAGAAGTGTCTGAGCATCAATTAATGATCAATTTTAGTGAGTTAATCGATATTGTGTCTGACCCTAGGCATTTGTATGTACTGATAGCACTGGTTCAACTTAATTTTTTTTCATAAAAAATTCACAACTTAAGTGCAAAACCATTTATGGTTCACTAATGCTAATGATAAGTCCAATTATCAATTAAAATGGCTGCTGCTGTGGAAAATGATGACAATATAAACACTAATTTTATTCATTAGGTTATTTCTGACCACAAAAGAAATGTGTAGAACTGGATCTGTTCGCATATGCGATAAAATGCGTATATATTAAGTATAGGATTAAATTTTTGCCATATTTTTGCTGAAATAGAACTTTGTAGAAGATAATAAAATAGATTTGCGAATATATTTTATGATGTTTATTACCATCCTTCAGGCCAATAAAACATATTTTCCATCGTTTACATCATGAAAAATTCATAACTGCAAAGAAATCTCAGTTTTTTTTCTGAGAATTGCTCAACATGACTAATCAAACTACAGGAATTCATCTAACAGATTTCACAGTTTATCCCAAATACATGTACATACACAGACAGAATTGATGTTAAGGAGTAATAACCGAAAGTACATTATTAATAAATTGACAGTCATGTGACAAATGAGTTAGTTTGAATATAATATTATATCAGCATGATATTTGCAATTTTGATATCACAGGTTCTCTAAATGAGTACATATGATTGGAACAAATATTTTATTTGCTTATATGTTGCATTAGTTTAGGTGAAGAATGAATCTGACACTGAGGGTGAACTCGAACTGTTTTGGTGGGAATGAGGCTCTGCTGATCTGGATCTTCACTTGTAGCCCATGAAATATCGGCCGTATCCCAGGCTATAAAGGGTTAAGAATGACTTTGAAATCCAGACATAACTTTTTACATGAACAGAACTTATACAGTGTTGTTTCATTATATAATGAATGAATGAAATGAATGAATGAATGAATGAAATGGAATGAATGAATGAAATGGATAAATGAATGGATGAATGAAATGGATGAATGCATAAAAAGAATGAGTGAATGGATGAATGAATGAATGAATGAATGAATGTACGAATTAATGAAATGAAATGAATGGATTAATGAATGAATTAATGAAATGGATGAATGAAATGAATGGATGAAATGAAATGAATGAATGAATGAAATGAATGAATGAAATAAATGAATGAAATGAATGAATAAAATGAATGAGTGAAATGAATGAATGAATGAAATAAATGAATGAATTAGCGAATGAATGAAATGAATGGATGAATGAATGAATGAAATGGATGGATGGAATGAATGAATGAAATGAATGAATGAATGAATGAATGAATGAATGAATGAATGACTATTTACAGAGGGTAACCCAATAAAGACTAATCTCCCTTGGGGCCCACATGACTTTTTACATAAACAGAACAGATACCGTGCCGTAGTAGTAATAATATTTCGTAGTAGTTTAATGTTCTAATTTTTCACACTAGGTAAAGTGCGCAAAATTATATCCAAGCAAAATCAAACCATTGAATTTCTCGCTTTATGAGAATAATACAAGTGCACGAACTTGTGCTCATGCAGAAATATCATTTATGTCTTTTGCACGAAAATTTATCACCATGATTAAATTATTACCTTCGTTTTTAGAGCGTTCCTTCTGAAGAAGGCTTTACAAGACTCGCACGTCACTGCGTCAAAGTTATAACCAAGCGCACGATCACCACAGATCTGACATATCAAGCAAGTTCCATCTTTTGGCTTAGGTCGTCTTTTCTGTTCACGTTTCTTGAACTGAAATAGATAATAAACAACCTGTGTTAATTTTTCTACAAGTTAGAAACCATGGCTATATCTAGTAGTGGTATTATAGAGTAGGTCTAGTATGAGAAAGAGGTATGATACCATACATGTGGTATCCCGCCGGAATCCAAAATAAAATTGGTATGACAATAAGACTGGTACAACCGGCATGCTAGTATCACCAATATCTCTAGGCCCAAGATCATAAAACTAAATCAAGAGACCAGTCTTAAATCTCAAGCATCTGATTGGCTGAAATGGCAACTGGTTGCCATTTCAGCCAATCAGATGCTTGAGGTTTGAGACTGGTTTCCAATCTCATTTTACTGACCTTGGACTCTGGTTGTCAGTGTTAAAACTCTAAACCATGTAAACCATCACTGCACTGTTACTGGTAAAAAATAAAAATATCAAAATCTCCCAAATGGCAAAATGCAGTTCGATGAAAATCTGCACAAATAAAAATCATTATTATGATATTGTTGTAATTATCATAATAGTCAGGTGGGCATATAGGAATTTTTATGAAAATTTTAGATCTTGCTATTTTTTTACAGTTCTAACTTTCTTTAGCCAAAATAAAATGAAGAAAATTAATCTCATTAATATAGGCAGTTTAAATTGAACTGCAATTTCTCATTATGGAGATTTTAAATCTTTTTTTTTACACATAAGACACCGTGGGGAATCAATAGTACTAGTTACGAACATTTTTAGAACGCGAGCGCGAGCTCGGAGGAAAAAAAAGTAAATATTTAAATATATTCTTTTATTTTCTAAAAAACATGTTGTGAACGGAATGCGCGCTAATGAAAGCTTTCGATCGGTACCTTTATTGTTGCTGAGAATGGTGTAGTAAATTCCTGAAAGTCAAAAAAGTGTTTTGGTGCGGACAAATTTTACGAGTACTAGTCACGAACAACCCTTATTTTGCTTGTTTTTATCGTAAAAGTGAGATTTCAGATATTGCAAAACAAATTTTTACGCACATTTACTGTTTCCTGATGTCTTTAAAATGCTATTTCAGCACAAAATCCGACAAATCTCGCGTTTTGGCCAAAACAAATTTTCAGTACTAGTTATGAACCAAAATATTATGAGTACTAGTTACGAACCAAAACTACTATATGTCAGTGTATGCATATTTCCAACTATTATAACATATTACCAGCTATGTTTTCCGCATTTTATGCAAATAACATTATAGGTTATCTTTGTTATAAGCATACAATGACATTTCCACCATGATCTTCAAGATTTTCCTGTAGGCATTGCAGAGTGATTGATCTATGACCGTCTTGTTCCTGTATTTCTTGCATTACGTTATTAATCTTTCTTGACGTCCGAGCTCGCACTTGCGTTCTAAAAATGTTCGTAACTAGTACTATTGATTCCCCCACGGTGTAAGAGTGCAATGACGACTTTAGATGGCCTTCAAAGTTTGTTTGATGTTGAAAGAACCAAGTGCATTGACCGCGATTAAATAAAAATATTACTATACGCCTTGAATAGGCCTTAAATCACATGGGCAACCATTGTACGCACATCCGTAATCTGGATCTACACTGTTAGCTTCTTGGACAGAAATCTTAACAATCTAAAACCGTACAACGCTTATCCTTACTTCAGATCCCTAATTTTAAGTTGATACAGTATTTAGGACGTCATGAAGTGACAAAATCTAAAATCTAATCGATATAAGATCACAAATCATAAACATCTAGAACAAATATATGACCTTAAAATTGCTTGTACTATTTATGATACAAAGATTAAGTTCACTGATGTCATCCAGTGTTAGAGGACAATAAACCCTGCTTCAAATATTTTTATCAGTTAATTGAGTGTTTTGAAAAATAGAGTTAACCCTTTCCTGTATAGATACGCATTTTTTACGCATGTGCAACCAGTGTAGATCCAGATCAGCAGGCACATCCGTGCCATCTGATCAGGATCTGCACTGGTCGCAATTTGGTCAGAAATAACCTTATGAATCAAAAAGCGAACAGTTTAGATCCAGTATTATGGGTGATTTTTCAAAGAACAGACATGTTCTCTTCTTCTTGATTTAAACCCACAATTAAGGACAACCCAGTATTAAGAACACACTTTCCCTCTACTCAGTCCCTTAGGTGTCCGTTATAGAGGTTTTTCACTGTAGATCCAGATCAGCCAGCACATCCATAGTGACAGGTGAGCTAAAAACATCTGAGGATGCCCTGTACTTCAAAAATCCCTTAACACCTTTTTTCTGAACATCAATGTGTATGCAAACATGGAGAACATTACTGTGAAGATGAACTGGGATTAACAACTGGGATGAACACGCTAATGAATTAATTTCAGATCATTAAAAAAAGGAATGATTTTGTGCAAAAATGGAGAGAGCTTCAATATTTTTATGAATATTATGAAGCTAATACCTAATGTAATTAACTGTTGGTGCTAATGCAACCATACAGGAAGGTTTATTCTTGAATACACCTGCTAGAAATAATCATTTACACCTGTACAGGTCTGGGTGATGACTGAGGTGGTGATATATTTTTAAGTATTTTTAAGTATAGAGTCATGCCCTGTAAGGTACTGGGGAACGTCACGAGAAAAGTTTATTCTAACGCACTAAATAAATTTCGAGCAATCAGATTGGTCAGATGGTGAAAATCTGCGACCGTAAAATTCCTTGTTTACTGTCGTTTGACGTTGACGTCATTTCCTGTTATGACAAACAATCCTGAAGAAGGCATTATGGTCGAAACATTGAAACATGGAAGAGCGTCAGAATAGGAATAACCATGCCGTAATTTTGAAGTTTGCGACGGTATACACAGATTTTAATGGTCTTAAATCATTTTAATGGCTCAGGCTGCGCCTTCGCCGTTAAAAATATTTGCGACCATTAAAATCTGTGTATACCGTCGCAAACTTCAAAATTACGGCATGGTTATTCCTATAATGTACTTGCCATAATTTTTAACATTTTATTTGTAACCATGTTTAGAAAGAACCAACAATTGTCTATAGTATTTCCTCATAACTCATAGGTAGTTTTGCTACAATATAATATTATGTATTATAACTGGGAAATGCACAATAATCACAATAATTGTTTTCATTGCTCAACTTTAACCCTTTCCTCCATAGATACACCTTTATTGCATGGGCGAACAGTAGATCCTGATCAGCCAGCACATCTGTGCTGTCTGATCATGATCTAAACTGTTCGCTTTTTGATTAATTAGGTTATTTCTGATAAAAATGGGACCAGTGCAGATCCTGATCAGACTGCTGGGATGTGCCAGCTGATCACGATCTGCACTGTTTGTTTTTTTATTAATTAGGTTATTTCTGATAAAAATGGGACCCGTGCAGATCCTGATCAGACTGCTGGGATGTGCCGGCTGATCTGGATCTACACTATTAGCCCTTGCAATAAAGGTGTGTCTATGGAGGAAAGGGTTAAACATATCATCACAAATATGCTGCCAAAGATATATTTTATGAAGCTGCGGCGATGCAGGAGTCCCTTTATTTGATTGATGAACACAACTGTCTATTGATTTGTAACTTTTATTCTTTGTAGTTTATAAAATAACAATTGTAGATCCACAAGTAAAATTTAACAATATTAATTTAAACTTTAGTATGAATTGTACACAGTGGTTAGTCCAACTGTCACATTAGAAGGTCAAATCCGTTCTATGTTTAACTTCAGAAGGCAAAATCCATTCTATCTTTAAACATGTTTTGCATTGTGTTTTTATATGGCAATAATAACTTGTTGACACATGTTGAGACATATGCTCGAAACTGCATTTAGTAATTAAATTTTAAGTAAACAATACAAGTGTCAAATTTTAGGAAGCCACAGAAGGCAAATCCTTTCATATTGTGATTAAATATTAATGATTAATATTAAGGTGTTATAAACAATGACTGGCTTTTGATTAGTTAACCTTACTCAAGAAGTTCTTAACATATTTGAGAAATAACCATCAGAATAAGAATTTGATACTGAAATAAAACAAAATAGAAATTTAAATGCAAAAATATGAATTTTTGCTGCATAATATATACATACACAATTCCGGCAGACCTGCCAACTTTTTCAAATCTCAATGAGGGAGATTTTTCGCGACATGCGTTTCGCGACACAAAACCAACAAGTTATTGTTACTATTGTATCAAGTTTAGTTGTGTAGTGTTGGAATTATTTAGAATGAGAAATTAATGTTCATGATGCATGAATACAGCTTATATTTATTTTTATTTAAGATAAATATGCATCCTTTATGTTTTCATTCACTTAATTATTTTAGATATACAGTATCTGTTTCCAATTTTTAATGTAGAAGTTAAAATGTTTTTGTAAAGCAAGGGGTCTGGGGATCATGATTATGCTGCAATAGTATTATCAGTTTGGAGACTAAAATACTTCCTGAAATAAATCTATTCCACAAACTGTGGCTGGGGATTTGGACAGGAGAAATGTGTTTCAAAACTAATAATAATCTGGATAAATAAAAATTAAAATTTTAAGTTAGAAGTCATCTTTAACTTGTAAAGAATGGTCGCGAAACTTATGACTTTTGTATTTTTCTTCCAACTAGTGTTTCATTCAAAACTAAAACTTAAAAACAACTTACAATAAACAGATCAACAAATTTTGACATATTTCAATATATTATACCCTTGAAACCATCTTTAAATTCATTTATGTTATTTTCCAAAGTTAATCACAATCCTCGACAACGGCAACAACAACAACAATCTGTCAACAAAAGAAATATAAAATCGAGCAGAAAATTCAAAACTTTCTCTATTTTAAATATTTTTTAGCCCTGATTATTTGTTGGATTAGTGTGATTTCTCATTCAAAACCAGAATTATCTTCAAAATATTCAGGCGCCAAAAATCGGTTAAATAACCCCTCCCACTCACTCTTTATTCGTCAATTGGACAATGATATGTGTTAACAACAGCCTTTCAGTGACAAATTTCTTTATGGGGGAAGTAGCCCCAGGCTAATTTTGAGAGGAGACACGTGTTAACTTGCTTTTTCAATAAACAGAACTTGACATAATGGGATAATTAAGGCTGGTTTTCCATGTGTCCGTTTTGCGTCTGCGCTGTCCGACTGCGATTGGAAAAGAAACAGACACAAGATCGGATGCCTATATTATCAATGAGTTGTTTTCCATGTAACCGTCTGCGCTGTCCATCTATCCGTCGCCAGAAAAAGAACGGATGCTGTAGTGTTCTTTTCAGCGCAATCAGATAGACGGACAACATCTTTCCAAAAGTCACCATGAAATCTAAATTAAACGATCAGAATAATAGCGAAAAATTGATTGAACTAATCAGGGAGAACCCTGTATTGTATGACTGTTCTAGGAAAGAATACAAAGATGCACTAAGTTATAATAGGTGCCATAATTAATCCAATTTCGGATGATATATACGTCTGACCCACCATCTATGAGTACGTTTTCGTTTAAAACGGCCAAACAAATACCGGCCATTAAAAAGAGGGTATGATTAAAGTTGTCTAACATCACGAACGATTGCCTTGTCAAATATTCACATGAAAAGAATAAAATCGCGAAGTTGGATCGGATACATGGAAAAGGGGTTCCGTCTGTGATGCACGGATGACACAATCGCAATTGCACAGCTCAGTCGCAGTCGGATACATGGAAAACCAGCCTAAAGCATGTAGCAAAATGTACAGTTTTGAGATCAAAGCGTAGCGCTCCCGCTGGGGGAGAATCCTGAATAAATATACAAACACAGCACAGAAAACAAATGGAAATTTGGCTTTAACCTAAACTTGCATGGGTAAAACCAGATTTCCGAGAATTTTATAGTGTTTCCGGGAGTTCGGAAATCTAACTTCAATTCGGGAGAATCCTGCAAAATTCGGGAGAGTTGGCAGGTCTGCTTCCGGCACCAGTGCCCCCAATGCACGAAACTTATTTTTGCTTTTAGTTTCCTTTCCTGATATTTTATCCCAGCAAACAAGCAACAAGATAAAACAGTAGCACAAGACCAAAGAGCAAAAAAGATACACCCTTCCAATGTGAGGAGCAGTTTTATCAGACCTAATAGAGCAAACAGGTACACACAAATGTGAGGAAAATGGTGTACCAGACAAACAAGAGAAAACTTTTGCCAATCTGAGGAAACAATGGTACCAGACCAATGTTAGGAAACAAGGGTACCAGACCAATGTGAGGAATCATGGGCACCAGACCAATGTGAGGAAACATGGGTACCAGACCGATGTGATAAAAACTTGGGTACCAGACCAATGTTAGGAAACACTGTTCCAGAACAATGTGTTGTTACATGGGTACAATCCTATTGTGAGGAAACATGGGTACCAGACCAATGTGATAAAACTTGGGTACCAGACCAATGTGATAAAACTTGGGTACCAGACCAATGTGAGGAAACACTGTTCCAGAACAATGTGTTGTTACATGGGTACAATCCTATTGTGAGGAAACAAGGGAACCAGACCAATGTGAGGAAACAAGGGTACCAGACCAATGTGAGGAAACAAGGGTACCGGACCAATGTGAGGAAACAAGGGTACCAGACCAATGTCAGGAAACAAGGGTACCAGACCAATGTCAGGAAACAAGGGTACCAGACCAATATAAGGAAACAGGGTTCCACACCAACATGAATAAACAAGGGTACCAGACCAATGTAAGGAAACAGGGTTCCACACCAATATGAATAAACAAGGGTACCGGACCAATGTAAGGAAACAAAGGTACCGGACCAACGTGAGGAAATGGAATCACAATCAGCATAAAGAAACTGAGTTATCAGACCACTAGTTCAAATGAATACTAGATAGATATGGACATACCATGTTCAAATTGAGAAACAGGGTTATCTTTAAAAACTGACAATTTCATAAAGTAACCAAGTTCACATTGTTAGAGTCACAGAGACAGACTCATTTTAACCCAGTATTATTCCCTGACAAACTGGGGGTATACTTACACTGGTAGATTCTGGAAAACATGTTGAATCTGCACTATCCTGAGTTTGTTCAGCCTGGGAAAACGATTTCAATGTTATGTACTTGCTCACACCAGAATCCATTGACTGGCAGCTAACTTTCTCTGCACTCGCTGCACCAGATGGCATATATACATGATCCTGCAGGTTAGATTTAGGAATCGACACAGGGAGCATTCCATTCCTGTGTTCTCTCATGTCCGATTCTGAACATGAGGGAGGGCCACTATTTTCTCTTAAATGGTACATCTGTCCCAAGTCTGTAGGCATTTTTTGATGTACTCCAAAATTCAAATTTTCCGAGGACACTTGTTTCCCATCAGTAAAACCATTCATGTTTATGTCCCAGTTAGCAAATTCTTCACAAAAATGGCTTGAAATCCACTCCATTGAGTTTTCCATTTTCTACTTATGTAGATCTATATTTGTGTTGTTACAGGTAAATTATACCACAGTCATGGCAGACATACAAGTTTTATTTACCTGTCAAACAGGAATTTATTATATTATGAAATCCACTTGCAAGATGGTTTCACACATTCCACATTCAGTGAAGTCAAAAATGATATACTTTATTATCGTTAAAATTTAATATCAGCTAAAGTCATTATTGATTTTCAACTTGCGTAATTACATTCCTACTGGTTCATTTCACTAATTTCTCGATATAATATTATATCTTCAAAATAACCTTTAATACTATTAAGACACATTGGTTTTTTTACGTAATTCCTTACTTCAATTAATACAGATATATATCCGATTTAAATCTTGGCTGCTTTATTGATCTTACACTATACAACTAAAGAATACATCTACAGAGTTTTATTGATCCACCTTCAAGATGTTAGGTGATCACCAGTGCAGGAGCTTTAACTGCTTATACTAATTTTTCTTTCTAAATGAGCCAGTCAATTCGCTGCTTATAGGGATGTTAATGAAGACATGTATGCTAAGAGAGGCGTATTAAATTTGATAATTTAACCGAATGATGTTTCTTTGATTTTTATAACATACTTATTTACTAAAATGAATGTTTCTGCAAAATAATTTGACTTCTTTTTTGCTCCAATATTCAGCGGCGGATCTAGAGACGGTTCAATGGAGTTGCTCAAATTCCCTTATTGAGCAGTAATATTTAATTTTCAAGAGGATATTGGTTGGAAAAATGGATTTTAACATATATTATTTCCTTAACTCTTTCTTCCATAGATACACCTTTATTGAGTGGGCGAACAGCTTAGATCCAGATCAGCTGGCACATCCATGCCGTCTGATCAGGATCTAAACTGTTCACTTTTTGATTCATTAGGTTATTCTGACCAAAATGCGACCAGTGCAGATCCTGATAAGATGGCACAGAAGTGCCAGCTGATCTGGATCTAAACTGTTCGCCCATGCAATTACGTTGTATCTATGGAGGAAAGGGTTAAGATTGCTCCTTACGAACCCCTTTTCTGAAAATCTTCGTCTGACTTTGCAATGTTGATGTCATTTATATAGCTATGTGACATAATTTAATGCCAAACAGCAATCTAAATTGTTTACAGCTTAGTCAGAAATAACCTAATGAATCAAAAATTGAACAGTGCAGATCCTGATCAGATAGCCCATTTAAGAGACAGAACTTGCTCAAGGAGGCCCATTTAATAGACTATACTTGCTCAGTGAGGCCCATTTAAAGGACAGAACTTCCGTAAGGAGGCTTATTTAAGGGACAGTACTTGCTCAAAGAAGCCCATTTAAGGGACAGAACTTGCTCAAGAAGGCCCATTTAAGGGACAGTACTTGCTCAAAGAGGTCCATTAGAGGGACAGTACTTGCTCAAAGAGGCCCATTTAAGGGACAGAACTTGCTCATGGAGGCCGATGAAGGTAGAAAAAAAACTGATCAAGGAGGCCCATTTAAGAGGCAGAACTTGCTCAAGGAGGCCATTTAAGGTGGACAGAACTTGCCCATGGTGACAAATCTACAGTGGACAGGTAAAAGACAATATCCTAAAACAATTAAATGGTAAAGGGAAGATCAAAAGTGTCCAAAATAATATTTTGAAAAAAACAACAACAACAAAACAAATAAAACAGCATAAACAATTATCAATAAAAAAGACAAAATTAAGTGTTATTGGCTAAATGTAGGAATGGCCATTAGAAAACCCAATTTATAAGTATTGAAAATCCCACAGGTTCTATTATCTATGAAAATTATCAGAGGCATCAACAACACTGTTTAACCCTTTCCTCCATATATAAGCCTTTATGGCATGGGCGAACAGTGTAGATCCAGATCAGCGGGCACATCAGTACCTTCTGACTTGGATCTGCACTGTTCACTTTTTGATTTATTAGGTTATTACTGACCAAACAGCAAACAGTGTGGATCCTGATCAGATGACAACAAAGTTTTTCGCATAAATAATGAAAAACAGATATCATTCTCTATCTCAGTTTTGAAAATGTGTATTTCTACCAATTACAGTGTCAAACAGACAAGCCAGCAAAAAAGGAATTGCTTAGCAGTGAACCAACTAGACTTTTCATCAAAACAACCAAGTATACCTGTCTATACAGAACAGAATGTTGATAGATCACATAGTATTTTAGTAGCTAATTTATACCCCCGCCAAAGGCGAGGGGGATATTAGTAATGCCCTTCGTCTGTCCGTCCATCCGTGTGTCCGTCCGAAACAATTTTGTCCGGAGCATAACTCCAAAACTACTTGAGGGATTTTATTCAAACTTCATACACTGACAGAGCACATTGGTAGGTAGTGCAGTGTGCAAGAATAATAACTCTACCCTACCTGGCCTATTTTTAGAGTTATTAGAGTTATTTTATCAGAATTACTTGATAAATTTTGACAGAGCACATTAGTAGGTAGTGCAGTGTGCAAGAACAATAACTCTACCTTGCCTATTTTCAGATTTATTCCCCTTTATCAGAATTACTTGATAAATTTTGTCCGGAGCATAACTCCAAAACTACTGGAGGGATTTTATTCAAACTTCATACACTGACAGAGCACATTGGTAGGTAGTGCAGTGTGCAAGAACAATAACTCTACTTTGCCTATTTTTAGAGTTATTCCTCTTTATCATATTTACTTGATAAATTTTGTCCGGACCATAACTCCAAAACTACTTGAGGGATTTTATTCAAACTTCATACACTAGCAGAGCACATTGGTAGGTAGTGCACTGTGCAAGAACAATAACTCTAACTTGCCTATTTTTAGAGTTATCCCCCTATATCATATTTACTTGATAAATTTTGTCCAGAGTATAACTCCAAAACTACTTGAGGGATTTTATTCAAACTTCATACACTGACAGAGCACATTGGTAGGTAGTGCAGTGTGCAAGAACAATAACTCTACTTTGCCTACTTTTAGAGTTATTCCCCTTTATCAGAATTACTTGATAAATTTTGTCCGGAGCATAACTCCAAAACTACTTGAGGGATTTTATTCAAACTTCATACACTGACAGAGCACATTGCTAGGTTATGCAGTGTGTAAAAACAATAACTCTATCTTGCCTATTTTTAGGGGTTTTCTTCATACTGCAACAACTTACTTGAAAACTACTCAGCATGACCATAACTATATGGAATTTTAAGGATTTACTCTCCAGGTAAATTATACGAAAGTACAACCTTCAGGAAACTTATTACCGGCGGGGGCATTGACCATGTGTAACATGGCTCTTGTTTTGTTACTTTCTTCAGTACAAGCCCAGGGCACTTAAAATATGGTACAGGGCAACCCTTACAAGGCAGTGATTTTGTCATTTTCTTCAATTTTCTTTTTACCAGTTCTCTCAAATGTAGTCTACAGTATAGCATAAGCTGATATCATAAAGAAAATGAGACATCTGGCATAAACTGAAAACCCAGGGATCTTCAATATTACTGCAAAAGTTGGCAATAATCTGAATAATTTATTGACAAACAGAACCGGCAGATAACAAGAAAATCAACAATACAACAAACAAGTCTGCTGCTACTTGGTGAGAAAAGATCACGTTTCTAGGTGTTATGGTACCTATAGTTACATTGGAATTCTATTCCAAAACACATCATCATTGATCTTCTGGCTGTTATTCAACATGTTGTCTCAGCTTATGCAGTAAAATATATTGGACAAGTCACTTGGCCTTTTGACTTAGAGATGTATTTTCATTGTTTTTGTTGCCATTGCAACAGTATTTTTATTCAACTAAAGAAAAAGAACTATTTTAAGTTATTGATAACTTGACTGTCACATTGAATTTAACCCTGAATTTCAATCGCATGTGCGACCAGTGTAGATCAGGATCAGCTGACACATAATTAAGGGAATCTTGTAAGAGACTTAATAAAGCAGCAATTTAGCTTAAATTGACACAATACTTCTATTCTTTCTTTGACTGTAACATAGCTGAATTAAAGTTTCTTGAAATTGGAATACAGAATTGTTATCAGGACAGATCGGTCATGGGCAGAATGATCTTTCTGCTGAATTTCAGTGTTACAGTCTGATAATTTAACATGACTGTCTGCACTTATTCGGCCTCGAGAACAACAAGGCAATTCCAGTGCTAAAGATTATAAAACCATGATTCGAAATCAGTCTCAAATCTCAAGCATTTGAAATGGCGACTGGTCTAAGTTTTATTATCTAGGGACATGATTGGCTGCAATGACCTGGGCCCAAGATCATAAAACTAAGTTTTGAGATCAGTCTCAAATCTCAAGCATCTGATTGGCTGAAATGGCAACCAGTCGCCATTTCAGCCAATCAGATTCTTGAGATTTGAGAATAATCTCCTGATTTAGTTTTATGATCTTGTGCCCCAGCCTTGAGAAAAACAAGACAATTCTAGGCTGCAAAAAACAAGAATTCTCTAAACAGAACAGTATGTAGACTATGCCAGAAGCCGCCAAATAGCTATCACTCATATCAAAACCACCATTTCCAATCTTTGTAATAGATGAAATGAAAAACAATGCAACAACTGTTATAAGATTGAAACACTTGTAACTATATTTGGTGATAATGATGTTTCTGTTGCTAAAAATCAATGAGATACAGACTGATTTAGCTATACTTATGCTCTGAACTCAATTAGATCAGGGCAGTGCCTGCTGGAACATATGGTATGCTGTAAAAAAAATCAAGTAATTTACTTTGTTTCGTGGAAAAACCTTAAATAATGTGATTGGCTTTACTATCTTTAGATTCATTCACAAATAATAACATGTTTGTCTGTTCAATGTTTCTCCTTTTAGCTCTGGTTACAACTTCACACGGTCACAGTGTATGCCCCGGTGCATCCTGGTAATTTGTAGCCAGTGAACGGGGATGAACCGGCAACATTTGTAAAGCCTAGTTCATATTGCCCCGGTATACAGCCCTGGTGGTTCCCAGTTTGGACATTAATATAAAATCATGGTTTAAATTCCGCTTCCAAAGTTGAATAGGCATTGTCTGGTTTGCACCGTAGCCATATTGTGGCTCCACTGTTACTTTACCAGCATTCACCACTTGCTTCCGTGCCAAACAGTAGTTCCACTGGCATGTGTCAGGTTAGTACAATGGCTCTCCACCATGAAACACCATGGCCAAACCAGAAAGTCACTGTAACTCCACCTTGGACACAGCCTATGCCAGTTTGCTATGGTTTCACCAGGTGGTCTTACGGTGACGAGACCGATCAAGCTGGAAGAACTAAGGTGATTCCCCAGATCTCCCTGGAATAGGCCGGAATTGGTTTTGCTCCCGGTGAGTCCCAGTCGTATTCAAATTTTAAACACCACTGAGGCCACTCCGGAGTGATTGCCAGTTCAACATGATTTATCCCGATTCAATGTGATTCTTCCCGGAGTCACTTCAGTTCTTGTCCCAGTTGGCCCCGGTGTGGAAACCAGGACCAATGTGAACCAAGCTTTTTATTATAATTTTTTGTTTGTTTTTATAGTTTATGTATTGTTTTCTGTGTGTTTTATAGCTGTTGGTTAGCCTATGTTATGTATCTTTACCAGAAACCTATGCTATTGTTTTCATATATTTGATTGTGTTATAATATGCCCATGTTGTATGTAAGTACCTGGGAGTAATAAAAGAAATGTTCTGTTCTGTTCTGTTTAACACAATACCCACATATCTTAAGGTGCAGGACCAAACAATAGCCAGTCCCAGTTAAGCTAAAAACAGTGACTGACTTGCAGGACCAAACTATAGCTTAAACCTCAATTAAGCTAAAAACAGTGACCGACTTAGTGTGTGGGTGAAATTAACCTTGGAGACACTGAAAATATTACATTAACCTTTATGACATTTTGATGACATTTTGTTGCTATTTCTTTCTAGAATTCCTTAGCTCTAGTGTTTTACTACAACACATTTGCCTATGGTTCTCGAACTGAAATAATTTTAAACAGATCAAATGCTAAAGGGTATCCAATTAACTTCTTATACATCTCTGGTGACATTTATTGTCCCTGAAGAATATAAAGCCCTCATTTGAATGCTCTACATTTTATGTTTGATTACTGTAATCAACTCTTTCCTCACGTTTGTCTAAGACTTGGAAATTACCGAAGCCCTAATTTTGTCTTCTCCGAATTCTTTAATAGTCTTGGCATATTAATTTTCTTGAACTTCTTAGGCTGATCATTCCACAAATTTAACCTTTTCTTCCATAGATACAAGTTAATGGCCTGGGCAAAAAGTGTATATCAAGATCACCTGGCATATCTGTCCAGTCTGATCAGGATCGGCACTGTTAGCTTTTTGATTTATAAGTCTATTTCTGACCAAAAAGTGAACAGTGCAGATGATGATCAGGCCTGAAGGTTATAAAGCTGAGATTGGAAACCAGTCTCAAATCTCAAGTATCTGATTGGCTGAAATGGCGACCAGTCGCCATTTCAGCCAATCAGATGCTTGAGATTTGAGACTGGTTTCCATGCTCAGTTTCATAACCTTGGGCACAGATGGCATGGATGTGCTGGCTGATCTGTATCTACATTTGTCACACATGTATAAAAACAGTAATAATGGAGTAAGAGTTAAAGCCCCATAAAATACAGAAATGTAAATAAACATGATTTCAGAACTTTGGAAACCACAAATTAAAGAACACACAAAAATGAAGTTTTACACAAACATTATATACTCAAATAACTCTATATCAGTTACTCACATATTTTAAGCACAACAAAATTGTCTTGTTTGTTGCTTTTTTGGAAAAGGTTGTCTAACCCTTTCCTCCGTATAAATTATACACCTGTATGGCATTGGTGAACAGTGTAGATCCTGATCAGATGGCACAGATGTGCTAGCTGATCAGGACCTACACTGTTTAGTTTTTTATTTCTTATGTTATCTCTGACCAAAAAGCAAACAGTGCAGATCCTAATCAGAGGGCATGTATGTGCCAGATGATCTGGATGTACACTGTTGGCTCCTGCGATAGAAGACGTATATATGTAGGAAAGGGTTAATCCCTTACATGAATACAGTTTATTATATGAAAATATAGCGGGATTCTGGGTTCAAAACAAACAAAACCACAGGAGTTCCACTAAAAAAGCTGTGTCAGATAGTCAATATTGCAGGGGGATATCCCTCCATCTCTCTTACCAAGTGCATTGCTTGGTTTACTGCATAACACTTTAATGTGCCATTAACTTTTTTAGTTTGTGAACATAATTTTGTGCTAAAATAATTCAATTACAAAGTTATTTTAATGGATTTGACAAAATCAGTAAGATCTAACAAATGATGTTTACAAAGCTAAACATGTTTTTTTTAACAATTTAAAATCAATCTTTTCTTAAAAGGCCATAACTGAAAAAATGTGAGCGAAAGTTCTTTAAGTAGAAAGCAGTCGGGACAATTCTTTGGGAAACCCTATTCATAACATTCATTCAAAATCAACAAACCAATACGGCACATAAATTTGTCTTATAATTTCTAGTCTATACAGACCGAAATACAGAGCAGGAATGCAAATAAATGTAAAGGTTGATAAAAATTTTATTGAAAATCATCAAAGGAAAGAGCAAATATTCAATTTCATTTTTAAAGCTGTAGAATAATGGCATATGACTTGCTGTTTAACATAAACAGTAAGTGGCATACTATCAGTAGTGGCAGCATGCATGAGAATTTCATTACTACAGCAGACGGACAGATATACAGGTGCACATTTAATAAACTGTCAGGTACAGTCCTTATGGCATTAGACTTGCTGTTTAACATAAACAGCAAGTGGCAGACAGACAGATGTACAGGTGCACATTTAATAAACCCTCAGGTAGAGTACTTATGGCATATGACTTGCTGTTTAACATAAACAGCAATTGGCAGACAGACAGATGTACAGGTGCACATTTAATAAACCGTCAGGTAGAGTCCTAATGGCATATGACTTGCTGTTTAACATAAACAGCAAGTGGCAGACAGACAGATATAAAGGTGCACATTTAATAAAACGTCAGGTAGAGTCCTTATGGCATATGACTTGCTGTTTAACATAAACAGCAAGTGGCATACTGCCAGCATTGGCAGCATGCATGAGAATTTCATTACTACAGCAGATGGACAGATATACAGGTGCACATTTAATAAACCATCAGGTAGAGTCCTAATGGCATATGACTTGCTGTTTAACATAAACAGCAAGTGGCATACTGCCAGCATTGGCAGCCTGCATGAGAATTTCATTACTACAGCAGATGGACAGATATACAGGTGCTCATTTAATAAACTGTCAGGTAGAGTCCTCATTCATGTTGCCATGTACAGCTGCTTTTTTATGCAGTTGATATATTCTTAGTTTTGTAGTTTTGTGTCTAATGTGTACATTTTTCAAAGTAATAAGCAATACTAACATGTGAAAGGGGCATAACCCAAAATTTAGTCAATCAGAAGCAGTCATTCGCATTGTCAGGTATAGCATTGTTCCATAGATGATAGTTTAATTCCATTAGTCATTAAGAAAGGGAATAACTCAAAAATTGATCAGTCAAGAGTGATTTTTCTTTAAAAAGTTAAAAAAAGCTTTGGTGATGTCTGCAAAACATTTTATGTTTTCTGTCAATAGTACCAATATTTTCAAAGTTTAATGACATTAATTTGCAGGTTAAAAGGGTCATAGCTAAAAGTATTTGATCAGAAGTAATCATACTTGTCATGTCTGTTATAGATATGTTAATATTCCATGTTTCATTTCAACAGTACAAAAACTTTTAAAGTTGTAAAGCCCATTTTACAGTGTGCTGGTGTATGCCGTAGTGCATCCCGGTAATTTGTAGCAGGTGGACTGGGATGAATTGTGAAGCCTGGTTCACATTGCCCTGGTATACAGCCCCGATGGATCCTGGCTTGGAAACTAATATAAAACCATGTTTTAAATATTGCCACCGAAGTTAAATCGAAATTCACCGGCTTGCACTGTAGCCATACCGTGGCTCCACCGTTACTTTACCAGCATTCACCGGCTGCTACTGTGCCAAACTTTAATTCGACTGACATGAGTCAGGGCTATGTCGGCTCTCCTCCGTGACACACTGTGGCCAAACCTGGATGTAATCATTTCTCCATCTTGGACACAGCCAATGCCAGTTTGCTATGGTATCAACGGGTGTTCTAACAGTGGCGTGATGGATAATGGCAGAAGAGCTATGGTGATGCCCTGGATCTTCCCGGAATAAGCCGGCATTAGTTTCAGTCCTTTTATTTTAAACACCACTAGTTGGCCCATGTGTCCAAACCAGGGCTATATACTGGGACATTGTGAAGCAGGCTTAAGCAACAGTATTACGTTTCTGGTTATAGATCTCTGTCTAACAGACACTGTTTGTGACAACCACTGGTCTGTCAGCTACTGATACTGTCTGCCATTCAATTTCGGGCATTGTCTGCTACACTGACAGAATTATCCCTTCACTTCATAAATATGCCTTTTATTGCATGGGCAAACAGTGTAGATCCAGATCAGCCAGAACACCTGTGCAGTTTGATCAGGATCTGCACTGTTCACTTTTTAGCCAAAAAAACCCCTAATAAATCAAAAAGCAAACAGTGTAGATCCTTATCAGACATCATAGAATGTGCTGGTTAATCTCCATCCACACTGTTCACCAATGCAATGAAGGTGTATCTATGAAGTAAAGGGTTTTATGACTTTTAGAGCATGAGCAAACTGAGGAGATCCACAATAGCTGGCACATCCAATACAAATGATCTGGATCTACACTGTTCACCCACTACATATAGTAATAGTTATATAAGCTACTATTTATCTTTCGTATAAAAATAAAAATACCAAAATCATTAATACAAGTAATAGATCCTGGAATACAGATAAATTCACGCTTAAAAGTGTGTTTTGTCTGCCTACTAGATCCGAAGATTAACCTTGCTGTACTGAATGACTGTTTAAAATCTTACTGTATTCTGCTTTTAAAAATACTAAATAACAATACCCCTATTTATATATATATATATAATTATGAAGTTACATATGAAGTAGCCATCAGACGCCCAATTCCTGTATTCCCACGCAATACTTTATTTGTTATGTATAGCAATTGAGATGTAATTTAACCCTTTCCTGTATAGATTCACCTTTATTGCTAGGGTGAACAGTTTAGATCCAGATCAGCCGGCACATCCATGCCTTCTGATCAGGATCTAAACTGTTCACTATTTGATTAATGAGGTTATTTATGACCAAAATGCGACCAGTGCAGATCCTGATCAGACGGCACGGATGTGCCGGCTGATCTGGATCTACACTGGTTGCACAAGCATAAAAATGCATATATATCAAGGAAAGGGTTAATCTATAAGCTGAATCTGGTTTGAGATTATTTTCAGCAGAATTCTGTTTCAACCCTTTACTCCATAGATGCACATTGATTGTGTGGGCAAACAGTGTGGATCAGTGTAGATCCATATCAGCAGGCACATACTTGCTATCTGATCAGCATCTACTTTGTTCGCTTCTAGAATCATTAAAAATATGTCTGATCAAGGTACAAACTGTGTAAATCTAGATCAGATGGCACTAATGTGCTGACTGATCTGGATCTACACTGGTTGCACATATGTTAAAAAGTGTATATATGGAGTAAAGGGTTAAGTTATTTAGGCACAATGGATTATCTTTTATTTATTTTAAATATAATAATATATATCTGTACATATAATAAAACTTTTACAACACTAACAGAAATTTAAACAGAGGAATGGTGTAGCTGTACATCAGGTTAATGATCACCTCGAAGGCATAAGATATATATATTTTTTTAAACACTTCAATCCATATAGGTTTTATTACATACATCTGCGAACAAATGCATCAGCCTACCTGGATCTACACTGTTTGCCATAGATAACAATCGTATCCCAATATCCCATGGGGTAAAGGATTAAAGAAACTAATCCTGAATTATGACTGCGTTTTAAGCTGCATTTTCAATAATTTTAAAATTCAAATAGAATAAAATTCTTTTATTAAAAAAGTCTTAACGTTTTTTAATGATAAACAGACATTTTACTGTATTTTATGAGCAATATGTCAAAAGAAATCTTGACATTTTATAAATGATAAAAAAGGTCACTTGTTTTCTTTAACATGTAATTGGTTTTATAGTTTTATCTTATTTCATACATCAACATCTGTTTAGGCAAATATGCATGCATGCACCTACAAGCACACAACAAATGAAGTGGTATTGCACAAACATAAATCAAACAGGTGTCAAATGCAGTAGCTGATCTTTAACAAAAATGAAGGTGCATTAACGTTTATATGACAGGCCGTCACGACCATCATAAATTCATCAACAGATAATAGGCAATACTGTGCTTATATATGATAGATGTGACAATCCCCATTTGCCATAATTGCATGGTTCAAAACTCGGTGAAAACTGGCATTAACACCAGACAGAATAAATTTATTTCTGTCCCCCCCCCCCCCTTTACTCCATGGGATATAAGTGATATCTATACGGCAGACAGTGTAGATCGAGTCTTTGCATTTGTGCTGCATCATCTGGATCAAAATTGTTTGCTTCTTGTCAAAAAATAACTTAATAAATCCTGATCAGAGATCCAATTCATTCAATCTAATGAATCAAAAGTGATCATCCCGATCAGAATGGATAATGTGATACTGATAAAAATATGTTGCGTCCTTTTGTTTAACCCTTTCCACCATAAATACGCATGTTAACGCATGTGCAACCAGCGTAGATCCGGATCAGCCGAAACACCCATGCCGTCTGATCAGGATCTGCACTGGTCGGTTTTTTTGGTCAGAAATAACCTAATTAATCAAATAGCGAAGAGTGCAGATCCTGATCAGACAGCAGATTTGCCCGCTGATCTGCATCAACACTATTCGCCGATGCAATAAAGGTGTATATTATGGAGGAAAGGATTAAAGACTTCGGTAATTTTATTTGATGGTCAATGAAATGTGGGGGGTTGGGCATGAGGAAAGTAAGATGAGTATCGTAAAACAGCTGTTACTGTATTCACTGAAGTGTTGCAGTTTGCTAAATATGTAAGCGTAATAGATAATGATTTTACAGTTGAATGAACTAGAATTATCACTGAAAGTGATTAAATACCCCCACATGTATGCTTGATAATTGAACTGGGAATGCTTCGAATCAATGGCATAATGTGCCCCACTTTCAATCCAGTGTCGTCTTCACAGTAGCCACATATTCAGCAAGTTTCATCACAATATCTCATTCCTTCTAAATTTATTGAGCAGAAATGGTTTAAATATGTTAGTAACAGTGGCCTTTATCTAACTTTTATCTAAGAACT
Source organism: Corbicula japonica (assembly GCA_038501625.1). NCBI lineage: Eukaryota > Metazoa > Mollusca > Bivalvia > Venerida > Cyrenidae > Corbicula > Corbicula japonica. The sequence goes on from JAZAYU010000007.1 coordinate 5,809,058, forward strand.
GTGTGCCAAACATTGTTTATGAGAAATCATCCAGAAACCATTTTTCTATTTTTAGTAACAGTGACCTTGACCCCATCAGGCCCAATTGCAATACCAAGTTTCGTCTTCACAGACACTACCTATATAGAAATTTTCATCACAATATCTCATTCTGAACCAAAGTTATTGAGCATACAGTTTATTTTCTATTTTTAGTAACAGTGACCTTGACCCCACAGGCCTTGAATCCCAAAAGTCATCTTCACAAAAACCATCAATACACCAAATTTCATTTAAGAATCTCATTCCAAGCTATAGTTACTGAGTGGAAACGAAGTTTTGAAGTTTAAATAACAGTGACCTTGACCTTGAACCCACAGGCCCCAAAGTCAAACCTAATCTTTATCTTGTTATGTTACATCTGTGTCCCAAAAAATAATTAAATCTATGAAGTATTTCATGAGTTATCATCCGGAAACCATTTTTCTATTTTTAGTAACAGTGACCTTGACACTGATCCCACCAGCCCCAAAATCGAACTTGACCTGTATCTTATGACGATATACCTGTGTACCAAAAATTATTTAATTCTGTCAAGCCTTTCATGAGTTATCATCTGGAAACGAAGAATCTGACCGACCAACCGACTGACAGACCGACAGACCGACCGACCGACCGACCGACCGACCGACAAGCTCACTCCTTTATACCCCCTCAAACTTCGTTTGTGGGGGTATAAAAAACATTTTAACAATCTCGTAAATACAGGCCTTGTGTATAATTGCTAGATGTACTGTTTTAAGTACAGTTGCACGTGAAAAGCATGTATCATCATTATACAGTATAAATTAAATAGGCTGTATCTTTCCCTTTAACAAAATGTTACCATAATTATTAAAAGTCAAGCCTGTCTAAAGCAGCCACCCTTAGGGAGTGACAAAAAGTGGCCTCTGAAGACAGGTGGCTATTAAAGACAGTAAAAAAATTATAACAAAATGTCAGTTTAAGTCATATTCAAACTGACTGTTTAAAGCAAATGGTTGCTATTCGCAGGTGGCTGCTAAGGCAGGTTTTACTGTATTTGTAAAACTGTGTCTGACCTGAAATAAAAAAGTTTATTTCTCTCTCGATATTTGAAACTTCTTTTAACGGCAGTGTAATGACGACTGTAGACTGTCCTTAAGCCTACAATAAAACACATACAGTCAGGATACTCCATAGATACCACTTACATTTGGACATATCTAAATTGGGAAACACCTTAGGGAAAAGGTTTATTTGGTGATATTGACTTTGGCAATGTCTGCTTAATTTATTACAGTAAAACCCCGCTAATGAGACCACTTGGCAGTCTGAAAAAAAGTGGTCTTAATAGCGGGGTGGTCTCAATATAGGGGTGGGACCATAAGATGATCAAAAAGCTGGCAAGGGGCAGAGGACAGAAGGACAGAGATATCTTTATTAAGTGGTCAGTATTTTTGAAAGCATTTTAACAAAATCATCATCATTATCATAATAATCTTTCAGTCCTCATATAATTTAATTTATTTTTTAATAAAAAAATGTCGTCGAAGAAAATATTTATTTGCTTGATCGATCTGTACCTGAGATTTGCCAATGACAAATTTCTCTGCCACCTTGCGTTGGCTTTGACCTGAACTTTCTTTGATTAGCTGCACTTTCTCAGTAAGAGAAAGTTCTCTACGAGGTTTCGACATTTTGCGCTTTTCTATTCTTATATTATTTAAAAATCGTTATTTACTGATCAAACAGATGCAATAATTATAAAATGATCTGTAAAGTCAACCCATCTTTAAAATCGACGTCGATTTACTCAATAAAAAAAACAGTAAATCATACAATTAAATAACTTACTGCAAATAAGTGTCAATTAGCGTAAATCAATGCAACAGACAATGGATTAATCTCTTGTCAAAACATCCTCATTATCGATTTTCGCAGTTTAACGAATGCCGCAAAGCGTTGTTTTGTTTATGTCGTAAATTGATAGGTATAAAGAAGAGACGCGCGACCAAACACGCGACCAAACCGTGATATGCATGGTTGGATTATCGGGGTTAATTTATGCATATTTCGACAGTTTCGGACTGTTTTAAGTGGTCGCATTACGGAATAGCGGGGTGCCCGTAATATCGGGGGTTCCGACCATTGAAATATATAGCAAAAAAATCGGGTCTTTCAAAAAGTGCCCATAATAGCGAGGTGGTCTCATTTTCGGGGTGGTCGTAAGGCGGGGTTTTACTGTACATCATTTAAAGGATTGACGTCACTTTTTTGAAGACACTTTGTCCTGTGCCATGCCGTGATTACAACAAAATAAAGTGCGATCTCATTCTGACCATGCTAATATCCAATGTAGGGTGAAGTAACTGTCATATTTCCACAAGCCTCAATTATAACCCTTTCTTCCATAGACACACCTTTATTTGTCGTTTGATCAGTATCTGCACTGTTTGATATTTGATTTTTTAGGTTTTTCATGATCAAAAAGCGACCAGTGAAGATCCTGATCAGACAGCACAGATGTTCTGACTGATCTGGATCTATACTGGTCACACATGCGTAAAAATTCGTATTTATGGAGGAAAGTGTTAAATGTTTAATATTCAATATGTGTATCTTGGATGACTGTGAGGTAAAGATGACAAAAATCTGTCAACAAGGGTGAACTCAGATTTTGGGGTGAACTCTGCAGAACAAGGCTCTGCCTAGGTCACGCCAAATCTGTTCACCCATGGTAACAGATTTTTCTATCTTTACTGAATGCCTCATGAAAGATACTTTTTCTTGCATGCCTTTTACTGTTCATAACATTTGTGAGTATGCACACAATCTAAATTTCGTTTTCTTACGCTAGAACGCTAGAACATCGATGTTAACACAAACTTTTTGTTTGCTTATATGATCTTCAGGATTGTGAATGGATGCAAATGCTTTTACCTGTTAAATTCATGTTTGTTTATCTTTTGAGTTGTGTGCTTTTCAATAAAAATGCAACATATTATTCAGAATAGTGTTTGCAATTATAAGGTCAAATTGTTATTTAAAAAAAATATTCTATAATTAGAAACACTCCTTTCTGTTATAATGAAGGAGCATGTTTGCAATACCTTAAACATTGTCTATAAATAATGGTTGTTTACCTATCAATGAACATGTGTGACATTTGATAATAAATACATATTTGTTTTAGTGAAGTACTTTGTATAACTAAAGTGGAACTGCAATAACTGGAAACGTGATAACCAAATGATGGTTTAATTCAACCTCTGCTGCTGGTCATGTCAGTTTAACTTATATATTTAATTTAAAAAAGATGTGATTACTGGAAACGTAATAACTTGAAATTTTTAATAACTTGGAGATATAAATAAGTCCCTTGAATATTGAATCAGCACAATTTGAATGTGCTAATTCAAAGTACAATCATGTATTATAACTATATTTTACACTTCCTCCGAAAACATCTGGAGTCTTTTGTTTTTTGCCAACTTGTCAAAAAAAGTTGTTTTGGCATGTCATTGTAATAATATGAATGTGAAGCAAAGGAGTTTCATTTTTTTAGAGAAAGACATTCAATACATCAGTTATCTAATCAACATGATCTTAACGATCAATTGTTATCCAATGAACATGCTCTCAACAAACACTAATTATCCAATAAAAATGATCTCAACAAATAATTATTATCAAATAAACATGATCTCAACAAACAATTATTATCCAACAGACATGATCTCAACAAACAATTATTATCAAATAAACATGATCTCAACAAACAATTATTATCCAACAAACATGATCTCAACAAACAATTATTATAGGATAAAAATGATCTTAACAAACAATTATTATAGGATAAAAATGATCTCAACAAACACTTATTATCCAATAAAAATGATCTCAACAAATAATTATTATCAAATAAACATGATCTCAACAAACAATTATTATCCAACAGACATGATCTCAACAAACAATTATTATCAAATAAACATGATCTCAACAAACAACTAGAACTGCTTTTGGGAAAAGCACATGTCTCCCACAAAGGCATCATCTTTGATGATGCACAGGATAAAACTGGTGAAGTGAATATAAAGATGGCAATTTATTAAAAGGGCATACGGAAGTTCTGTGCAATATTAGTCATAAACAATGTCACAAATTTTTGGAGGATCAGGAAAAACATAAGCGACAGCAAGTGAAGATTTTTTTTTTAAACAATTCAAGGGCCATAATCCTGAAGTGCCTCAAGCAATATCGATGACTTTATAGCCTGGTTAAGATATTATAGCCATCAACATTTTGATAAACTTTGATGAAGATACAATGAAAACTATCTGACTTTGAGAGATGAACCAGGTTAGTGACATGTTTAAAAGGCTAATTTCGGATAAATCAAAGGGCCATAAATCTGATATGCCTGGTGCAAAGTGGCTGGTTTTCGAACTTGGCCAAGATATTAAGGCCACACACATTATCATAATGTTAATTGAAAATCAGTTGATGAATATTTCAGTTACATAGCAGACAAGGCTTAAACAGCCAATTTTGGATAATTCAAGGGCCATAAATCCGACATGACTGGGGCAATACGGCTGGTTATCGAACTTGGCCGAGATATTATGGCCACAAACATTTTCATAAAGTATGGTGAAGATCAGATGATAACTGTTCAAGTTACAGAGTGGACAAGCCTCAAACAACTTATTTTTGATAATTCAAGGGCAATAATTCTGAGATTCCTTGGGCAATATGGCTGGTTATCGAACTTGATCGAGATATTATGGCCACTAACATTTTGATGAAGTTTGGTGATGATCCGATGAAAACTGTTTGACTTAGAGAGCGGACAAAAAAAAAAAAAAAAAAAAAAGAATTTAACAGTATGCCATTCGGTCTCACTCAAGCACCTTTTAAGTTTCAAAATGACCAAAAGGGCCATAATTCTGAGATTCCTTGGGCAATATGGCTGGTTATCGAACTTGATCGAGATATTATGGCCACTAACATTTTGATGAAGTTTGGTGATGATCCGATGAAAACTGTTTGACTTAGAGAGCGGACAAGTGTGACAGACGGACGGATTTAACAGTATGCCATTCGGTCTCACTCAAGCACCTTTTAAGTTTCAAAATGACCAAAAGGGCCATAATTCTGAGATTCCTTGGGCAATATGGCTGGTTATCGAACTTGATCGAGATATTATGGCCACTAACATTTTGATGAAGTTTGGTGATGATCCGATGAAAACTGTTTGACTTAGAGAGCGGACAAGTGTGACAGACGGACGGACAGACAGACAGACAGACAGACAGACAGACAGACAGACAGGAGCAAATCAAAATGTCTCCCACACCACTACGTGGTGGGAGACATAATTATTATCCAACAAACATGATCTCAACAAACAATTATTATCTAATAAAAATGATCTTAACAAACAATTATTTTAGGATAAAAATGATCTCAACAAACACTTATTATCCAATAAACATGATCTCAACAAATAATTATTATCGGATAAATGTGATCTCAACAAACAATTATTATCCAATAAACATGATCTTAACCAACAATTATTTTCCAAGTACATGATCTCAACAAACAATTATTTTCCAATAAACATGATCAGAAAAAAAAACAACAATCAATCATTAAATAAACTTGATATCAACAAAACCATTATTATCCAATAAACATGACAAGGTTTACAAGTTTACTGTGATAATAATCAATTAACCAATAAACATCATCTCATCAAAACAATCAATTATCTAATAAACATCATCTTAACACTAGAACTCCGCGAGTTTTATGTGTCGCCTGACGAAATTTTTGCTGGTCAACATAAAAAATGTAAATGAGTGTTTTATAAGCAAGTAATAACACTAAGTTCACTTATAAAATAACAAACATGCACAACAAGTTATGCCCTTCGCAAGAAATGCTCTATAAAGTCAATCAAAGGGGAATAATTTAACAACATTAATGGGACAAAATATGAGCAATATTGTCGGAAAGCATACTTAACACTGGCACCTTATACTGCAATCCACACAGGCCCTTTCAGTCATTGTGTAGAAACATGCATACCAAATTTGGAGTCATTTAAACATAATTATGGTGACATTGTTACGCTCCGGACATGAAATGCTCTAAAAACATCAAAGGTGTTTAATTCAAAAACAGAACAAGGTACAGTTCCAGTTCTTGTACATTGCACTTCAAGTTATTGCAAGAAAAATTCATACCAAGTTTGGAGTCATTTGAACTATAAAAATCAATCAAAGGGGAATAACTAAAAAACGAAAGAAGGTAGAGTTACCTTTCTTGTGCACTGCACTTCAAGTCATTGCCAGAAATATGCATAACCAAGTTTGGAGTCATTTGGACCTACAGTGACAAATTTAGGCTCCGGACAAGGAAATCCAGACGCAGCCGACAATAGAAACATGCATACCAAGTTTGGAGTCAGAAAAACAGAGTATTGGTGACACTTAGGTTTAATCATTCACAATATTGTGCAAAAGAGATATCAGTATTTAGGTCTTAGATATCTGAAAAAGGATATAGGTTTGAAATACATGATTGTATAATTTTTATTCCCACCCAGATATCCTATGTATGCATAACACATCCTTTAAGACTAACAAAAGCATATTGCTGTCAAGATAAACAAGAGGGTCCAAGGGACCCTGGGTCGCTCACCTGCGAACATCTGTTCAATGGTTCGGACAAAAATTAAGACCACTAGAGTGCGTACAAACTTTTTCTATAATTTGACCTAGTGACCTAGATTTCAAGGTCACATGACCCAGTTTCGAACTTGACCAAGATATCATCGAGATAAACATTCTGACCAAGTTTGAAGAAGATCACATCAAAATTAAGACCGCTAGAGTGCGGACAAGCTTTTTCTACAATTAGACCTAGTGACCTAAATTTCAAGGTTACATGACTCAGTTTCGAACATGACCTAGATATTATTGGAATAAACATTCTGACCAAGTTTGAAGAAGATCTGACAATAATTATGACCACTAGAGTGCTAACAAGCTTTTTCTATAATTTGACCTAGTGACCTAAATTTCAAAGTCACATGACCCAGTTTCGAACTTGACCTAGATATCATTGGGATAAACATTCTGACCAAGTTTGAAGAAGATTAGACTAAAATTACGACCACTTGAGTGCGGACAAGCTTTTTCTATAATTTGACCTAGTGACCTAGATTTCAAGGTCACATGATCCAGTTTCAAACTAGACCTAGATATCATTGGAATAAACATTCTGACCAAGTTTAAAAAAGAACGGACCAAAATTACAACCGCTAGAGTGCAGACTAGCTTTCTTTTAATTTGACCTAGTGACCTAGTTCTAAGGGTCACATGACCCAGTTACGAACTTGAACTAGATATCATTAAGACAAACATTCTGTTCAAGTTTAAAGAAGATTGCACTAAAATTAAGACTGCTAGATTGCGGACAAGCTTTTCTATAATTTGACCCAGTGACCTAGATTTCAAGGTCATATGACCCAGTTTCGAACCTGACCTAGATATCATTGAGATAAACATTCTGACCAAGTTTGAAGAAGATCGCATCAAAATTTAGACCGCTTGAGTGCAGACAAGCTTTTTCTATAATTTGACCTAGTGACCTAATTTTTTAAGGTTACATGACCCAGTTTCGAACATGACCTAGATATTATTGGGATAAACATTCTGACCAAGTTTGAAGAAGATCTGACCAAAAATACGACCACTAGAGTGCGGACAAGCTTTTTCTATAATTTAAACTAGTGACCTAGATTTCAAGGTCACATGACCCAGTTTCGAACTTGACCTAGATATTATTGGGATAAACATTCTGACCAAGTTTGAAGAAGATCGGACCAAAATTACGACCACTAGAGTGCGGACAAGCTTTTTCTATAATTTGACCTAGTGACCTAGATTTCAAGGTCACATGACCCAGTTTCCAACTTGACCTAGATATCATTGGGATTAACATTCTGACCAAGTTTAAAGAAGAACGGACCAAAATTACAACCGCTAGAGTGCAGACAAGCTTTTCCTTTAATTTGACCTAGTGACCTAGTTTTAAGGGTCACATGACCCAGTAACGAACTTGACCTAGATATCATTAAGATAAACATTCTGACCAAGTTTAAAGAAGATTGCACCAAAATTACGACCACTAGAGTGCGGACAAGCTTTTTCTATAATTTGACCTATTGACCTAGATTTCAAGGTCACATGACCCAGTTTTGAACTTGACCTAGATATTATTGGGATAAACATTCTGACCAAGTTTGAAGAAGATCGGACCAAAATTACGACTACTAGAGTGCGGACAAGCTTTTTCTATAATTTGACCTAGTGACCTAGATTTCAAAGTCACATGACCCAGTTTCGAACTTGACCTAGATATCATTGGGATAAACATTCTGACCAAGTTTAAAGAAGAACGGATCAAAATTACAACCGCTAGAGTGCAGACAAGCTTTTTCTTCAATTTGACCTAGTGACCTAGTTTTAAGGGTCACATGACCCAGTTTCGAACTTGACCTAGATATCATTGAGATAAACATTCTGACCAAGTTTGAAGAAGATTGGACCAAAATTCTGTCCGCTAGAGTGCAGACAACAATTGTGAATGGACGGACGGACGGACGACGGACGAACCCCCCTCACAAAAGCTCACCCTGTCACTATGTGACAGGTGAGCTAATAAAAAAGGCAGGTCAAGATTAATAAAATAATTACTGCACTCTGACCTGTTGGACCAAAGATAAAACTTGGGCTGGTTTTCAAAAACAATGCCACAAATACTTATGGAAAAAAGTCTTGTCCAGTATAGTTTTAGTTAATGTCTTTTAAACTTGTGAAATTAAGACCTTGAAATTTTGCCTACTTTATATGGCCTGTATTTAAAACCAGTTTCTGAATTTTGTCGACTCGTCTAAATGCATTTGAGTCCTCTTTCCATTGATACCAAATTTATGAGCGTGCAATAAAAACAATACAGATATTGTTGTTTTTGTAGACCAGACTGATCTGACTTTAACTCAATAAAATATATACTGACTGCCAATCAGGGATTCTAAAATTTTAAAATCCCAATCGGACATTGGCGCCAAAATTGACATTTCGCCGACTTCCAGTTCGCACGAACAGCGACTTCCGGTCCGCATGAACAGCGACTTCCGGTTCCCGCATTCAGCTTATTTCACTCTCCCGACCCCCACTCCATTTCTCTTTTCCGGCATATTTTCTCGTCGGCGATATTCTACAACCTCTCAACAGATTAATGGTTTTTGAGCTGTAGACCGAAAAATTGTTTGATCGATTTATAAGAACAGCACGGGACGTTTGAAGTTTACGGCGATCGGTGTCTTTGTTGTAATACACAAGCATTCTATGCATTTAAAACGTGATGTAATGGTTCAAAACAGTTATCTTCAGCAGTGTTCATAGCGATTGTGAAGTGGATTATTTAGTTATTAAAATTTTTTTATCTTTTCCTTACCGGGTGTAGTAATTTTTTGAATCTACAAACTTAAAAGAGTCTGCGTATGCAACATTACTCAGAGTCGGAAATAAATGTTGATTACATAGATTTTTGTAAATTTGAAATTTATTTGAATCCTTATATGCGTAAGTAAGCAAGCCAGTCACTTGAATTTTTTTCACATTTATGTATATATTCATTTGATCCATTTCAAATTTGTTGTGAAATGCTAACAGTTCAAGTAAAATTCTCATGATATAAGTTTTCTTAAAATTTAATAAAGAGCAATTTTCGGTCGTCGGTCTTTTAGAATTATGGACATATCGGACTAACATGTCTGTCAATTAAATGCAAACTGTTTTATTGTTAACTTTAATTAATACAACCATTTGTATTGCTATCTTAAATTCTGACGTCAAACAGCCTTTGACTGGCGCAGTCCCTTTTTGGAAATTAAATAACCCGCTCGTTGTTAAAATGAGATCGACCACATCCCGTTTCATCTATGCCGCAGGCTATTCACAGAACGTGTAGTCGTGGTAGTTACTACCATGGTAGCAGACTTGTGAAGTTGCAAATTGACAGGTTTAAAGCTGATTAAGCTGTGAAAAAATGTACATGTAGGTAATTTTGTAACAGTTTTCAGGCCAATATTCATGACCGATTTTTTAACCAATTTTGAAATTTTAATCGGACATTCTTCCTGAAAATCAGTCAATGACCGGCCTGCCGATAATTTTAGAATCCCTGCTGCCAATAAAGTTACCACTTTTATAGTGGATTTTAACCTAAATTCCTCCACATATATGCATTTTTATATGTGTGTGACCAGTGTAGATCCAGATCAACCGGCAAATCCGTGCCGTCTGATCAGGATCTGCACTTGTTGATTTTTGGTCAGAAATAACCGAATAAATCAAATAGTGAACAGTGTAGATCCTGTCAGATGGCAGGGATGTGCTGGCTGATCTGGATCTCAACTGTTCCCCCATGCTATAAAGGTGTGTATATGGAGGAAAGGGTTAATTGGACCAATCACTAGGACACAGTAGCACTGGTACAAATTTCAGATATTTTACAGTTCCCTTCTGCACCATTCCGTCACAAACTAGTTAACTTTATAAAGCAACACAAACAACAAATAACATTTGATAGTCGTATGACAAGCACTTGAGAGGCGCAACATGTGCATACAACAAACAATAGTACAAAACCATCAATCTTAACACAGAAATGACATTGCCAATTTTTCTTACTTGAATAACATTTCTTGTTGATATTAATCTTAATCAAATGACATATAAAATCTATCAAAATTGTATGACCGTCCAGTTACACCTTGCAAAGCTGAATGACCACATTACACATTATGCTCTGAAAACCCATGCGCTATGACATATAGCGCGCAAAATCACCTGTCTGCGACTTACTTATACCGAAGGGAAAATAGTTTTCTTTTAATTCGTAAACTCAAACTCAGAAAACTATATTTGTATAAGGCTATTTCTGCCTTTACATATTAAATCCCAAAATTCCATAGAAATGGTGATATCAACAGGGAAAAACTACACTAGAGCTTATGGGAAAATATTTTAAAGTTGTCATAAATTTTCTTCACGTCTTTGAGGACTGAATTTACTAAGAAGTAAAAAGGTTGCTATGTTTTATTGTCAGAAAGACTTCTGTTCAGTAGGTCAAAATTTTAAAATGTTTCTGCGGACAATTGCAGGAAATCTTGCACAAAACTGGAAAATTAATAGGCTTAAGGGTGACAACAATGAAAGTGTGTTCCTTATCTTTGATATAAGAGCTTGTATCTAATTCTGTCACAAGTTACAAGTTAATTTCTTAAGTCAATCATATTACCTCAATCACTTTGAGATAGAAGTAATTAGAAGAGTGATAACTTTCTATTAAATTTCAGTGAATATACCCTCTTAAGTCGTCTTTCTCTATTCAACTCAAAACAAGCAAGAAATGAGTTTTGTCATATTCAAAGGGAAAAAACCCCATCTCAAATGATTATTTTTCAAAGGGAGACCAGTAATTTTAAATTGTTTCAAACTGTCATCAATAGATTGTTTCCCTTGTACCAATAATGAGTTGAATATTTAGCCCATTGTTATTTTAATGCAATGGGTTGATGATGCAATTACTTTATAATCATTAATATTTGTTGAGTATTTTATTTTCATGGATTTTGCATGGAGAGCAATTTTCATGGATTTTGCATGGAGAGCAATCCACGAATTTAAAACCACCACGAAATAGAGAACCCATTAAAATGGTGTTTCATGGAAAACCAGACAACAGAGCACAGCAACTCAGTAAAACAGCAAGAGATAGCCAAATTTGAAAAAAAGCACAGGCTTTAGGCAAGATGCTAGCCTAAGTGTATGACAGAGCACACCAACCCTGTAATTGGGCAAGGAACAAGAGCTGTCTGAGAAGACCACTCACTCGACTATTTGATTGATTTGAAAGAAATGCAATTTAAAGATTAAAAGAACAACATTTATGGCCAAACATTCATGTAGAATTGGGAAAAATATTGCATAAAAGCTTTAACACAAAATCATAGTGTTAAAGGAGAATAACTTTTAAATAACTGTAGCAGAGTTATGGGTCTTGTAAATTGTGGTAAAGATTACGATATGGACTATATATTCTAAGTTTCAAGGGGATATCTCATTAAGTTTCAAAGTTATGGAACAAGGGCATATTTTGGTTAATGCAAATATTAAGTGCAAAAGAGGTATAACTTACAAAAATATTTCTGGAAGAGTTATTAGTTTTGTTGTTATGATGTAGATACTGATAGTGAACATATATTCAAAGTATTGTCTCAAGTAAATTTAAAGTATAGAATATTACATAAGTGAAAAAGGGACATAACTTGAAAAATATTGGAAGCAGAGTTATGTGTCTTGTTGGTAATGACGTGGATTTTGATGGTGAATATATATTTCAAGTTTCAAGGTGAAATCTCAAAGAGAATTTTCAAAGCGATGGACCAAAGTGCAAATTCTGTTATATGAAGGCCCGTGCCATTATGCTTACACACTCTCTTACGCTATTGGCTCAGTACATTCACCTCTGTTATTTCTACTACTTTTACTTAAACTAAAAAAAAAAAGTTCACCAATAACATTTAAAATTGCTTGGTTTTCTTTGGTTTGAATGAAAGATAGTGATGATATCTGTCATTTGTTTATTCACAAGCTTTCATATTCATAATTATGACCAGGGATTCTAAAATCGTCGGCAGATCGGTCATTGACCGATTTTCGGTGTAAATGTCCGATTGAAATTTCAAAATTGGTAAGAAAAATCGGTCATGAAAATTTCAAAGTCAGTATAAGTTTTCCCTTAGTGGCCCATAACTTGTTAAGGAAATTACCTACATGTACATTTTTTCACGCTTAATCCGCTATACAAACCTGTCAATTACCAACTGCACAACTCTGCTACCATGACTACAGTCACTACACACAGCTAGAATAGCCTGCGGCATAGATGAAACGGGAAATGGTCGGTCTCATTTTAACAACGGACGAGTTCATTTAATTTGCAATTGAACTGCGGCTAGTCAAAGGCGGGTAATTAACGAACTATATGTTTGTGGACTGAATTAAAAGACTCAGTATTTGTGATTGTCATAATTTACGAAAACAGTTTGCAATTAAAGACAGATGAGTTAGTTCGATGTGCGTAATTCTAATTGACCGACGACGGAATAAAATAAAAAGGACGTTTAAAATTGCTGTTACTCAAATTTTAAGAAACGTATATAATGCAGATTTTACAAAAAATTTTGCCTTTCACAAAAAAGTTGACTACTTTGTTAATTCCCGTAGTGACTAGCACAGCACAACGCATTTTCCTTACCAGTGACGTAAACGGTGCATATGTAACTTTTTAGTTTCGGTTTCGTTTTTAGCTTACCGATTTATTCAGACTTTGATAACGGTAAAAATGTTATTTTGTGTGGGACGTAGAAAATTATTAAATAAAGATCGAACAATTGATCGGCGTCGGTGTGATTGCGGATGATATTGGGGTGGGGGGGGGGAAGGGGGATAATTTTGGCTGGGGTGGGTGGGGGTCGGTCGTAATGGCGGGAATTTCGGCGGCAAATGTCCGATTGGGATTTGGAAATTTTAGAATCCCTGATTATGACTGTATAAAATAAGGCTGTCGAGTTATGTCAAAAATCTTGACAATGAGCCTTTCGCAGAGATGTAAAGTGAGTGTAAGGAACGACAACTCTGCAAAGGAGATTGATGCTTACACTGACAACAGGTTGAGTGGGATAGCTTCCCTTTTCTCCTAATAGCCAAACTAAAATTAAAACAAAGTTTGGTGACCCAGTGACAGGACAAAGGAATACCCTAATGTAGAGACCAAGCACAATGATCTTGTAACAGGACAAAGGGATAGCGGTACCCAAATGTGGAGACTGAGCCCACCTACACAGGGACAGGACAAATGGATACCCAAATAAGAAAAAAGAGCACATCTACCCTATAAAAGGACAAACAGTGGGATATGATGAAAGTTTATTTTTTTCAAAGATGTCAATGCCTACATGACGGGAGTTGATTCTCCTATATTACCAGAGGGAAAAAGCTGCTTTTTTCTACACTTCTCGGGAATGTAACAATTATGCAAATCTCACTCAGTTCAATGATTCTATATGGCTTATGTTGGTCATATAATTCTTTCAGGATCCCTGACAGAATACATTATGGTCAATAGCTCAGCCCACACAGACAATTTTCAGACTCTAGACCACTGACAGTCTGGACAAAGCTTTTGATTTAAGGTCTCTTTGTGGATGCAAGAACCTATGCCCAAGATTATAAAACTAAGCATGGAAACCAGTCTAAAATCTCAAGCTGATTGGCTGAAATGGCGACCATTTCAGCCAATCAGATGCTTGAGATTTGAGACTGGTTTCCAAACTCAGCTTTATAACCTTGGAGCCTAGTTCAGGGACATCATTCTGTTTGAGTTTGAAGAGAGAAAAATATAGAATCTAACAGTGGCATAGCATGTTGTACTCTGATAGTTGAGTAACATTAAAAAAACTTACTATAAAATAGGTCTTGAAAAATCATAAAAAGCAAAGTGGATAAGAGCATAGGTGTACATGTCTGTTACTCTCTCACCTCAAAGAAATTTCCGGTTTTGAAATGCAATGGCCCTATAAGTCAATTATAGCTGGTCCTTTCTAGCACAATTTTGAGTTTTTCTGCAAAACAACTATATCTTAGTTTACCTTAACCATTTATTCCATAGATTTCTTTATTATATGGGCAAAGAACCAAAACTTAAAAACACGACAGAGAAAACCCTGTCTAAGTATGTGGCTGTTTTTACCTTTTTTCCCCCAGTGCCCAAGGTTATAAAACTAAGCATGGAAACCAGTCTCAAATCTCAAGCATCTGATTGGCTGAAATGGCGACTGGTCGCCTTTCAGCCAATCAGATGCTTGAGATTTGAGACTGGTTTCCAAACTCAGGTTTATAACCTCCTGCTCTTGTCACAGACATAATCTGATCAAGTTTATAAATATCTCACATGAGTATGAGGTGAACATGGAAAAATCTGTCACCGAGGGTGGATTGTTTTTTCGGGAACAAGGCTGAGAGGTGACAGATTTTTCTATCTTTTCCGATCTCTTTCGCATGCAAGATACTTTTTCTTGCATACCATTTACAGTTCATATCATGCATGTATATTTATACAATGTAAATTTAGTTTCCTAACGCTGAAATATTGACATTAACATAATCCTTATTTTCAAAATGACTTTTACAAACTTGAATACATTGCATCAGAAAACTGACAATGTGACATCACTAATGCAGCATGTGAACAGTATCTTTTCAGTAGGGTAAAGATAAGATTTTCTTTTCCCCGTTAATCATGGGGAAACACTTATCCGGTATCCAAGAAATCCTCTTGTTAACCCTTTCCTCCATAGATCTATCCCTTTATTGCATGGGCAAACAGTGTAGATCCAGATCAGTCGGCACAGCCGTGCTGTCTGATCAGGATCTGCACTGTTCACTTTTTGATTCGTTAGTTTATTTCTGACCAAAATGTGACCAGTGCAAATCCTGAACAGACGGCACAGATGTGCCGGCCAATCTGGATCTACACTGGTCGCAAATGCGTAAAAATGCGTATTTATGGAGGAAAGGGTTAACAGGCCATTCACAAGAATGCTTAGATTTAAGCTTGGTCTCGCTGAAAAAAACAACTATCTGTATATAGGGTAGTATTTTTTACATTTGATTAAAAATGGTTTTACCATTCCTTAACATTGCTTTTTATTCTGAAATAAGAATGCACTCATGCTCAGGTTGGCCAATGTCATTGTTATTAATTGCCAGGACTCTAATTAGCAAAAAATGTTTAAATTACCTGTTCACAGTTTATCAAGTTGATTTAACATTATTAACATGCAGACACTGGCCCAGTTACTGGATCCAATCAAATGTGTGAAAAAAGTATCATACATATGTCAATTAAGTCATTAATAATTTAAATCAACTCATTTACTTACCAAGGAACTTGGTAAACGTTTTGATTCAGCACATTTTTACACTTAACCCTTTCCTCTATATATACGCATTTTTTCGCATGTGCGACCAGTGTAGATCCAGATCAGTATGTACATCCGTGCCGTCTGATCAGGATCTGCACTGGTCGCATTTTGGTCATAAATAACCTAACGAATCATAAAGCGAACAGTGCAGATCCTGTGCCAGCTGATCTGGATCTACACTGCCCACACAATAAAGGTGCGTCTATAGAGGAAAGTGTTAATTAACTTCAAGTCATTGCATCTTGTTTTACTTTTTTTTAAATTAAACCTTTCCTCCATATACCAGACTTTGTGGCATGGATGACCAGTGTACATCCATATCAGATAGCACATTCATCTGATCAGGATCTACACAAACCCTGGTTTCTTTTTTATTTAGCAGGGCTCTGCCTACTGGGTGATTCGGGCGATTATTAGCAAGAAGATTTGTGGGCTGATCTGGATTTACACTCTTCAGCCATGGATAACAGCCATATCCCAAATGAATAGGTCTATGTCAGTCAAAATTTATGGAAGAGAAAGGTAAACGTCGCAGTTATTCTATTGTTGAATTTTAAGTGTGAAAACATCATTATAAGTTTACTTACTTGTTCGATTTAAAATTATTTAATTACTTTAAAGCAGGTTTCTGTAAGATATTGAAAAAGACTGGATTTAATTTACTACATGTACAAAAGCTATAACTCTATAATGCTTCTATATGCAGGTTCAAAAAAAGAGCCGCTGAAAGGAATGGACGACAAGCACCAAATAATACTCCTTCTGGCTATTTCTACAGGAAATAAATAACACATTCATGTACTCTTGTTTCGTGTTGTTTAAGTTTTTATTCAGGTTTCAAAGAATATACACAATTTAGAAACAAGCAACAATTTTCTGCATCAAGGGAGGAAACTGCGACCATTGTTATCTACCTTCCAGATTTTGAATTTGCGGTGTTTTAAATTAACAGGGATTTTTTTGGCAGTGTTTCATATTGGCGCAACTGACCCTGACCGCCAATACAGCCAAAATGAAACCCCGCCAATATTAGTACCTCTACAGAAACCCTTTACTTCATATACATGCACGTTTCTGCATGTGCAAACAGTGTAGATCCAGATCAGCATCTGTGCTGTCTGATCAGAATCTACACTGTTCACTTCCAGGTCTGAAATAACCTATAAATCAAAAAGCAAATGGTGCAGATCCTAATTCAACCGCACAGATGTGCCCACTGATCTGGATCTACACTGTTCACTTCCAGGTCTGAAATAACCTATAAATCAAAAGGCGAACAGTGCAGATCCTAATCAAACTGCACAGATGTGCCCACTGATCTGGATCTACACTGTTGCCCATGAAAATCAGCCATATCACATGGAGTAGGGTTGATTCCCTGAAGCAAAAGTATTCATTAACAACTCTGCCCTGACGCAAGAGGATCTCTTTGAAATGATGAAGCTTCTTAAGAAATTCTTATGAAATTTTCAAGAGTGGTTACTTGTGTACAAGTGCATATACAATTATTTGAGAAACAATATCTGAGAGTTTATCAGCCAGTTGCTAATTTCATTTGATATCTCAACAATTCAAACATTTATTGGCCTAATTATTTCAAAAAAGAGTGTATGAAATTAAGTTACATTGGTTAGTGTAATAAAAATGAAAAACCTTTACTCAACAGACTAGAATGTAACTGTAAGCTTATCCCTTTGCTCCATATATAAGCATTTTACACATGTGCGACCAGTGTAGATCCAGATCATCCTGCACATCCAAGCCATCTGATCAGGATCTGCACTTGTCACATTTTGGTCAGAAATAACATAATGAACTAGAAATGTGTCCATAGGACACGGATGCCCCCGCTACGCATGTTTGTCATGGTGAACATTTATACCAAGTTATTTTAAAATCCAATAAGTAATAACAAACTCACAGCCCAGACAAGAAAATTCTGGTTTTAGTAAATGTGACCTTGACCTTGGACCTACAGGCATGGGAATTGTAATCAACACAACGCCTTGTCATAGTGAACATTTGTGCCAAATTGTTTTGAAATCGTTCTGTTAATAACGAAGTTATAGCCAGTACAAGAAATTTCTACTTTTTGTAACAGTGACCTTGACCTTGGACCTACAGGCACGGGTATTGTACACAACACATCATCTTGATATAATAAACATTTATACCAAGTTATTTTAAAATCCAATCAGACATAATAAAAACAGAGCAGACAAGAGTTTTATAAGAAAATTATATTTTTAGTAACAGTGACCTTGACCTCTGACCTTTAGGCATGGGTGTTGTACCGGACACATCGCCTTATCATGGTGAACATTTGTGCCAAGTAATTTTGAAATCCTCCATTCATAAGGAAGTTACAGCCTGGACAAGAAAATTCTATTTTAAGTAACAGTGACCTTGACCTTGGACCTACAGGCATGGGTATTGTACGCGACACACTGTCTTGATATGGTGAATATTTATACCAAGTTATTTTAAAATCCATTAAAAAATAACAAAGTTACAGAGCGGACAAGATTTTTCCAGCACAATTCTATTTTTAGTAACAGTGACCTTGACCTTGGACCTACAGGCATGGGTATTGTACGCGACACACCGCCTTGTCATGGTGAACATTTGTGCCAAGTTATTTTGAAATCCCTCCATTCATAAGAAAGTTACAGCCTGGACAAGAAAATTCTATTTTTAGTAACAGTGACCTTGACCTTGTACCTACAGGCATGGGTATTGTACGCGACACACCGTCTTGATATGGTGAATATTGATACCAAGTTATTATAAAATCCATTAAGAAATAACAAAGTTACAGAGCGGACAAGATTTTTCCAACAAAATTCTATTTTTAGTAACAGTGACCTTGACCTTGGACCTAGAGGCATGGGTGTTGTACACGACACACCGCCTTGTCATGGTGAACATTTGTGCCAAGTTATTTTGAAATCCCTCTTTTCATAAGGAAGTTACAGCCCGGACAAGAAAATTCTATTTTTAGTAACAGTGACCTTGACCTTGGACCTACGGGCATGGGTTTTGTACGTGACACACCGTCTTGATATGGTGAACATTGATACCAAGTTATTTTAAAATCCATTAAGAAAT
Organism: Corbicula japonica; assembly: GCA_038501625.1. Taxonomy (NCBI): domain Eukaryota; kingdom Metazoa; phylum Mollusca; class Bivalvia; order Venerida; family Cyrenidae; genus Corbicula; species Corbicula japonica. The sequence goes on from JAZAYU010000007.1 coordinate 5,828,301, forward strand.
AACAAAGTTACAGAGCGGACAAGATTTTTCCAACAAAATTCTATTTTTAGTAACAGTGACCTTGACCTTGGACCTAGAGGCATGGGTGTTGTACGCGACACACCGCCTTGTCATGGTGAACATTTGTGCCAAGTTATTTTGAAATCCCTCTTTTCATAAGGAAGTTACAGCCCGGACAAGAAAATTCTATTTTTAGTAACAGTGACCTTGACCTTGGACCTACAGGCATGGGTTTTGTACGCGACACACCGTCTTGATATGGTGAACATTCATACCAAGTTATTTTAAAATCCAATAAGAAATAACAAAGTTACAGAGCGGACACGATTTTCGAACATACACACACACTGACACACTGACACACCCACACACAGCCAGGGTGAACACTATATGCCCTTCCGCCATTACATGGCGGGGGCATAATAAAAAAAACTAACAGTGCAGATCCTGATGAGACGGTGCAGCTGTACCAGCTGATCTGGATCTACACTGTTCCCCCATGCAATGAAGGTGTGTCTATGGAAGAAAGGGTTAATAATGGTGGTTTCCTCTACACCTTTAACATTTACATCATGTATATGAATTTTATCTCACGTGAACAGTGTAGATCAAGATCTTGATCTACACTGGTCACTTCTTGGTCAGAAATTACCAAATAATAAAAGCAAACAGTGTAGATGCAGAACAGTTCGCACAAATGTGCCAACTGCTCTGCATCTACACTGTTTGCCTCTGGGGAAAACAGCCATATTCCATGGAGTTTAGAAGAAAGTCCCGTTAGAATAAAAGATCAAGGAAGACCTACCGCATGATCAGGGGTACTGGAAGTAGGTTCATTAGATTGCAGTTGTGAATAATTGTATGTATTCATCTGTGCATCCCAAAGTTTACTGTCTTCTTCACTAGTCATCCTGATAAAAGCTGAAAGGGAAAACAACAAAATCACAGTCCTGGTCAAAACTTTAGTCCTGGTTGAAAAAATTACCTGACAGCATCTTAGTTCCTGGTCTGAGCAATAACAAAACTCAGATCAGAGTCTTGGTGGAAACTTTAGAGTCCTGATTAAAACATTTAACTGACAACATCTAGATCAGAGTCCTGGTTGAAAAAATTACCTGACAGTACCTAGATCCTGGTCTGAACAATATCAAATCTCAGATCAGAGTCCTGGTTGAAACAATTACCTGAAAATACCTAGATCCTGGTCTCGAGTAATTACAGGAAAATCAAGAGATTAAAGTCCTGGTATACAACATAATTCCCAAACCAGTGTCCTGGTATAAACATTCCTATGCAATTCCTAGATTTTGAGTTCTTTTATTAACACTAACAGAAAATTAGAGTCATGGTCGGAACATTTTCATCACAATCCTTAAATCAGAGTCCTGGTATGAACATAAACAGAGCAATTCCCAGATCTATTTGAATCTAAGTACGAACATAAACATAACCATTTGTAGGGAACTTAAAGTGTTCATGGATTTTATTGCTCAGAGGAATTGTTAATTCAATTATGGTGAACATATTAAAACAAATTTTCCTCACTCTATTTACTTTTTTACTATTTATACACTTTTATTGAGTATGATCAACAAACCCTGGTTAATAACTACAGTGGAAGCATAAATGCAGCTTAGTGTAACTACATTATGGTTTTTCATGTTCACCCTTCATAATGGAAGGACTGAAAACACTACATAGCATGATTTAACATCAAGCATGATCTGACCCGTGACTAATTTAGCAAGGTTGAACTATATTAAGCGTTTTCACACCTCCTTCTGTGAAGAGTCAACATGAGTAACTTAACTATAGCTGAACTCATCTGTATTGGTGCTTTGATCCAAGTTACCGTAGTTGTTTACTGAACTGGCACTCATTTATATTATGACTCTTGTGAAAGTTCCGACAAAACAATATACATATCACAATTTATCAATTCTCAAAGTTACGACAAACAGTATTTTAGTCCAAAATGGTAAATCCGAGCAGCCATCTGCAAATACAAAGACTTTGGAGACACTCACACTGCTCAGATTTCAGCTTGTACCAAAATCCAATAATCACTTCTTTGAATAATAAAGAAATCAGACAAAAAAGATTCTTATGGAAATGATGGATGCTCCCTAAGGTATTGTGGGGACACAGGAATGATGCTAAAATATATTATATCATATTATGTAGCTTAATCAAAGGGCCATAACTCACTGAACACAAACTCCCACTTGTTGCTGAAATAATGTTTCTTGAGTTATAACAGGATCAAGTTTTTTTTCTTTTTTTATTAGCAGTCACCTAACATTTGACCTCTGGTGAAAAATTTATTCTCAAACAGAGAGCAAGCCCATAGTTCTGTACACAGATTTGCTGAAATGGCGACTGCTTGCAATTTCAGCCAATTAGATGCTTGAGATTTGAGACTGGTTTCCAAACTCAGTTTTATAACCTTCAGCTAATATTAGAGAAGCTTCACAAAAAGCACAACTGAATCATAACTGGAGGTTGCTTAGAAATAGTGCAAACACTTATGGTGCTAAATTTATATAGTGAAGAAATTTAAAGAGCAATAACTCCGCTGAAAATCATTACATAAACATGTTAATAATGTGAACAAAATTAGTGATACAACAAGCACCTCTGCAAAGATATGAATGGTTCTGTATTTAATACTAAATGAAAAGTAAAAAGCCAATAACTAAACAATCATCAAACCACAATGTGCTGATAATATGCACATCAGATTCTGCACTTGTGTGTGAAGCTTTTCATAAAGTGATATTGAATTCTAACTGGTGGTAGATAAATGATCTTATATCCTATGATAAAGAAATATTAAAGGGAAATTACTTAAAAAAAAAATAAAAACAGGGTGTGTTGCCATACAAGCATTTTATTTTCATGTTAAGTTTCCCATAAATTTATACTGCATTCGAGCCAGTGGTTGCTGAGATATAGCCCGGACAAGAGGGACGGACTGATGGACTCATAAAGCGGTCAAAATAGTGTTTGGGGAGAATAATTAAACATTATTATTTTTTCGCCTTTCTGGTAAGTATTTTAATGCAGCTTGCATTATCATCCCCATCAGCACTATACAACATGCAAGCCTGTGTCTTGATTACTATTCTTCATTATGTTATTCATTTTAATATCAATCTACTGCATCTGGAAATTTTCAAATGATTTATAACAGATTTTATTAATCAACTCTCTTTTCAAGAGGATCTCAAATTGGCCCAGCAATTCTGGTATTGGCCCAACAATAGTCGTATTGGCCCTGTTTAGTCTTCATATGAATTTGATTTCTTATGTCTGTTAATTAATAAAATTGTCATTAATCAAGTGAAATCACATTGGCCATGTTATTTGGCCTCCGGCTAATGTGAAAACCCTTTGCCCAATAACAAGGCCAATATGAATTAACTTAAATAATAACATTAAATTATCAAAGCAAATGTCCACTACTATTTAAGTTTGTTGTCCAAGATAGATACAGAAAAAGCTTCCCAACTTACTCAAAAGCACTGGTTACAATATAAATTCTGTCATGTAAAAGCCTGTACTTTTGAAGAAGTAACAACTTTAAAATTGTGTTAAACTTAAGACATAACATAACGCTCAAATGGACAGTTGAATTTTGCGCATTTACCATAGCATGAAATATGCAAAAATTAAACCAGCAAAAAATAAATTGATACCACAGTAACCTCTAGGAAGAATGTAACCAGGAAGTATTACAAAGACTTAGACTGGCATGCCCTGTATTTAACCCTTTCCTTGATATATATGCATTTTTACGCATGTGCGAACAGAGTAGATCCAGATCAGCCGGCACATCTGTGCCATCTGATCAGGATCTGCACTGGTCGCATTTTGGTCAGAACTTACCTAATTAATAAAAAAGCGAACAGTTTAGATCCTGATCAGACGGCACGGATAACAATAAAGCAATAAAGGTGTATCTATACAGGAAAGGGTTTAAACAGTACAAGTTACCCTACCCTGACTTCCTCTACTCCATTCCCTCCAGAATTAATTTTGATCTGCTCATCAACCAACTCCAAAAGAAATTTTCATGTCAGTATTCTAAAACCTTGACTCCTTGGCTGAAGGTTATAAAGCTGAGATTGGAAACCAGTCTCAAATCTCAAGCATCTGATTGGCTGAAATGGCGACTGGTCACCATTTCAGCCAATCAGATGCTTGAGATTTGAGACTGGTTTCCATGCTCAGTTTTATAACCTTGGGCACTTACCATCTAAGCTCATATGAACAAGTTCTTCTGTATTTTAAAATTGACATTCCACACTGCTGACAATATCTAACTTGTATGCAAAGAAAAACAACTGTGTTTGTACTTAAGTGAACTGGGATAAGATTTACAAATAATTGGTGGGTGCACTTTTTTCAATGTATTGCTTGTACTATTTCTGAGTATGCTAGTACTATACTAGAGAATGCTCTCCAACACAAGTTCAATAGCTTATGATTTCCTAACATCAATTTTATAAGCGCACAGCGTTTGCACGACACTATTGTTGATTCGAGACCAATTATTTGATGTTTAATAATGAGTTTATAATCTAAATACATCAGTATCACATGTCCCACATTGAACAGACGGATGACTTTTATGCGCTTGTTAACATTTTATGATTTAGTACAATAAGGTATTGCATCATTAATATACAGCATATTATTAACATCTTGCTACTGTATGCTTGCTGCTAATTTCTACACTAGAATCTTTTTTTGTGAAAAACGCATGTCTCCCCCCCTGCGCCCTATTGAAGGAAGGACAAGGAAGAGATATCACCTTTTTGAAACGGAAGCCTGTGCGATTTATTTTGGCATAATGAACATGCACATATATATATATTAACACTACGGGCCCCTGTGATGTTGAATTCTGGCCTAAATACCCCAAAATCAACAGGGTCTTCAAGTCTATAACAGCAACCATCGTATGAAGTTTGAAGGCTCTATGTGAAATAAAACTCCAGTTAGTGAGAGGAAACCATTTTCACTCATCGGGCCCCTGTGACCTTGACCTTTGACCTACTGACCCCAAAATCAATAGGAGTCCTCTACTCAATAAAGACATCCATCGTATAGTTTGAAGGCTCTGGGTGAAACAGAACTCCTGTTATTGAGTGGAAACGGTTTTCACTCTTCGGGTCCCTGTGACCTTGACCTTTGACCTACTGACCCCAAAATCAATAGGGTTCTTCTACTCAAAAAGGGCTATAACCCTATTTAGTTTGAATGCTCTTGGTCAAGCGGTACTCCAGTTATTGAGCGGAAACAGTTTTCACTCTTTGGGGCCCCTGTGACCTTGACCTTTGACCTACTGACCCCAATATCAATAGGAGTCCTCTACTCAATAAGGACATCCACCGTATGAAGTTTGAAGGCTCTGGGTGAAATAGATCTCCTGTTATTGAGCAGAAATCGTTTTCACTCTTCAGGCCCCTGTGACCTTGACCTTTGACAGACTGACCCCCTATTCAATAGGTTCTTCTACTCAATAAGGGCTATCACCCTATGAAGTTTGAATGCTCTGGGTCAAATGGTATTCGAGTTATTGAGCAGAAACCGTTTTCACTCTACGACCCCAGTGACCTTGACCTTTGACCTACTGACCCCAAAATCAATAGGAGTCCTTGACTCAATAAGGACATCCACCGTATGAAGTTTGAAGGCTCTTGGTGAAATAAAACTCCTGTTATTGAGCTGAAATGGTTTTCACTCTTCAGGCCCGTGTGACCTTGACCTTTGACCTACTCACCCAAAAATCAATACGGTTCTTCTACTCAATAAGGGCTATCACCCTATGAAGTTGGAAGGCTCTGGGTCAAAGGGTACTTGAGTTATTGAACGGAAACGGTTTTCACACTTCAGGCCCCTGTGACCTTGACCTTTGACCTACTGACCCCAAAATCAATAGGGTTCTTCTACTCAATAAGGGCTATCACCCTATGAAGTTTGAAGGCTCTGGGTCAAAGGGTACTTGAGTTATTGAGCGGAAACGGATTTCACACTTTGGGCCCCTGTGACCTTGACCTTTGACATACTGACCCCAAAATCAATAGGGTTCTTCTACTCAATAAGGGCTATCACCATTTGAAGTTTGAAGGCTCTGGGTCTAGCGGTACTTGAGTTATTGAGCGGAAACGGTTTTCACACTTCGGGCCCCTGTGACCTTGACCTTTGACCTACTGACCCAAAATCAATAGGGTTCTTCTACTCAATAAGGGCTATCACCCTATGAAGTTTGAATGCTCTGGGTCAAAGGGTACTTGAGTTATTGAGCAGAAACGGTTTTCACACTTCGGGCCCTTGTGACCTTGACCTTTGACCTACTGACCCCAAAATCAATAGGGTTCTTTTACTCAATAAGGGCTATCACCCTATGAAGTTTGAATGCTCTGGGTCAAAGGGTAATTGAGTTATTGAGCGGAAACGGTTTTCACACTTTCGGCCCCTGTGACCTTGACCTTTTACCTACTGACCCCAAAATCAATAGGGTTCTTCTACTCAATAAGGGCTATCACCTTATGAAGTTTGAATGCTCTGGGTCAAAGGGTACTTGAGTTATTGAGCGAAAACAAGTGTGACAGACACTCCGGGCTCCTGTGACCTTGACCTTTGACCTACTGACCCCAAAATCAATAGGGTTCTTCTACTCAATAAGGGCTATCACCCTATGAAGTTTGAATGCTCTGGGTCAAAGGGTACTTGAGTTATTGAGCAGAAACGGTTTTCACACTTCGGGCCCCTGTGACCTTGACCTATGACCTACTGACCCCAAAATCAATAGGGTTCTTCTACTCAATAAGGGCTATCAACCTATGAAGTTTGAATGCTCTGGGTCAAAGGGTACTTGAGTTATTGAGCAGAAACGGTTTTCACACTTCGGGCCTCTGTGACCTTGACCTTTTACCTACTGACCCCAAAATCAATAGGGTTCTTCTACTCAATAAGGGCTATCACCCTATGAAGTTTGAATGCTCTGGGTTAAAGGGTACTTGAGTTATTGAGCGGAAACAATGTGTGACAGACGGACTGACGGACAGACGGACAAGGCAAAAACAATATGTCTCCCCCAGAGATGGGGAGACATAATAATAAAGGTAGGGATGATGTTTCAGAGACAATAAAATCATTTCACTTGTTTTCCACTCTTATATGCACTTAACCCTTTCCTCCATATATACGCATTTTTACGCATGTGTTACCAGTGTAGATCCAGATCATCCGGCACATCCCTGCCGTCTGATCAGGATCTGCATTTGTCGCATTTTGGTCAGAAATAACCTAATGAATCAAAAAGCGGACAGTTTAGATCCTGATCCCTGCCATCTGATCAGGATGTGCACTTGTCGCATTTTGGTCAGAAATAACCTACCGAATCAAAAAGCGGACAGTTTAGATCCTGATCAGACGGCACAATGTGCCGGCTGATCTGGATCTAAACTGCTTGCCCAAGCAACAAAGGTGTATCTATAGAGGAAAGGGTTAATAGGATGAACGAACAATGTTTAGAAAAAATACACATCCAAAACTGGTAGTACATGGCACAAAATGCTTAAAAGACCATACATTTAATTTCAATCAAGACTAGTACCAAACTGACAAGAATATGTCTAATTGTGCAGTAATTTACACTTAGTGGTAAGGTTCCATATAAAATGATTGTAAGAGAATGAACATCATTATTTTTATCAGGTAGCTTATACACAATTTGCATCATGTAGCTTATACACAATTTGCATCATGCAGCTTATACACAAGTAATTGATACCTTTCTTATCAATCAGCAGTTCACTACATACAAACTTTTAAAACAAATAAGGCCATATTTAAGAAAATGTCAAAATATATCAAGAAAAAATATTGATTGCGACTTCTGGTCAAATCACAAACAAATAAACTCACAATTAACTGTTTCTTTTATTTCCAAATGATGAAAATAATTTCAATATTGTAGCAAGAACAGGAACATTTTTTGCAGTTTATACTCGAGGTTTGATTGGATTATCTTGGAAAGAGGCTCAGAACATGTGATTTAGCCATTGTACAAGAGAAATGTTTTCTTTCAGCTTTAACCCTTTCCTCCATATTTGCATCTTTACATCCTTGTCATCTGATCAGGATCTGCACTGAATGCATTTTGGCCAGAAATAACCTAAAGAATCATAGAGCAAGCAGTGCAGATCCTGTTCTACACTTTCGCCCACACAATAAAGATGTGTCTATGGAGGAATTGGTTAATTATTCATCTGGTTCCTCAATTTATAACATAACTGTGGAGAACATGTAGAACATAAAAGGGGCACCTTGGTAGGACCAATGATCAGGCTTCAACATTCTTGTATTTCTAAGTTACTGCTTTATCTGTAACTGTTTGTTAGAAAAAAAACGCAACAAAAACAGATTTTATTTGATTTCTTGAACCATTTACACTCTAAGTGTTAGGGCTTTTACTCAATGTGCAAAACAGTGTAGATCCAGATCAGCCCGCTGTCTGATCAGGATCTGCTGTTTGCTATTAAAACATTCAGTTACTTCTCACCAAGAAACAGAATAAAAACAGATCAGACTGCATGGATGCGCATCGTTTCATACTGTAACACATGTGATATTGTCCAACAATATTGACCTGGCACTTTTGCATTTGACCCCATATTCGTTAATTTTCATAAATGTTACCATTGGTAGTCTGGCATCTATTCCAATACTCCACACATCACTGAGGTGTAAATTGAATAATATATCGGTGTTTTCACTGATGCCGGTGTTTATTCAATGACCTTTACAAAAATTAATGAAGTGCCAGGTCAATATTGTTGGACAATAAATGTTAATCCCTTGGAGTAAATTTTACTTCAATATCTGATTGACACAAACTTAAGGTCAATAACCCTTGTTAAAAAAGTTTCCTGGGAAGATTTATTGGTAGAAAACATGATGCAGGATCAGCTGTTATTACCAGATTCTCAATCTTTCCAACAATAATGGTGACATCTGTGCTCCTATAACGAAAGAATTTATGTTTCGTCAGGACATCACAATTTTTCCCCTCGATAAACAATATCAAATTGTTTTTTTTTCAAACTACTTTTTGGAACATGATAATTACAATTCACAGTCAATAATGCTGTTACTTAACTAATCACCAAGGAAACCAGTTGCCATACTGCGCTAGTCTTCACCATTAGTTTAACAAAGATCATAAAACTAAATCTGGAGACCAGTCTCCAATCTCAAACATCTGATTGGCTGAAATGGCAACTGGTTGCCATTTCAGCCAATCAGATGCTTGAGATTGGAGACTGGTCTCCAATCTCTTTTTTTTATCTTACTAACTCTGGAGACCAGTTTCAAATCTCAGTTTTATGAGCTTGGGTCATTGTCACCTTCTGTTTGTTCATTAACCCTTTCCTCCATAAATATGCATTTTTACCCATGTGCAAACAGTGTAGCTCCAGATCAGCCGGCACATCAATGCCGTCTGATCAGGATCTCTACTGGTCACTTTTTGGTCAGAAATAACCTAATAAATCAAATAGCGAACAGTTTAGATCCTGATCAGATGGCATGGATGTGCCGGCCCATGCAATAAAGGTGTATCTATGGAGGAAAGGGTTAAATTGTAAATTGTTACAGCTGTTAAGCACACACATTCTCATGATGTGAAATAGAAAAAAAGAGTTTTGTCTCAGTTTAATCACCTTGGCAACATTATGAATCTTGAAAAGTATTAAATCAGCTGCTGTCCAATTCTAGCTAGTATTGAATCCCTACAACTTAAGTCTTCCAGTACTGAATGCTGATACATATTTCATGTATCTCAATAAATAAGACCTGTTCTGAAATGTAGGTGTTCATAAAAAAAAGAGTATTTATAAATAAATTATATCGAAACAGAAAAAGAATTTTACCCTATATTCCATAGATACCATGTTTAATTTTTTATTATTATACATCATACATACATTATGTTATTTCTGACCAAAAAGTGACCAGTGTAGATCCAGATCAGACAGCACACTTGTGCCAGCTGATCTGGATCTACAAAGGTTACACATGCATTGAAACATGTATACGGTATATGGAGTTTAGGGTTAATAAACTTGTGACCACTTTTTCCAATGTCAGTTAACAACATACAAGCAGCGCTTCTTATCGAGAAATATCCAGTCTTTACTTGCAATATTAAATTGTTTTGTTAGTCTTTATCCACAATCTTTACTTGAAATATTAAGTGTTGTTGGTCTAAATTTGCAATATCCAATGTTTGTCTATACTTATACTTTTTACTAGAAATATCTGTTTATAGTCCTCACAAGGAATGTACTGTGTTGGTCTTAACTTGCAAAATCACATTGGTCTTCACTAGAAATGTCTGGCTGCAACAATCAGTGTTGGTCTTTACCAGGAATAGCCAATGTTACTTTCAACAATGAAAATGTCTCAACTTGCAACGATCAGTGATGGTCTTTACTAAGAACACCCATTATTGGCTTTTACTAGGAAAACAATTGCTGCAATAGGTAGTGTAATTGGAATTGCACATCCAGTTGCTGTTGCCGTACAAATTCACTCCCAAGCAGTGTTGATATCATTTTGAATTCATCGTAGCACTATTTGTGCAGTGTGGCAGCCTTAAAAGTCTCCCCATACATTTAGTCAGTAATGTTATCAGTAAATAATCTGTTTCTGGTTAAATGCTGTGATGATCATGTTAATCAGGGTTATCCGCCTTTTTTGGGATTGTCCTGGTTAGCTCAATAGGAAGCATAATTGGCATTGCATGGCTAGGCTTTGTTGCCGTACAGGTTTGCTCCCCTTTAGGGGCAATATCATTTGCAATATCCCAATGCAATACCGTGGGTTGGTCATTACTAGGAATATCAAGAACTTGTCTTTACTAGCAATATCGACTGTTTGTCCTAACTAGGAAAGATACCATGGGTTGGTCATTATAAGGAATATTCTGCATTACTTGCAACATTCAGGGGTTACTAAGAATATCCAAAGTAATGTTCATTTCATTTTTGTATAAAGTGGTTATTTATTTTAGAAAATAAACCAAAGTTGTTTTTTCTCTTATTTCACTCCTGCAATTGTATTCACAAATAATATAATCGATCAATCAATAAATGATTTTTTTCATAATAATACTAGAAAAGAACTTGCGCTGCAATTGAAGACAAATATTTGAATGATATTTAACCTACATTATGCATTTTGGTGAGTTTGACATTGTCTACTTGGCTTAAATAAATATTTGAGTACCGACAGTATGTCATTTACTTGCCTTGGCTTTTTTACCCTGATATGTCAGAACCTCCTTATAACCACGACCTTAAGAAATTCCTATGTAAGTACACATGGACCGAACTTTGAATGTGGAAGATTTAACCCTTTACTCAATGGGATATGGTTTATATACAATGTAGAACCAGTGCAGATTCTGATAAAGATCAACACTTTGCTTTTAGATTCAATGGGTAATATTTCTGACCAAAAAGGAACTTTGTAGATCCAGATCAAATGGAAGTGGTCAATAATGATGAAAAGTAGGGATGGCAACGAGTAGTAAAATTGGTACTCGAGTACTCGGACAATTGTCCGATCGAGTACTCAAGTACTAGAACGATTTCCTATTTTAATAGAGATAATCCTGTTCGTGTAATATCAGCTTCAACCTACTCAGTATTTATACCATAATATCACATATTAATAAAGATACTTACACAACAAAAGTGTGTTATATCTTTTATTTGTGTCTTGTTATTTTATTATTTTATATTTTTAAAATAAATCATCAAATTGTATCAAAGTTACAACACTGTCATGCTAACATGTACATATACGGTGGTCAGAATAATATTATGTCGTGAAATAATCAAATCAAATAAATTAATCGAACTAAACTAAAACCATGGGGCTCGTCTGTCTGCTTTTTGGGCGTGGTCTCGTATCATGTTTCAACTTAAGATGGTTAAGCATGCTTGTAGTTCCCCCGTTGTAGACCAACTCGGAAGTACATTTGACTGTTTTTCCGTCTGCCGCCCGTTTGAAGTACTTAACTCCACGCAGACGACTTTCCGGGAGGCATTTTGCTGATGTAATACAGGTATTAATTCGGTGTTTAATTAAAGAATGTGATACGAAACATAACCATCGTTTTACTTTATCTTTTTATTTTCATTAATATTCATAGATTAGTTCGCGTCATTCACCAATAAAAAAATAAGAAATTATCATCACATGCAAGTGAACTAATCAATGACTATATTGGGCGGTCCTGATTTTCTGTATGTAGCGCCAATTATCTAGCTGTCAAACAATACATTTGTGCGAAATGGGCACCACTAGTGATTGGCAAACAATAGATCTGTATTACCGCTATAACAACATTGCTAATTCAGTAATTTACGTTATTGACAAGTGCCAGTTGGGACCCTTATTTGGCAGTTTGTTATTTCACAACAATGACACTTCAACATCAAAGCGAAAAATACATCGTACTGATCTTACTGCTGTCACCTGTGGCTATTAAGTGCATCGCGCGTAGTGTCTAATTGCCACTGTGCCGTATATCGAAACAAATTATAAACAAAACAAACGGATTACTTTTTTTTATATCAAAAATTATATTTTTTTCCGATTACTCGAGTAGTAGATTTAGTACTCGATACTCGGATGTTCAATTGAGTACTCGAGAACTCGAGTAGTCGATGCCATCCCTAATGAAAAGCCTATCAATAGAGAAAAGGGTTAAGATTAGATCTCTTTATTTCAAGGTTGGGCTGTAAATACCAAGCCCAGAATTTACCAGTGGTATTTAACAAACTAGAAAATACTCCTGTGAAGAAAATTATTTGAAGATTTAGCTTTGGCCGAGTCTAACTGCTAAATCTTTTTGGTTATTTAAATTCTTTGTGTTAAATTAGTGTAGTTGAACGGTAAAGTCCGAGGTATTCCTTCAAATGGTATATAAGCAAGTGCCGTTCATTGACACGCGGCAGTCTGTTTCTGAGAGTCGAGGTGTTCACATCGTTGAATTTGGATTCAACATTGGTCTGCATTATAGGTCCAATATAGTACAACTCTGTACTAGGGCATATTGACCGGGTTGTTTCAGTGTGAAAGTATTGGTTGAAGCTAGGGTTGTTTAAGATAGTGTCCTCAGACAATTGCTGGAAACACATGCGTTTGAGACACTTGTAAGGTAGCTTCGGAGTAAGTTTCAGGATAGGGATTTAAGATAGTGTCCTCAGACAATTGCTGGAAACACATGCGTCTGAGCCACTTGTAGTTTGAGGATAGGGTTAGATAGTGACCTCAGACAATTGCTGGAAACACATGCGTCTGAGCCACTTGTAGTTTGAGGATAGGAGTTCAGGATAGGGTGTAGAATAGTGTCTTCAGACAATTGCTGGAAACACATGCGGCTGAGACACTATTGTTGAACAGAATAGGTTAGATTTTAGTGTTGAAGGTTGTTTGTTTCGGGTTTTGTTCGAAAAGTGATTGTTCAAACCTTGTTGAGCATTGTTTTGAAACTTGAAGTTGCCCAGGTTTGTTTTAAAAGTTCCAAACATTATTGTGGTTCTTTGTTTGTATTGCTCAGCGTGTTTGCTGGGTTCAGGTTAGATTGTTTTGTTTTGAACTCTGATTGTGTTGGAACTTAGTCAGTCATTTTGTCCAGGAGGTTTATTGCCCTGGGATTATTGTTATATGTTCAGCTGATTCTAATCCTGATTATTGTGTTTCACCCCAATCATTTCAGCAATTATTGTAATCATTTTTGAAGCAAAGTAGCTTAGAAAAATTAATTATATTGTTTTAATATTATACCTTGCTTCATCTTGCTTGAAATCAATTTTTGAGAGAAAAATTATTATATATTGGCTGAGGCAAATAGTCTGTTTGTATGTGCCTTCCGCTCGAGGCACGTTACAAAAATTGGTGGCAGCGGTGGGATACCATAGGACTACAATACCAGTAGTCGATCCACGTTAATATTGTTTTGAAATTTTATGGTTGAAATACGTTGATACATACTTTGTTATTTGTGAGCATTATTTGTTTTATAAAAGTAGTATAGGGGTCTGTTGATCGTCTGTATAGCTCAGAATGGCTGAACACCGATCTGGAAATATGTCAGAAGTTGATGACAGAGATATGGCTTTATTTTTCCGAGAGTTGCAATACCTTAAGCTTAAGAATGAAAGTTTGAGGTTGCAGTTGGAAAAAATGACCATTGAGAAGCAACTTAGTGAACTGACAACGATGCCAAGCCCAAGACGGTCTCCAGAACCAGAAACTAGGCAAGAGCGACTTCTGGTTGATTTGCCAGATGTACCCCAGGCTTCAAGCACACCATATGTCCCTGCAGAAGTTCATAGAGGGTTTGAACATACTGAAGTCAAGGGTCTCAGCAAAAAGCCTTGTGGTACACCAAAAGAAGTAACCAGGAGCCCAACATTGGATTGTGATCAAACATGTTTGGGTTGGGACAGATTCGTTACAAAACGAAAGAAAGTGACAGTAGATGACGACAGGTTGAGGACCAACATGCCAGATTTTGATTGCGAAGATAGAGGTTCTGGACCTAAGAAAGATCCCAAGGTCTATGTGAAACCAGCAACATTTGATGGTTCCGGATCTTGGCTGGACTATATAGCGCATTTTGAGGCATGTTCGGAAATTAATGGCTGGACAGAAAAGCAGAAAGGTCTCTACTTGGCTGTGTCCTTGAGAGGCCAAGCTCAGGGCGTCTTCGGAAACCTAAGTTCGGAGAAGCACAGTTATGACCAGCTTACAAGGGCTTTGGAAGAGAGATTTTCTCCGCCAAACCAGACGGAACTATACAGGGCACAACTCCGGGACAGAAGACAGAGAGCTTCTGAAACATTGTCTGAAATGGGTCAGGATATACGAAGGTTAACAAATCTTGCATATCCATCAGCCCCAGCTGATGTACGAGAGACATTAGCCAAAGAACAATTTATTGACTCTCTTTCAAGCTCAGACATGAGGCTGAGGATAAAACAAGCCCGGCCTACAAGTTTGAACGATGCAGTCAGACATGCTGTCGAGCTAGAGGCGTTCAACCGAGCTGAGAAGAAGACGCTCGAGAGTCAAGGGCTGTTGCGTGCAGTAAGAAATTCAGACACACCCTCTCAACAAAAGCCGAATAAGGAAATTGAAACATTAAAGAAGTCAATGGATGATTTAAAAGCTACCATGAAAAGTCTTCAGAGTCAGATGAATTCAAGCTCTGCGCCCAGACAAACCACCTCAGAAGCTGAAAATACCAAATCTAGATATAAAGAACCACCGGTAACAGAGTCTGGCAAACGAAACAATAATAATAGTAGGTTTGCACAGAAAACTGTTACATGTTATGAATGTGGCCAAGAAGGGCATTCAAAGAGATATTGTCCAGAGCTTCGCCAGACACATGACAATACTCGGGGAAATTCCAAAGTAGCCGGCAGCGTAAAGAGGTCATCTTGTACAGGCTCGGGATTATACGTCGAAGCAAAGATAAATGGTACTCCAGCTACTTGCCTGATAGATACTGGAGCTACCTTGACGATAATCTCTTCAAAGTTTATGAACAGTGTTCAAGCTCTGTCGAGTCTTGAAAGTTATAAGCACAATATTTTTACTGCTTCGGGAACTGTTATGCAAAGCATAGGCAGAACAAGTGTTATTATAAAAATAGGAGGGTTCGAGACACTTGTTAATGTTCTGGTTGCAAATATTGATGCTGAGGTTATACTTGGGCTTGATTATATAAGGTCACAAGGGATTGTGATAGACATAGCAAATGAGATTATGGTTATACAAGAGAAAGTGTTCAAGCTGAGTTGTGTTGGCCCCATAGGATGTTCCAGCGTAAGGGTATGTAATTTGAAAGTATGTTATGAGAAAAGATTTAAGTGTGACAAGTGTACAAGGACTTTTAAGAGGAGTAAATATCTCAGAAGACACATAAGAATGAAACATGGTGAAATGACTGGTGATAACGATGTGGCGAACAAGGATGGTAGTTATTTTGAAAATGAACGTCGGATGAATATGGGCCCCGAAAATTCAGTCCGGGATCGGAAGTCAGATGTTATTCTCAGACATAAAATGGCGTTTAATGAGAGAGATTTATTGTCTGAGCAGGACAAGACGACGATAGAGTGTAATTTTAGAAAAGGGTATAAGGTGAGAAGTGGACGTATATGTGTCAGGAAAACTTTGCATGATTACGGTAGTGTGGCTGAGAAGTTAAGGAAGTCTAATAATTACATAGGTTAAGAAATGTATGTTTGTTTAGCCAGAAAGATGAGTATATCTGATGATGAATTTTCAAGTTATATTATTGTGTTTTTAGTTAAATTGTGTTCATGCGGGACGCATGTAGTCGGAGGCGTGGGTAATGTGAAGAAAATTATTTGAAGATTTAGCTTTGGCCGAGTCTAACTGCTAAATCTTTTTGGTTATTTAAATTCTTTGTGTTAAATTAGTGTAGTTGAACGGTAAAGTCCGAGGTATTCCTTCAAATGGTATATAAGCAAGTGCCGTTCATTGACACGCGGCAGTCTGTTTCTGAGAGTCGAGGTGTTCACATCGTTGAATTTGGATTCAACATTGGTCTGCATTATAGGTCCAATATAGTACAACTCTGTACTAGGGCATATTGACCGGGTTGTTTCAGTGTGAAAGTATTGGTTGAAGCTAGGGTTGTTTAAGATAGTGTCCTCAGACAATTGCTGGAAACACATGCGTTTGAGACACTTGTAAGGTAGCTTCGGAGTAAGTTTCAGGATAGGGATTTAAGATAGTGTCCTCAGACAATTGCTGGAAACACATGCGTCTGAGCCACTTGTAGTTTGAGGATAGGGTTAGATAGTGACCTCAGACAATTGCTGGAAACACATGCGTCTGAGCCACTTGTAGTTTGAGGATAGGAGTTCAGGATAGGGTGTAGAATAGTGTCTTCAGACAATTGCTGGAAACACATGCGGCTGAGACACTATTGTTGAACAGAATAGGTTAGATTTTAGTGTTGAAGGTTGTTTGTTTCGGGTTTTGTTCGAAAAGTGATTGTTCAAACCTTGTTGAGCATTGTTTTGAAACTTGAAGTTGCCCAGGTTTGTTTTAAAAGTTCCAAACATTATTGTGGTTCTTTGTTTGTATTGCTCAGCGTGTTTGCTGGGTTCAGGTTAGATTGTTTTGTTTTGAACTCTGATTGTGTTGGAACTTAGTCAGTCATTTTGTCCAGGAGGTTTATTGCCCTGGGATTATTGTTATATGTTCAGCTGATTCTAATCCTGATTATTGTGTTTCACCCCAATCATTTCAGCAATTATTGTAATCATTTTTGAAGCAAAGTAGCTTAGAAAAATTAATTATATTGTTTTAATATTATACCTTGCTTCATCTTGCTTGAAATCAATTTTTGAGAGAAAAATTATTATATATTGGCTGAGGCAAATAGTCTGTTTGTATGTGCCTTCCGCTCGAGGCACGTTACACTCCCAAAATTGCAAATACATGTACTGGAAAATAGTAAAATACTAGCCATCTAAATAATGTTGGCCCTATGTGATAGAAAGGATATCAATGGAGTAAAGGGTAAAGATTCGATCTCTTTATTAACCCTTTTCTCCATAGACACACCTTTATTTCATGGGCGAACAGTTTAGATCCAGATCAGCCGGCACATCCGTGCCATCTGATCAGGATCTAAACTTTTCGCTTTTTGATTCATTAGGTTTTTCTGAACAAAATGTGACAAGTGCAGATCCGTATCAGATGGCACAGATGTGCCAGCTGATCTGCATCTACACTGGTCGCACCTGCGTAAAAATGCGTATATATGGAGGAAAGGGTTAAATATAAAGTTAATTTATTACATATTGAGGAAACAAAAATATGTAAATTTAACTGCCATTTAATGGTCACAACCAAGTAAAAGTATCTGTCACATAACGAGGGTTGCACTCAAGACTGGCGTAACTTAATTGTAGTAAAGAAGGAGTTACAACAGTAGTGCATGCAACCCTTGATATGTTCAGATGGGAAAATCTTACAGAGCCTAATGGACAGTTAACACTGTAGAACCAGATCAAATGGCACATCCTTGCCATCTGATCAGGAGCTACACTGTTTGCTTTTAGATTCATTTGGTTATTTCTGACCAAGAAGCCACCAGTGTAGGTCCAAATCAGAGGGCATGATTGTGTCGGCTGTAGTTTCTGTTGAGTATACCTGACATACAGTGTGCAGTAGCCCTTTACTTCATAGACACGCCTTTACTGTGTGGGCAAATTTTCTAGATCTAGATCATCTGGCACATCCATGCCAAATGAACAGGATCAACACTGTTCATTTTTAGATTCATTAGCTTTTTTCTGACCAAGAAGCCACCAGTGTAGATCCAATCTGGCTAATCTGGATCAACCAAGTTGAAGTGGTTGCACAGTCGATAAAATGTGTATGAAGTAAAGGGTAAAGGGAGATTGCAAAAAAAAGGTTTAGTATTCCTATCTCCTAGTTATTCAAAGTTATAAAGTGTCAGGTTCCTGTTCTTGCTGAGTATACCTGTCATAAACTGTGCAATAAAGTGTCGAGTTTCTTCTCTGGCTGAGTTTACCAATCATACATGAGGACATTGTCACATTGTTTTTTTGCTGAGTATACCTGTCATAAACTGTACAATAGAGTGTCATTAGTTTCTTTTCTTGCTGAGTTTACCAATCATACATGACATTGTCACAATGTTTTTTTTCACTGAGTATACCTGTCATAACAGTGCAATAGAGTGTCAAGTTTCTTTTCCAGCTGAATTTACCAATCATACACGAGGACATTGTCATGCTGTTTTTTTTTTGCTAAGTATACCTGTCATAAACTGTGCAATAGAGTGTCAAGTGTCTTTTCCAGCTGAGTTTACCAATCATACACGAGGACATTGTCATGCTGTTTTTTTTGCTAAGTATACCTGTCATAAACTGTGCTATAGAGTGTCAAGTTTCTTTTCTTGCTGAGTTTACCAATCACACACGAGGACATTGTCATGCTGTTTTTTTTGCTAAGTATACCTGTCATAAACTGTGCAATAGTGTCAAGTGTCTTTTCCAGCTGAGTTTACCAATCATACACGATGACATTGTCATGCTGTTTTTTTTGCTAAGTATACCTGTCATAAACTGTGCAATAGAGTGTCAAGTTTCTTTTCCAGCTGAGTTTACCAATCATACACGAGGACATTGTCATGCTGTTTTTTTTGCTAAGTATACCTGTCATAAACTGTGCTATAGAGTGTCAAATTTCTTTTCCAGCTGAGTTTACCAATCATACACGAGGACATTGTCATGCTGTTTTTTTTGCTAAGTATACCTGTCATAAACTGTGCAATAGAGTGTCAAGTTTCTTTTCCAGCTGAGTTTACCAATCATACACGATGACATTGTCATGCTGTTTTTTTTGCTAAGTATACCTGTCATAAACTGTGCAATTGAGTGTCAAGTTTCTTTTCCAGCTGAGTTTACCAATCATACACGAGGACATTGTCATGCTGTTTTTTTTGCTAAGTATACCTGTCATAAACTGTGCTATAGAGTGTCAAGTTTCTTTTCTTGCTGAGTTTACCAATCACACACGAGGACATTGTCATGCTGTTTTTTTGCTAAGTATACCTGTCATAAACTGTGCAATAGAGTGTCAAGTTTCTTTCCTTGCTGAGTTTACCAATCATACACGAGGACATAGTCACTCTGATTTTTTTTGCTGAGTATACCTGTCATAAACTGTGCAATAGGGTGTCAAGTTTCTTTTCTTGCAGAGTTTACCAATCATACATGACATTGTCAAATTGTTGGGGTTTTTTGCTGAGTATACCTGTCATAAACAGTGCAATAGAGTGACAAGTTTCTTTTCCAGCTTAGTTTACCAATCATACATGAGAACATTGTCACATTGTTTTTTATGCCTAGTATACCTGTCATATAGTGTGCAATAGAGCAGAGGACAAAAACCCAGTTGTAATGTAAATCAATCTTCATGTCTAAAGAATATCCCGGTCAATAAGGCCTATGAATGAACTTGCTCTCCTCTGTACACAATGCAGCATTCTTGTACCCATTTTACGTTTTCACTAATATTTTGATCAAAGATATTTTATGAATGCTTAGCTAACAAAGTAAACATCCCCTCAACTTTTGAAGTGAATTGAAATAACATGCTTAAACGTTTATGGAATAACTTGCATATCATTCTGCAAAAATAATAATTTATTTCTTCTCCGCTAGTTTGAAAAAACTGATACACAATAAAGAAATGCTTGCATGTCATCTCTTTAATTGTCCTAGTTAAGGTGTGTCATCCAAATTATAACAAGAAAAATGAAAAACATTTTACAAATGGTCTATACTTTTGGGTTACTTCAAGTCTTAAAGATGAAGTGCAATTTCTTATGCCACCATATTTTTGGTATTCTTGTTGTCAATGAACAGGTTTTGAATACAAGACAGACAAAACTCAGTAATAACTAAGCCCAGCTCACTGCAAGCCATCTCCACAAACATGAGCAAACTTTTAATCATGACTTGGTATGAATATATATACTTAAAGAAATTAGAAATGCTACTTCTTTAAATTTGAAATATATTTTGTGTTTTTAGAAGTTGTGTTTCTAATTTCTTTAACCCCTTCCCTCAATTTATACGCATTTTTAGGCATGTGCCACCAGTTTAGATCTAGATCAGCCGGCACAGCCAAGCCGTCTGATCAGGATCAGCATTGGTCACATTTCGGTCAGAAATACCCTAATAAACCAAAAAGTGAACAGTGCAGATCCAGATCTGGTCAGATGGCACGGATGTGCCTGCTAATCTGGATCTAAACTGTTAGTACACGCAATCAAGGTGTATCTATGGAGGAGATGGTTAAGTATAGAATCTGAAACTTATATGAGCCGTGATATGGGACATTGTGTCTTTGGTTATTATTATAAGCACTTTTAGATTTTGTAATATTAACCCTTTCCTCCATAGAGACACCTTAATTGCATGGGCGAACAGTTTAGATCCAGATCAGCTGGCACATCTGTGCTGTCTGATCAGGATCTTCACTGTGTGCTTTTTGATTCGTTAGGTTATTTCTGACCAAAATGCGACCAGTGCAGATCCTGATCAGACGGCACGGATGTGCCGGCTGATCTGGATCTACACTGGTCGCACATGTGTAAAAAATGCGTATATAAAGGGTTAGGAAAGAAAACAAGTTTATATATCATTTTAAATTAAATAGAATTATAAATGTTGACCATATTATGTATACATTTCCGCAAATTTGATAATAATCTACATCATTTGCTATAACTATTTAAATCATTGTAATTAAGGATGATTCTTAACCAATTTCAAAACTTAATAAAATTTACATGTGCACCATTCGTATAGTGTACATCATTTTTAAGATTGTTTTATCTCAATATAAAAATGTAAAAGTCAGTATCTGTTGGCACGGGAGAGACTTTTTTTTCAAAAGAATACCATTGACTATCATGGAAGAACAGTGGTCTAAGGGTAAAGCGTCGGATTCCAGATCCGGAGACTGTGGGTTCGAAACTCACCAGGGATGAGATTTGTCTGCAGTTTCCCCAATCCACATGTCTGTTCTGAGCCCTTAACCGAGATCGCAAAATACAGCCGTGTCATGAAAAAGGTTTCAAGCATAAATTTCATACTGTTGTAAAATCAGAAACAATCCAATTACCTTTAATTGGTTATTGAACAAAATATTTTATGTTTTACCTATCTCATCATTGTGGGTGAGGTAAAACAGTCACTAAGTTAATGAAATGAACAAATGTTGATACTGGTAACAGCAAGTCATTTATATTCAAGTGAAATAAGGTCACATGCTTTAAATACCTTGAACACCAAGATGGCCTTTTTGTATATAAGTCTTTTTTTTTTTTTAACAATTTCATCTAGTCGCAATTTCAGCCAATCACATCCTTGAGATTTGAGACTGGTTCCCAATCTCAATTTTATAACCTTCAGCCCATGTCATCCTGACATCCTACTGTCAGAATAACAAAATCATAGGTGTCCAGTAAAAATCTGTGACTTCCACATGAACCATAATTATAAAAACAACAAAACTCTCAGTGAAAATTCAAATGCGAATGTGATTTTATATTCTGCACAACACCACTACCCTGTTGTCATAGTACGTGCATACTGAAAGTACGAGTTATTGTCTGGTGGACAGACGGACAAAATGATTACTATGTTCTTCGAATTGGCAACATTAGAGGTTACGTCAACTGATCTAAGCTGTAACACATAATAATGGCAAACAAACATCTTTGCCATCTAATGGCAGGAATAAAATCAATGATGATGAATTAAGTAAAAAGTGAAACAGAAAAGAATTTCTAAGAATTCCTCACTTTCTTTTTTTAATCAGTCAAAGTCACATTTCTTATAAGGATTTTTTTTGAGTAGATGACGATCATGCTGTTCAAATTACCTGATTATTCTCCCAACTTTTTTGCGATTGTCCCAACTTTTAATCCTGATTAAATTCACACTGTAAAAATTTTTTTTGGCTGCTGCATTTAACTCACTACTCCATATATATGCTTTTTATTATAACATGGGTGGCCAACTTAGATCCAGATCAGCTGGCACATCTGTGTCAAATGATCTTAATCTATAACTTTTTCCTCCTTTTCAGAAATAATCTAATTAATCTAAAAAGAAACAATTTTGATCCTGATCAGACTGCACTGATGTGCCAGCTGATCTGGGTCATACAATAAAACCGGTTTATATGGAGTAAAGGGTTAATCACAAACTCAGGAATCATCACAAAAACTGCAGCAGTGATAGATGAATATTTTATTTGTCATCTCTTTTTGTTAGTTGCATTTTTGCTTAATATATCAGGAAATTGCAGGAAAATGTCATCTGATTCCAAAGTTCACTGTAACTTTCATATTCCCTAAGATTTAACTGGTATTTTTGTAGTGTTAAATTATATTATAATTAGGAAAACTGTTTATTTGTTAACTTTTTACTTTCAAATCTTAGTAAGAAATAACATATTGACAGTGAAGATCCAGATTAGATGGCAAAGATTTGCAGGCTGATCTAGATCTATACTGTTTGTGGGAATGGGATAACAGGTCAATATGACATGGAGCAAAGGGTTTATCTGCACTAATCCAAAGACGACTGTATGTAACACCTGGGTCCTTCAAAGACATTAAAAATACAATAACATTTGTTTTATTTTCTAACAAAAGAAGAACAAAGTGCAGACAAATTATTGTATTGTCTGCAAAATATATCCTTTTGGATTGTGCTGTGATGTAATAATAATGTCCCAAGTACAAATTTTCTATCTTAAAATTGTGTCATTTACATCAATGGTTTTCTTTCATATTTGATTTTGAACTAACAGGTTAGGGTTACATTAAATTTTACTATGTTCATAATGTGAATTAATAATCCACTGCTAAGGCAATAGAAAATGAATTCCTAGATTCTCATAAAAATTTTGGGAAAAAAAATTGGGCGGGTGGTTGAGTTTTATTTTTTATTTATCATTTTCACAGTTCCTAAAGACGCTTGTGTAGTGCAAATATAAATAAGCTTCTAGCCGGCTATAAATTGCCGATTCACACTTAAATGTTTTCATACTGTGCTGATTCATACTGGTAATGTAAATTTTGATGTACACATTTTTTTTCAAAATAAAAAAACGTTCGGGCTGAGTGATTTTTGAGGGGCGGGCGGGGATGAGAATCAAGAAATTTATTTTATACACTGATTTTTTAATGGTGTAACAAAATTTTAGCCAAGAACCTGGTTAACATAATAGTAGAAATAATCAAAGGACTGGAGGTACTGATGAGTCGGCCATCAAAACACAATGGAAAAGCAATTGATTTTTGGGTTTGATTAAGTTGGACCAGAAATAAACTTTCGCCTCAAGAACGGGGAACAATTTACTTTATGTCCTCCGAGACATAGATCTTCGACCCCAAAAACAATTAATGTCCAATTAACAAGTCAAGACAAATACTGTTATCAAGTTTGCAGACGTGGTGACATGGAAAGCGAACCTGGTGGTAGGACAATATGTCTAAAGGCATAATTTGAATATGATTGGACTTGTAGACAATGAAATGAAATTGACCAATCACAATTAAGTGAAGGATATCATACTTCATAGGTCATATGGTCAACAGTGAAACAACGCTGGTCAGTTCTCAAACACAACGCTTTATTTAAAGGTATTACTCCTTTCGTCCTTGCATTTTGCATTTAGAGAGACTTTTTATTTTTCATTTTATCAACGAGAGTGCAATGACGAATGGAATATTACCTTAATGGCGTGAATACTTTTGTAAGTGTGGAAGAATCCTGTGAGCAGTTGTTTGCAAGCGCAGTATCATTAGACAGCACCTAAAATTCTGAGTTGAGATACGGTGACACCAATGACAGAAAAAAGTAGCTAAGCTAGTCATAATCTTTGAATATTCAAACTTGAAATCGACAAACAGAATTGGGTCACATGATTTAAAATAATACTACAAGTGACACTATGGTTTTTTTCAATGGTTCTATTATTCAGCAAATAATGTTCAAACACACAATTACACTGATGCTTTTTTGTCAACTGATGTTTTTTCAATGAGGTGCACATTGAAGGTTAATGGGGAAATCTTTTCTTAAAAGAACCTAGAAGCTCGATTTGTTTCTTTTATCCCTGTCATCGTGTTCTTGCTGATTTTACTCCAGATGCTCTGGTCTCGGAAAGATCATTGAGTACCCACCCTTTGGCTTTGCAATGCTATTAGCTTCTTATGTTTTTATGTTTGTATGCTTTTGCATACAACATTGTTGAGCTGATGGGTGGGTTGGAGTTATTTCACCAAGACAATTTGTACTTGTCTTGTGATACGAGAACCTGTTGGGGCAAGTGTGAGGTTGGTGCACCCTAGAACCTGGTTTAAACCCCCAGTGGCAATTTGATTTGCCACTGACCGTTCCAAGGCGGTAACCCCTCGGGTTCTCATTTTTGTTTTTTGTTAGTGGCGTCCTTTTTGAAACTGATTATTTTATTAACCATGCTCTCTCCCCCTCTCTTCTTCTTGACTGTGTGGGGAGGCTGTTTTTTTCTGAATGTGGCAATTCCTGATATGCATATTTCACCTTTTTTTAAAACGTTTTGGTTATATTTTATATAACTTGTCTCCATTTCTCATCCACTATTTGTATCGACATTTGTGATTTTTTTATTCTTGTCCATTACAAAAGCAGCATGCTCCATTGCAGGAATTAGTGGCAATCTAAAGGCTGTATGCTCCCTCAGACAGTCATAGACAGAATTGTCAAACTGGTCTCCTCACAGCATTCCATGTAGAGCTGTTATCCTGAAATATTAATTTCAACAAATAACCTATTTATATTGAAGTTGTAATGATTTTAGCTGAAGTGTCTTTGTTTTCTTTAAATTAAGGGTAATTTTGGTTATTAATTGCCAGAATCCACCAAAAAGTTACATTTGATGGGTGTTCACTTGTGTCGCCCTGGGAACTAGATCAAGTTAAAAATGCAAGAACAAAAAAGGGAATAACCCCATCTAGACATAAAGAACTTGGAGTCAAGATGAGTGTGTTGTCATGAGCAATATAATTTGAAAGTTTGATGTAGAAATATTAAGAAAAGTCAAAGTTAAAGTCAACATTAAGTTTTTCTGTTAAAAAAAAGTACAAAAAGGAATTAACTCCATCAAATGTGACCTTGACCTGAAAATTAATATCAGCTCAAGCATGTTGTCACAAACAATATAATTTGAAAATTTCATGAAGAAATATTAAGAAATGGCAAAGTTATAACCAACATTAAGTTTTTAAGACAGATGGACGGACAGACAGAGCGATCCCTATGTATTGCCTTTTCTTTGAAAGGGCGACACAAAAAAATGACCCTTTAGATTAAGCAGCTAGTGGACACCTGGAAAACAATACATCAGTACATGTATCAGCAAGAACAACTTTGATGTCTGACCTGGATCTGATTGGAATCTACACTGTTTGCATATTTGTAAGAAATAGCCTCATGAAGCTTATTATGAACCGTGTAGATCCTGTTAAGACTGCACAGATATGCCTGCTGATCTGGATATACACTGGTCACTCATGTCATGTATTCATGGAAGAAAGGGGCAAAAACAACACAGTAATTTTTTATATAGGATGATTAATTTTCTTGTGAACTGAGGTCTCACAAGTCAACACATACATATAAACACAATTTTATGTTTTCTTGTTACAAGATACAAAAATACAAATACCAACATATACAGATAGATTTAGTGTGTCTCAATCATACATTCATGCAGCTTTAATAAATGAAAATAAAAAATGCAAACCTTGTCTTCATTTTCTACAGTAACATTCATATTCTGCTCCCTTATGTTCTACCAATTCTGCAGACATTAAATTTTCAAGTCCACAGCTTTCACAAGACTGATGATACACATGGCTGAAAATAAATGTTGTATTTTAATCATAACAAATAACCAAAACCAATTTCACTGTACTTTTTGTTGCTTATGAAGTTGTACATAATTTGATGTTGCAGGTTAGTTAACAGATTACAATGTTGTCATAATTCATCTATTTTTATAAATATCACAAAAAAGAGGTATTTCTGGTGTAAGCTTCAAGCCATCTTCAGTTCCTATAGGCTCATACACAATTTATCCCATTTAACCTTTACCTCCATTTACATGTATATGCCTTTATGGCATGGGAAATCAGTGTAGATCTAGATCAGCCGACACATCCATACTGCCTGATTAGGATCTAAACCGTTACGGCGTTAGCTTTTTTATTCAAATTTCAATAGGTTATTTCTGACCACAATGTGACCTGTGCAGATCCAGATCAGATCATGAAAAGGCATGAAAATGTGTATAATATTATAGTAAAGGGTTAATTACTACAAAAAAACACCTGCATTTTGATACTTCATTTTATTCCTTGGATACATCTTTTAACACATGAGCAACTATTGTAAATCTAGGTCCTGACACAATCATCTCCTTCCTGTTAATTAGAGCTTTAAATGTATCTAATGAACAGAGTAGATACAGAATGATGAGACCTCAAAATGTCTGATGTGCAAGCTGGTCTGGAGCTACATTTGTGCTATCTCTATCAGATGTGGATTTACACTGGTTGCCCATGTGGTAAAATGGTGTAAATGGAGTAAAGGGTCAAGTTATTAACCATGAAAGTTGAAACAGCATTGGATTTTTGAGACACATTTATATGAGATTACCCAACTTAAAAAACAAATAAGCAACCCATCGTGTTAGATCAAGGTGGCCCACAGATGAATATTGTTATATATAATGTTAATAATCAAGTGAATTCAAGTTGACCTTGTTATTGGGTCAAAGGTAGTCATTTATGCCTGAGGCAGAAGGCCGAGGGTAAATATGACAGCCCGAGGCCCAATAACATGTTCAAATTCATATGAAGACTAAACTGGGCCAAAACAGGTGTTCTGGACCAATATGAGAATTGCTGGGCCATTATAAAATACTTAAGTATTGATGTGGTGTACCATGTAGTGTCTGCCAGGAAAATGGCATGTTCAAGTCAGGTGATGACATGCCTCGATATTTTGCCACACTGCAGTCATGTAAAAGAAAAGGGCAAAGTATGCAATGCCTTTACTGTATATTTATACAGGGCTCTCACTAGAGAGAGACTTGAAGGAATTAGTCTCATCAAAAGTGACCAGACTTCTCTCTTTGTTGAGCTTTGTTAGAAGTCATTTTGTATTTACGATATAGGGAAAGAAAGCTGTTGACTGCAAACTTCTCCATAATGCAGTAAATTATGACAAAACTCTCCCTGATTTGCAAGTCTGGTGAGAGCCCTATTAATAGTCAATTAATAAAATTTAATATACCATTATCCTTCTTCCACTCCTCTTCCAATTTCATGCTTTTTGAACCAGAGATGGCACATTTCTTTCATTTGATTTTATCACTGAAATTAACAAACACAAAATTGCAAGGGTGCAAGTTAGGATTTCTAAGAAACCTGAAATCCTGAAATTTTATTTAGGGTAAATGAAGAAAATCAATCATTTTTAGCAGGGTTGGCACCAATCGACCGCCCCTGGTTTAAACCGGTGTTTTAACCGGTTAAAACCGTCCCGGTCAATACTCCCCAAGTGGTTAATAGTGGTCAATACTGGTCAATTGAACTTTTTTTTCAAAATTTTCATAAAAGAAAGGAAGAAAACAAACCTTTTAAGTTTTATTTAATTTCTACTCAAGTAACTTTAGAACTAACTTCACTTGAACATGCTTTGAACTTAGAAATTGTCTTATTTCCCTCAGTAACTGAGATCATAAAATCCCCAAACAGGGTCTTTTGGCTTCATTCTGGTGAGTTTTTAGACAAAGTAAGAATTCTTTTAATGTTAGTTTTTTATCAACTTTCAGCAAAGAATGATTTAGTAACTTGATTTTTTTAATTAAAGCAAAGGCAATTTGCACCACCAGTAGGTGTTACACTCTTGCCAAGTAACACTTGTGTATGACAATGGATGGTGAGGAGATGGAGGGGTGTTGTGTCACACTTCTGTTGTTTATTGAACTTGGGAACATGTCAATTAAGATGCCTATGTGTTTATTTAAGGATTATCCAATATCCATGAAGTAGGTGAACAATTAAGTCATACTGTTTCATATAATGCATGTATTGTACTGAGCACTCGGGCAAAGCTTACAGAATGTTCTTTAAAGAATCCACTACATAAATTACATAAAACATAACAAACAGTATATGAATTGAAACTTTTAGCATACTACATTTATTAATTTCAGTGTTACTTATCATTAATGCCTATAATTATGTCAAGCTGTTTATATATACCATAAAGTTTCCACATACTTAAGAAAATGTGTCTGTAAGCATTGAATGCCCAAAGCTGAATGACCATATATTTTCCAACAATGCACATGAGAACTTGTGCTTTAAACCAATGAAAACAACACCTTGTGATTGGTACATTCAAAAGATCTTACCCAATCAAAGGAAATTACTATTTTCCACCTAATTAGCTTTGCTTAACCAGCGGAAAATACATTTCCTTTGCTTATTGAACATAGGAACATACCAATTAAATATTTGTATTTATTAAAGGCTTATCAATAATAAACCATTAATGAAGTACCATTTAGGCCCTTACAGGGGCTATTGTAAGGGCCTAAAGGATTCTAAATGATTATAAGAACATTTTGGACAGTTTGGTTGTGAATAAAATTGAATTGACCAGTAATGACCACTATTGACCAGAAATGACCACTATTGACCAGTACTGACCACCGGCCCGGTCAATACTCAATTGACCGGTCAGTAAGCCAACCCTGATTTTTAGACACACAAAAACCTGATTTTCAGGCAAACGCGCCCATGAAATAACAATTATTTTGATCTTTGCTCAAATTACAAATATTCTTTATAATAACTTATTTTATTTTTTAAGTGAGTGATCATAACAATTAGTTTACTCTCATTTTGTACTTTGCTAGAATAATAATAATAATAATAATAATAATAATAATAATAACTTTATTTAGAGAGGAAACACAGTTGGGCAAGCCCAATCTTCCCTGTGGTCCTCTATTATTTACATTTACAATTATGTACAAAACGAAGCATTGCATAACAAAAGAGAACAAACAATACATGTATACAGATAAACAACAGGTTATGTTACAAGTATATTAAACTAATTCTGTATAAGTGTTACAATGAATATGTTATATTACAAGCATAGAATTCAAATGTGAATATGTTATATTACAAGCATAGAATTCAAATGATTAGCTTGGCAGTGTTGCAAGAATGGTCTTTCTTCAGATTGTTTCTATTCTGCATTGAAATCCATTCAGTCTGAGGTGTGAGGTGTATCTACAAAAAGTCACCCACAATCTGTTGGACTGTGAAAAATGTTTTTCCTTTAGTTGCTGTGAAAAAGAGTGCTGTAATTTGTTTTGTAGTTAAAATGCCTGTTCCAACAGCCGTTCAAGAAAATTTCATAAAGTTATATTGATTAACTGTTGATTAACTGAATTAAGTATCCATATTGTTTCATCACTGCCAGAGTTATTATGTGTTTTCTTCTTTTGAAAAAATAAAATATGGATCCAGGCATGTCACTTTAAAATTAACCAGAAAGTATCAGACTGCAAAAAGTCAAAAATGTGTTGACTGCTCTTATAAACTGGTCATTTTGGGTTATCACTAAAATTCACAAAGTGGGTTCCTTTTCAAATAACTACCGGTAATTTATTTTACATTGCTGATCAGAATTCAAGTCTGGGTAAAAATCATAGAATGAAATAGACATAAAATTAATGTCTTAACTAGTTTTGGTTTATTTTACCTAAAAACAATTTGTAATGGAAGGCTAATAAATGAATACTTGTTACATCAAAATTATTGAAGTGAAACACTGTGTAAACCTAGGTTCACTTCAATACTTAATACTGGTGTAACATCAAAAGGGAGACAATATATTCATTTTTATAATTTGGCACATGTTTGTAGTGAACAAAATGTATATCTTTGGTTTTCATTTCATAATTTATTGTCACTTTGTTAGGCAATTCTACTATTAACAAGACTTAATTTAACACTATGAAACTAATTTGAGTTATTTATCAAATTACAGGAACCTGAATTTCCATCAGAAAATATTCAGATAGGAAAAAATATTACATTTTCCCAACGCAACGGATTTGTACCCCACCCATTAACATGTTAAAATAATTTACCAGTTGCAATGTTGACAGCGTTATCACAGCTCAAGCATTACAAAGAAACTAAAATATACTGTTTAAAATAATTACATCTCCTAAACAGTCATTCCAGGCCCGGATCCAGACTGGTACATCCTGGGGAGGCTGATGACGGGGTGGGTGCAGGAGGGGTATCCCCTCCTGCATTCGATTTTTTAATGTGGTGTGCTAAAATGGTGCAATTTTAAGTATACCTAAACTATATCTGTACTTATTCAGTGCGCAATAAATTAACAGTTGTCTCGAACTGAGGATGAACATAAATTATCCAACTTTTGTTTTTTACTAAATCCAAATGTATGATGTGTACTCTTGATAACTTTTCATTTTCAGAATGTTCCCATTATCTGGTCAAAAATACATTTCACTCTTAAAATTGTGGACAGATATTGAGTTAAACAGTCTTACATATTTGTAGATTCGCAGAAAAACAAAAGAAAATGAAAGAATCTCTGCGATCGATTTCCTCAAAAACTGCTAATTTCTCCTAGTGTTTGTAACGCTTTTCCAATCTTTTACTGCTCTCAGAACCCTATTGTTCCAACTGTTTTTATTGGGCAATGGCTGAGCGAGCAACCAATGAAAAATTGTATTTAAATCGCACATGAATTGTAGCTCGCGGTTAATATGCCTCCGAGCTACATGTATCCATGGTAATTAATTGCTGGCCAACTGGCCAGTGAAATGTTATAATACACATCATTTGATCAGGCAGATTTTAAAGCCAACTAAAAAAAGCAGCCGGGCTGGGGGGGCTGCAGCCCCTCAGCCACAGGGCTGCGTCCGGGCCTGCATTCTGGATTTAACTCAAACATTATTTTCTACCTTCACTTTTGTTGTCCACTTCATTGCATGACGTCAAACAGTTCTATACCGCTTCCAATGGTTCAAATGGTTGATACATGTCTGACCAGAACCAAAAATCATCTTAATCTGTTTATGAATAATTAAATCAATTAATAAATACTTCATTCTTTCTTCCGGGATGCAAAATTTACCTGAAATGCATTTAAGAGATACTATTAAATAAATATTGTGAAGTTCCCATTTCTGTATAAACTTGGTGAATCCCTGAGGTGCTACTCTTTTTCTTCTTATGGTTTTCCCTGGGTTATTAATTTTGAGAATATCTGTTCTGATTAAATGACCTGTGAGACTTGTGGAATGGAGTGTAAGACAAAACTGAAAGAAGGAAAAACTTCTGATAGCGGATTTCATAAGGTCTACATATAACACACTATTATTGAAAACATTAGATTTTCATTTCCTTGAAATTTTATACTTCAGAAAATCTTGTGGTTACGGTTTGGAAATGGGTTAGATCTGGATATTTTCTGATGGAAATTCAGGCTCTTATGATCAAATGCATAAAATGCATTTATTAATATATCTGTTAAATCAATTCATGTATGAATTTTAAATTACTTAAAACATAATTTTCAATAGATCAAAATGTTATAAAAAATCATTGTGAATCAGATGCTTTATGTTTTACTTAAAGCATTCAAATGGGAATATAATTCTTACACGAGTGACGATATTTTACCAAGTAATTCGTTAGTCGTTCAAAATCCAACTTTTTTCAATGCAATACATTGAAATAATTTGATTACTTACATCTCTACAAGGTTCCACAATTAATATCCACAATGATTAGGGCCCTAAATTAAAAAAGTTTCGCTTAGCCCTTCGGTCGATTTTGAGACTCCTACTTTCATTTTGGAGAGTGCATTAATTGAAATGACGTAACCGTTCAATAAAACCCAAAGAGCCAAAATCACGTTTACTGCGGTGTAGTCTTTCGAATCTAAAATTTCAAGTTTTACAATGATTTTGTAACGTAGGCTACCATTCGAAAACCACCAAATCCACCTCCATTTCCATATGAATAATTCTATTTACAAAGAGAACTTCTATTGTCAATATACATTCAAATATAACCTGGGTGTTATAAAAACATTGCATCACGAAAATAACTCGATAAATACTCACTGTTCATTTGATTACGATGGATTTTTTGTCTTCACCGAACGTTGTCGAATCCAATATGGCGTTCCGCCATCAGGTATTCATGCGCGTTCATGACTCAAAATCTTGTCGAACGTTCCACGAGTTAAATTTCTTCAAATATTGATTGATTCCATATTTTTTAATATAAATTTTATCGTTTTGCACAGAATTACAAAATTGACCGCTTTGTAACATTGACTTACTTTTTGAAACTAAGAACTATATTCTAGGGTAGCAAGCATACATTCTATGGTAGCATGCAAGTACTGTCGTTACTACATTGAAATAAAGAAGGAGTTAGGACAGTATTGCATGCAACCCTCAAATTGTTAGGTTCATAGTAAAGCAAAAACGATTGTCGAAAATTGGTTTTCACTGAGTCTGCCGACTCAAAAATATTAATGCGATAGTAAATTTTTGAATGGCATAGAAAATTTATGAATGGCGTAAAAATATCTTAACGGTTGTAAAACTGAGACAGAAATTTCCTATTTTGGAGATCATTATGTACCGGAAAATAACGACAACATAGTGTGACATAGTATGTGACGTCACATAGAACACGGGAAGCTGCAACATAAAGAACTGGGAACCAGACATTGTCCAATATGGAATTACTAATCTGACAAGTTGTATCAATTTTGCGGATTAACGCTGCACAATGCAAAAACATTCATGGGTATATTATAAGACATATTATATTCCATGGACTACTCATGTAGATCCAGATCAGCCTGCGCAGACAGATAATTTTATTTCCAGGCTTAAAAGCCCATGAGGAACATTGTGCATAGTACAAGACACATAAATGCAGTCCAATCAGGATCTGCACTTTCATTTCTTGTTCAGAGATAAAACAAAATTTAATGAATCTAAAAGCAAACAGTGAAGATCCTGACCAGACTGCATGGATCTTAAGGATGATCAAGATAACACTCGTTGCATACATGATAAAAACAGTATCCAGAGAGCAAAACGTTCAAATATGATGAATATAAAATACGATTTTTTGCTTTATCCTTGTAATTTAAATTTATTCAATTCACCAATATATAACTTAATAAAGCTAAGAACCCTCAGCTCTGTCTCCAGACTTACTACATTATAACAAATCCCAAGTTCAAACAGGTCAGTCACACAACCAGTTCAATAAAGAGGCTTGTCCATAAAAAGCAATACCAAAAATTACTTACTGATTTAGAGCTTGCTAAGAATCTCATCATAAAAACTATTCTGACCACTGATTATGCTTGTGGTACCTCAAATGTCGAATGGGTATTTTACTATTACTCCTTTGTACAGCAAAATGTCAAATGGTTATTTTACTATTACCCCTTTATTCAATTATATACTGGTTTTATCACATGAGCAAACACTAAAGATTCACACCAGTCGGCACATCTGTGCCATCTAATCTAGATCTTCACTGCCATTTACACTGCTAACATCCATGCCATCTGATCTGGATCTTTACTGGTTGCCTTTTGGTCAGAAATAATCTATTGAGTCTAATAAAGAACAATTTAGATCCTGATCAAATGGTACTGATGTGCTGTCTGATCTGGATCAAGGCTGTTCAGTGTTCGCCCATATCATAAGTCATATCTATTGAGTAAGGGTTAAACAGAATAGATTTGAACATCCTCTTTGAACTTATTTAACTGGCAATATAAATATTATCCTTAATTTCATGAAAACCTGTCAATAATTCTTTAATTTTACTTGAACGTGACAATATCACACAATCAGTTGTTCATAAAAACTCTTTACATCCATGCAATAATAACAAAAATACTACTCACCTTTATAATAATTTTTGAAAGCCATTATATGAAAATTTCACACAGCTATGAACTCATTGTATATTATTGTTAGGTTTTTACAACTTCTTCACTGAACATAAATATCAATTATCATCAGTAATTTTTAAACACTTCTGCAATAACGCAAACAACATTTTGATGAAACTGAAAAGTCATCAAACAAAATGTAAACACTTCTTTCAAGTTGATAATCTTCACAAACCCTCAATATCAATATATCACATTGTAACAATGCATTGACATCACTGCATCAACATATTGGTTATTAATAACCTTAGAACAGAAAACATGTACGTTTTTTTTCCAATTAGAGTTATTCCAACATCAGCTTCTTTCTGGCTGTTGATAATTCTGAAGTAAGTCTGTACACCAATTTTGCTCGCAGTAAGCAGCGAGAAATCAATACTCTTCCTTAGTGTTCAATACAGCAAAATACTGTTATGTAGTCCACTGTAATCGACAAGCGAGGAGGGAAGTAATGTGTTGGCGTCTGTCAACAAGAACAAGGACACAAAATTCCATGAAGCATAAATCAAGGGCCAGCTAAATCCATAACACATTTAAAAAGAAAACTGAATAGCCTAAAAAGGCTTTTAGTTCGGTTTAATCAGAAAACCTTTGCACATGATAATAACTCTTAAAAACTGAAGACCAGTCTATAATCTCAATCATCTGATTGGACAAAATGGAGACTAGATATTTGTAACTGGAGAAATCTAAAGCATATCACTGGCCAAATAGAGACTAGTCTACATTTTCAGCCAACCAGATTCTTGAGATCTGAGACTGGTCTCCAATATCACCTGTATAATCTTGGGCCCCTCATTGTGCTTAGCGCTTTTAGACAGACTGCAGAGTTGGTTTGGTGTTGAGCTTAACCCTTTCCTCCATAGATACACCTTTATTTCATGAGTGAACAGTTTAGATCCAGATCATCTGACACATCCATGCCATCTGATCAGGATCTATACTGTTCACTTTTTTATTTGTTTGGTTGTTTCTTACCAAAATGTGACCAGTGCAGATTCTGATCAGACAGCACAGATGTGCCAGCTGATCTGGATCTACACTGGTTGCACATGTGTAAAATGCTTATATATGGAGTAAAAAAACAAAAAAGCCATGTTGACCTAGTATTGCGCTTTCATGCCAAATACTCAGTTCATATACTGACAGCTTAAAGTAGCATTGGTATTCAGCTCAGAACTCCTGAATTGATCTGGTAAAACTGAGCATGGAAACCAGTCTCAAATCTCAAGCATGTGATTGCTGAAATGGCAAATGGTCTCCATTTCAGCCAAACAAATGCTTGAGATTTGAGACTGGTTTTCATTTTCAGCTTTATAACCTTCAGCCCAGAGCTGAGGCTGTAATATCGCAGCTCAGAGCTCCTGAACTGACAGCAAAATTGGCCTTGACCTAAGCTGCAACATCCAGACTGACAGCAGAGTTGATTTGGAGCTGTAACACACATTAGCTCAGAACTACTTGACTGACAGAAGAGTTGCCCAAGTAATAATCTGTAATACTCAAGCTCAAAGCTCCTTAAATGTTAATTGAGCAAGGCTGGAGGTTATAAAGCTGAGATTGGAAACCAGTCGCCATTTCAGCCAATCAGATGCTTGAGATTTGAGACTGGTTTCCATGCTCAGTTTTATAACCTCGGGCACAGATCTAGTATTTAGCTGTTTATACCCCAGCTCTCGGCTACTTGGTTGCCAGTAGAGCTGATCTGGTATTCAGCTGCAATAACCCAGCTCACTGCTCACAGTAGTGCATATCTGGTATTCAGCTGTAATACCCAAGCTCCATGCTCCTTAATGCCAGTAAAGCTGATCTCCAAGCTCCATGACTGCCACTGGAGCTGATCTGGGCTGAAGACCACAAAACTTTATCAAGATAAGCATGCTTGAGATTTGAGACTGGTCTCAAATCTCAGTTTTATGATCTTGATTCCAGATATTCAGATGCCCAAGCTCTAAGCTCCTTGACTGCCAGTTCAGTTTATCTGATATTCAGCTGTAATACCCAAACTCATTATAAGTTCCTTGGCTGTCAGTTAAGCTTAACTGGAAATCTGCTGAAATAATGGAGAGCAAAAGTTGAAAATGTGCAGAGGGCCCTGCTAAAATACTTGACAGCAAGGGTCTAAGGACAGATTTATAAGCACTCTGCGGAACCACTTAACAACAAGAGTACAAGGACAGTTGTGGGATCTGCTGAAAGACTGAACAGCCAGGGGCAGACAACAGTTACTGTGGGATCTGCTGATATACTGGCCAGGGGCGGACAATTGTGGGATCTGCTGAAAGACTGGACTGCCAGGGGCAGACAATTATGTGATCTGCTGAAATACTGGATAGTCAGGGGCAGACGATTGTGGGATCTGCTGAAATACTGGACAGCCAGAGGCAGACAATTGTGGGATCTGCTGAAATACTGGACAGCCCGAGGCAGATAATTGTGGGATCTGCTGAAATACTGGACAGCCAGGGGCAGACAATGTGGGATCTGCTGAAATACTGGACAGCCAGGGGCGGACAATTGTGGGGTCTGCTGAAATACTGGGCAGCCGGGGGCAGACAATTGTGGGATCTGATGAAATACTGGACAGCCAGGGCCGGACAATTGTGGGATCTGCTGAAATACTGGACAGCCAGGGGCAGGCAATTGTGGGATCTGCAGAAATACTGGACAGCCAGGGCTGGACAATTGTGGGATGTGCTGAAATACAGGACAGCCAGGGGCGGACAATTGTGGGATCTGCTGAAATACTCGACAGCCAGGGGCAAGGCCAGTAGAGTTCAGCAGAGGTACTAGACAGCATGGAGCAAAGGATCGTGGAGGCCTCTGCTGAAATAACATTGGACACTAATGAATCAGCTTGGATGTACAAGAAGCCAAGTTTGCCAACCAGGGCCCGAGATCATAAAACTGAGACTGGAGACCAGTTTTACCAGATTTCGTTTTATGATCTTGTGCATAGTCATTAGCCTAGATAAATACTTCACGCCTCACAGGAAGATGTCATTAAGTGTAGGCACCAAATGAATAAAGGCAAAAAAAACAACCTTTAAATGAATGATCAACTGATTTTTTCCAACATTGCTATTAAAACTGCCTTACATTCAACATAACTTGAAGTGTGCAAGTAAGTAAACATCACCGCAAACCAATAATCACACTTCAGAAAAGAAATGTTTTGTCATGTTTACAAAGAAAATATAGAAATTTCATAAAAAGACATTTTCAATCAATTTATCAATAGCCATGAACAGAAAAATGTTCTTTGGTCTTGAACTTTTATAGAAAAGTTAAGGTAAAAAATGAATGTGAATGTAATGTTTATAATATGTCTGTATTGAATCTAGATCAACATACATGAATCCAATAACTGACGACCCATGATAAATAAGATCAAGATAAGTCGGTCATTTAAACTACTGTGGTATCATTATATTTAGCGGTGGTTTAATTTTCGCGTATTTGTGATAAGTTTAGTGCGCAATATCAAACCCTAGCCAAATCAAACCATTGAATATATACTCTTATGAGAATAATCCAAGTGTGCTAAATTAAGCCCTCCCTAAAATGTCACTTATGTCATTAAAATTTGAGCGAAATTTGATCCCTGCAAAATTAATTGATACAACAGTAGTGTTGGAAATGGGGCCAAACAATTTAATCGATTAATCAGATAGCTTTTTTTGTGATCATCGCGTCACGACTTTAAATACGAGTACAGTCAAACCTGTTTTCAGAGACCAATCGTGGAAAAAATCAAACATGGACTTAGGAGGAAATCGTCTTTGTTCACACATGAATTTGTTCTTTGAATAAATCTGTTAAGTCAGTGAGATAATAAAATTTGGTCTTTTTCAACAGGTGGTTGTTAGCACAGGCTCGGCTGTATACAAGGCTGTTAACATACATACTTATTTTTTTAGGTTGATTTGTGTCAACTATGCACCTAATTAAAATTCTAATTAATACAGTGAAACCGCCCTGTTAACACCATCTCTGGGACTGGGAAGAAGTGGTCTTAACGCTTTCCTCCATTGACACACCTTTATTGCGCGCGCGAACAGTTAAGATCCAGATCAGCCGGCATATCTTTTTTTATTCCTAATGGTATTTCTTAGCAAACTGCCACCAGTGCAGCTCCTGATAAGATGGCACAGATGTGCCAGCTGATTTGGATCTACACTGGTCGCACATGCGTAAAAATGCAATATATAAATATGAACAATTTTACTTTGGCACCACTGGGGCAAAATGCTACATACAAAAACATCTTTAATCTTACAAGATATTTGATGCTCAACTGTTTATGGTAAAGAATTGCTTATTGGATTTTATGTCAAGTTGTGGGAAACCTAATTTCTTTAAGTATAGAAAATCAATGACAGCTCTTGTTTAACCTTGATAAATGTGAGACAAACAAAATGACAAGTTCAATGAGTCTGAGCCTGGGCCCAAGATCATAAAACTAAGTTTGGATACCAGTCTCAAATTATTGGCTGAAATGGCGACTGGTTGCCATTTAAGCCATTCAAATGCTTGAGATTTTAGACTGGTCTCCAGATTTAGTTTCATGTTCTTGGGCTCTTAGTTAGTCTACAGTATCAACAGTCTCGTTTTTAGCCCTTTTTTTAAACCCTTTATTCCATATAAATGGGTTTATATCACATGTGCATCCAGAGTAGATCCAAATCAGGTGGCACACCAGTACTATCTGATCTGGATCTATATTGGTCACTTTGGTAACAAATAAACTAATGAATCTTAAACAAACAGTGTTGATCCTAATCTGACGGCATGACGGTAATGGCTGTGCTAGCTGAAGCTGATCTATCTTGTTCATCCATGATATAATAGCCACACACCATGTAGTAAAGGGTTAACAAATGTCCCTCAGTTACAATCATGCATCCTGTACATTTTTTTACTTGTAACTTTTTAACCATTTCCTCCATTTATGGCATGAGCGAACAGTGTAGATCCAGATAAGCTTGCACATAAGGATCTGCACTGTTCTCTTTTTGATTTATTAGGTTGTTTCTGACCAAAAAGCGAAAAATGCAGAGCCTGATCAGATGGAAAGAAACTACACTGGTTGCACATGCATATAAAGGAATATAAATTATACCAAGTAAAGGGTTAGTTACAAAAATAATCTACAACTTTTTATTCAAAAGAAGAACAACACCAGTGATCAATATAGAAAATTTAGATATTCTCAAAGAGGTGTCATTTAAGTAAAAAAAGAAAAAAAGCAATGTTATATTAAGATATCATGACATTTTCCAGCAGATTTCTTTGATCCCAGTTTCTTTTGTCTCATTTCTTTAATCTGGAAGCAATTGATAAAAAGAATCTGACACACAATGTCATGTACAGTAAAACGTCGAAAACTCGAACATCGAAAACTCGAGCACTCGGCAAAACTCGAAGTAGTTTTGCTGGTCCCGGCAATTTTCTTATATATTCTATATAAAAATACCATGGAAAACTCGAACTTCAAAAACTCTAATTCTTGAACACAGGTGTCGGTCCCTTGAAGCATATTTCTTCTTTGTTTGTATTGGAAAACTCGAGTAATAAACGACTGATAAAATTTTCGCATTTGGTAAATGGTGACGCGTGGTTTTCACACGTTGTGACAGGTTATAATTGGCAGTTTATTGTCAATCGCCAACGTCTATTGTGTTTTAATTGATCTGATTAAAGCAGGTTATGATGAAAGAAAATGATTTTATGATCACTCGGTAGGCGGCTGCGTTGAGACGAGGTTGTTTGTTGTTTTTTATGTTGACGGGACCTAGTAAATTTTACACGCGTATAAAAAAAACGACGCACCGTTGTGAAGTATACTAGTTCTCGGACAATGTCAACACGAAAGGTTTAAAAAGCAGTTTTCTTGAAAAAATACCTCAAAAATGTTTTCAAACAGATATACAGGTTTAAAGAAAATACAATCTAAAATGAATCCTTTATTAATTTAGCTGATATTCAGATAACGTACTCAACAACAAGGTAACATACATGTGTTTATACGACTTGACTTAAAAATCGGACCTCATAAAGTGAAGCTTCAAAAACTCGAGCGCCATGGAAAACTCGAACATTTTCATAATCCCCCTGAGTATTCGAGTTTTCGAAGTTTTACTGTAATTTAAAAAATATCAACCTCTCCCAAGAAAAGAAATTCCAAGAAGTTTATAATTACACCCCAAGGGAGTTGGATCTGCTGAATAACAATGTTTATGACTTTAAATAATATTTTTCTCCACAACTTTTATCACATGGGCGGGCCTTATGATCAGGATCTAAACTGTTTTAGATTTGTTTAGTAACCTCGTTGATCCTGATCAGATGGCAGGTACTCAAATTTCTTGGTGTCATGACGATTTATTCATGTCATCATATCTCAATACCTGTCCTTAAGAAATGTTGTACATGTAAAACCCCTGTAACACCAGGGTCGCATTCTAACGGCGTTCCCACAATCGCAAGCATCGTTACAACAATGCAGTGGCATCACCAGTAAACACAGTGGAATCGCATAGAATGCCTAGCCACGGTGCTCACTTTGAGCATGCACAAATCAAACGCCATCGCTCGGCGTTCTGATAAGAGCGCAGTCGGATCGCCGTATGGTCGCCGTAGCAGCGCAGTAAGGTCTCCTACAACCCCGCAGGAGCTCCGCGGGCGCGCACAGAGGTCGAAGTGCGAACCCTGTGGTTATCGGTGGCGCTTGCACCGAGATTGCACGGCATTGTCGAAGAGGTCACTGCGTCTTTACGGCGCTTTATGGCGCGTCTACAGCGCTTATACGGAGTGTTAATTGTTTCAATGCGCTCTTTCAACGACTGTACGGAACTACCACGGCGATCAATGCACTCCCAATGCGCTTCTATCGCGTTGTCACAGCGATCATTGCGCTCCCAATGCGCTTCTTCCGCGTTGTCACAGCGATCATTGCACTCCCAATGCGCTTCTATGGCGTTCATTGACGTTTGTATGAAAAACACAAAATTGTATAAATGTACAAGATTGGCAAATAAACATTCATTTCACCATGACTGAAGTACAGCAGAAAGTCTGGCTATTGCTGACCTGCATGCATGTCAAGCAAACATACCAAGATGAAGACGTTTTGCACATGATTGTAATACGACGAAGGAGGAGAGCTCAAGTGCGTAGGAGGGTTTGGGTTCGAACATAGCTGGACGAAAGCAGACGGTTTCAGGATGGCCACTATCATCTGCTCATGCCTGAGCTGCGATATGAGAACCCTGCTAGTTACTTCAACTATCTCCGATTGCCGCCCGCCTTGTTTGATGAGCTTCTAGAGAGACTGCGTCCTCGGATCACTAAACAAGACACCCGGTATAGGAAAGCATTCGAACCAGGAATAAAACTAGCTATGACAATGTGTCATCTTGCATCGCGGGACAGATATGCAAGCATGAAATTCGATTTTAGAGTGCCTCACAATACAATGTCATTTTGTGTCAGTGAAGTATGCCAGGCTATT
The DNA here is from genome assembly GCA_038501625.1 of Corbicula japonica. NCBI lineage: Eukaryota > Metazoa > Mollusca > Bivalvia > Venerida > Cyrenidae > Corbicula > Corbicula japonica. The sequence continues at coordinate 5,870,607 of JAZAYU010000007.1, forward strand.
ATTGATGATAACAAAAACGAGTGCAGTGTCCTACCACCGAAGCAGAATGGAGAGCAATTTCAACTGAATTTGAACGCAGATGGAACTTGCCCCATGCATGCACACTTCGTTTTATAGGTAGAATTTCATCAACACGCTGTCATCGCAGCGTGAGCGCCGTGAAAGCAAAGTGCAGGCAGTGGAAGCGCCGCAAGAACGCCCTGAAATCGCAGTGCAGGCAGTGAAGGCGTCGTAAGAGCGCAGGCAATCGCTGACAAGAACTCCGTAGCAACGTGAAAGAACGCCATGTAAACTCCGAAGCAACGCCATGGTCGCAGTGAGGACGCCCTGCAGTCTCCATTTTCACGATAAAGTCAGACTTTTCTTGCGATCTCACGGCGTTCTGGAAAATTAACGCCGTGGCAACGCTGTGGCAATGCAGTGGAAACGCGCTGTAGTGTGACAGGGCCTTAAAGTACAAACTATATAAGGGAGTTGCCTTAATGCTTTTATGCTGTATTAACCCTTTCCTCCATAGATACACCTTTCTTGCGTGGGCAAACGGTTTAGTAACTGTACGCATTTTTATTCATTAGGTTATTTCTGACCAAAATGAGACCAGTGCAGATCCTGATCTACACTGATCTGAATTTGCACAGGTCGCATATGCGTAAAAATGCATATATATGGAGATAAGGGTTAATATCATAGTAATATTGATAAAGAAGCAAATTCTATGACCTCATATATTATTTATAAACTCAAAACTTAAACAAGACTGTGTCCATGGGACACTCATGCCAGCTCTGCTACAACAACATTTGTAACAAAATACCCTAACTCTGTTAAAACTAGAGCTATCACTGAAGATGATTAATACCCCCGCAATACTGCTTTGTCAGAGTATACAGAAATGGGTGAAAGCTGAAAACAAGAGGGCCATGATGGCCCTGAATCGCTCACCTGAGTATGAAACTCAAGTTATTAACCAGAAACTGAATTTTTATTTTTAGCAACAGTGACCTTGACCTTGATCACAGACACGTGGGTAGCAATCCCAATTTGTCTCTTGTTATAAGCTACCCATATACCAAGTTTGGAGTCAATATGCCAAAGCAAACTCAAGTTATTAAGTGGAAACTGAATTTCTATTTTAAGCAACTGTGACCTTAACCTTGATCAGAGACACCTGGGCAGCAATCCCAAGCTACCGTTTGATATAAGCTACTCATACACCAAGTGTGGAGTCAAAAAACCAAAGCAAACTCAAGTTATTAAGTGGAAACTGAATTTCTATTTTTAGCAACAGTGACCTTGACCTTGATCACAGACACGTAGGTAGCTTTCCCAAGTTGCCTCTTAATTTAAGCTATCCATATTCCAAGTTTGGTGTCAATAGGCCAAAGCAATCTCAAGTAATTAAGTAGAAACTGAATTTCTATTTTTAGTAACAGTGACCTTGACCTTAATCACAGACACCTGGGTAGCAACCCCAAGCTGCCTCTAGATATAAGCTATCCATATACCAAGTTTGGAGTCAATAGGCCAAAGCAATCTCAAGTAATTAAGTAGAAACTGCATTTCTATTTTTAGTAACAGTGACCTTGACCTTAATCACAGACACCTGGGTAGCAACCCCAAGCTGCCTTTTGATATAAGCTACCCATACATCAAGTTTGGAGTCAATATGCCAAAGCAAACTCAAGTTATTAAGCAGAAACTGAATTTTTATTTTTAGCAACAGCGACCTTGACCTTGATCACAGACATCTGGGTAGCAACCCCAAGCTGCCTTTTGATATAAGCTACCCATACACCAAGTTTGGAGTCAATAGGCCTAAGCAAACTCAATTAATTGAGCAAAGACCGAATTTCTATTTTTAGCAACAGTGACCTTGACCTTGTTCACAGACACCTGGGTAGCAACCCCAAGCTGCCTTTTGATATAAGCTACCCATACACCAAGTTTGGAGTCCATAGGCCTAAGCAAACTCAAGTAATTGAGCAAAGACTGAATTTCTATTTTTAGCAATAGTGACCTTGACCTTGATCATAGACACCTGGGTAGCAACCCCAAGCTGCCTTTTGATATAAGCTACCCATACACCAAGTTTGGAGTCAATAGGCCTAAGCAAACTCAAGTAATTGAGCAAAGACTGAATTTCTATTTTTAGCAACAGTGACCTTGACCTTGATCACAGACACCTGGGTAGCAACCCCAAGCTGCCGTTTGATAGAAGCTACCCATACACCAAGTTTGGAGTCAATAACCCTAAGCAAACTCAAGTAATTGAGCAAAGACTGAATTTCTATTTTTAGCAGCAGTGACCTTGACCTTGACCCTGTGGTCATGATTTGAACAACTTTTGTAGACATCAGTGCTAGGATGCTTCAGGACAAATTTGGTTAAAATCCATCAAGTGGTTTCAGAGGAGATGTTTTTTAAAGGAAATTGTTGACGGACGACGGACGCCGGACGACGGACAAAGACGGGTCACAATAGCTCACCATGAGCCTATGGCTCAGGTGAGCTTAAAAAATGAAATCCTGAAAATTTGCGGGGGGTCCAGGGGGCTGCCAGGGCACCCGGTAGGTCCATTGCAAAGCCCTGGTGGGGGGACAAGGGGGTCGAAGCCCCCCGAAGCTTCTGGAAGATAGCAATTTAGATCAATATACCATTGGGAAGCCATTTCTTAAGTGCATTTGAGCTTTTTTGAAAGACGAAATTAAGACATCTGGAGGCATGGGTTTATCATTTATTGACATTTATCTTAATCAACTATGCCTCTCAATTCAGTGAAAATTCTTCATAAACAAAAATTATAGAACTTCATGAATATTTTCAATAGTTATGAAATTGACGGTAGTTGGTTATTTCTGCTGTTGTTGTTGTTGTTGTTGTTTTATAATAAATATCTCCAATACAAAGTATGTACATAAATTTGGCGCGTTTTAGTTTCCAAAGTACATCATTTGAAGGCATATTCTGATGTAGACCTACTTTCATTTTGTGTATTCCGAGATTAATTTTCTCGCGGCATAACAAGGAAACCAAACGTAGGACTATATCCGCCTACCATATCAGTTGCATGATAATTACATACGTATTACTTACTAAGCTGTCGCTGCGTAAGAAAAAAAAAAACAATCGAGCATCTTCTGAGTATTTTTTACAATATGTTGATACGCAAACATCTACACGAACTTCACCTGCGCACATTTTGTTATTCTTCCGAGAGGGATAAGAATAATGACGTCATTTGGTGAGCCAATGCTAACGCCACGTGCGTGTAAAGCAAAAGTTGTGTTTAAATATAGCGACTTGGGTTTCACCGGATGTAAACAAAACTGTAAAAGTAGTTGGCGTCACAAGGTTTTGTTGAATCGTGCTCCCCTTTTAAAAAATAATGGACTGATCCAAATGAAAAAAAAAAATGTCATGCAAATCTACTCACGAACGTATGTTAAAAGTTTAAAAACTGGAGAAGTAGTTTACGTCATAAGATTTTGTTAAATAATGCTCCCCCCCCCCAACAAATTATGGACTGATCCATAAAAAATATGTCACTTACATGCGCACTTCATGCAGAACATATGATTTCAGTTTCAAGTTGATATCTTGAAAACTGTTGAAGTTTGCATAACACAATTTTGTTAAATCATGTCCCCTGCAAAAAAAAATGGACTGATCCACACGAAAAATATGTCACGCACATCTACACTTCATGCCGAACATATGTTTCAAGTCAATATCTTAAAAAGTGTAGGAGAAGTTCGTGTCACAAGATTTTGTTGAACCATGCTCCCCTGCTAAAAAATAATGGACTGATCCACATGAAACAAAGTATGTCATGCAAATCTACTCACAAACGTATGTTTAAAGTTTGTAAACTGGAGAAGTAGTTTGCGTCATAAGATTTTAAATAAAAGATTTTGTTAAATAATGCTCGCCTCCAAAAAATAATGGACTGATAAACAAAAAAATATGTTGCTTGCATGCGCACTTCATGCAGAACATACAATTTTAGTTTAAAGTCGATATCTTGAAAACTGTAGAAGTTTGCATAACACGATTTTGTTAAATCATGTCCCCTGCAGAAAATAATGGACTGATCCACACGAAAAATATGTCACACACTTCTACACTTCATGCCGAACACATGTATAAAGTTTCAAGTCAATATCTTAAAAACTGTAGAAGTAGTTCACGTCACAAGATTTTGTTGAATCGTGCTCCCCTCCGAAAAATAATGGACTTATCCACATTAAAAAAAAAAATTTGCGCAAATGTACTCACGAACATATGTTTTAAGTTTCAAGTTGATATCTTGACTGTTGACGTAGTAAGTGTAGAAGTTTGCATAACAAGATTTTGTTAAATCATGCCCCCTGCAAAAAATAATGGACTGATCCACACGAAAAATATGTCACGCACATCTACACTTCATGCCGAACATATGTATCAAGTTTCAAGTCAATATCTTAAAAACTGTAGAAGTAGTTCGTGTCACAAGATTTAGAAGTTTGCATAACATGATTGAAGTGCTCAAATTTGTGCAGCCAAATTTAACTTTAAATGTTTTTTTAACTGTTGCCACATTTTCGCCGTAGAAAGTTTATAGTTGGAGCAAGACTAGCACATTGTTATATTGCTCATTCTCAGCCTTCCTTACATTTGTCATTAAATTTTTTATCAGTTTTCCATATTCTGTTTTCTTTTCTTTTCTTTTCATCTCTCAAGGTCCATTTTTTCACTTTTCACTTTTCCCAGTGGCTTAGCCCCTTTTTTAGTATTTCAACACCATGCTTTCATGAGAAAAAGCCAAACTTGTGAAAAGCTATACACTGCAGCTCCGTTATATCGCGATCCGTTATATCGCGATATCCAATATATCGCGCTTGGTCTGTGGATCCCAATTTTTTGTACATTTACCGGTACAATGTATGTGTTTGTTCATTCTCCGCGGGAGGTAAAAAAGATCAAATGATTAAATCAACGTTGGCGACAAATTCACGAAACGCACGCTTTTTTCGTGTCATATTACGTCATTTTCGGCGAAGGCTGTTTATTACATTTTGTATGCGGGGATTTAAAAGGCGATGCACACGTTCAACAACAGATACAATTTAACATCAAACGTATGAAAATAAATGAAAGGTTTACTATCAATTCTGTTGCTTTTGATTTGACATGAAACCCCAATTGTGACGAACAATAGGTGCGAAAAACACTAAGCTGACAGTCATACGGTACTGGCAGAATTTCGTTCACGAGACAAACCGCAAATTAGCGGCAATTAATGCAACTTGCTAACCATAATAGACATTGAGCAGGAAACATCAAAACAGTTTATTGATTTGACATTACCTGCTCATCGACATATCAAGCTGGTAAACGACGGACGACTACCAACTAACATCGCCGACCAAGACCGACCAACAGATAGTCGATCAGTTGAAAGTCCCGACAACAACAATACGGCACCGTTGGAAATATATGACGGCGATCTTTGTTTGTACATTAATTAATTTCTTTTTATTAAAAATTAATCTTTATACACTGCAACTCCATTATATCGCGGACCTCGGGGTCCAAGCCTGCCAATCGCGATATAAACGGATCGCGATATAAGTAAATAATCACGCTAAAAAAAGGAGAATTCATGCATTTGTTTTTCTCTGTCAGATGCATGTATATTGCGGTGTTGCGTAATTAACACGTTGTGAAATCTACGGGTACATCAAGGAGTACGTTCCGTGCTGGACAAATGTTTTTAAAACAACTTTTTTATATAATTTATTAAGTTTTATTTTTTATAAAAAGAAATTAATGTACAAAACAAAGATTGCCGTCATCAATTTCCAATAGTGGTATTATTGTTTTCGGTACTTTCAAATGATCGACGATCTGTTGGTCGGTCATGGTCGGCGATGTTAGTTCGTTTTCGTCCGTCGTTAATATGCTTGATATGTCGGTGAGCAGGTTATGTCAAAACAACAAACTGTTTTGATGTTTCCTGCTCATGCCTATCATGGTTAGCAACTTGCATTAATTGTCGCTAATTTGCGGTTTTTCTCGTGAACGAAATTCTGCCAGTACCGTATTAGCTTGGTGTTTTTCACACCTACTTTCGTCACAAAGGGGGTTTCATGTCAAATCAAAAGCATTGAATTGTAAAAAAAAACTTTCATCTATTTTCGAACGTTTGATGTTAAATTGCATCTGCTAGTGAACGTGTACATCACATCTTAAATCCCTGCATACAAAATGTATTAAACAACATTCGCCAATAATGACGTCATACGACACGGAAAAAGCATGCGTTTCGTGAATTTGTCACCAAGGTTGATTTAATCATTTGATCTTTTTACCACCCACGAAGAATGAAAATTGTAAATGTACAAAAAAATTGGGATCCACGGACCAAGCGCGATATATTGGATATCGCGATATAACGGATCGCGATATAATGGAGTTGCAGTGTATATTATTGAATAAAGTCGTTTAAAAAAATTGTCCAGCACGGAACGTACTCTATGATGTACCCGTAGATTTCACGGCGTGCTAATTACGCAACACCGCGATATACATGCATCTGACAGCCAAAATAAATGAATTCTCATTGATTATGCGCGATTATTTACTTATATCGCGCTCCGTTTATATCGCGGTTGGCGGGCTTGGACCCCGAGGTCCGCAATGTAATGGAGTTGCAGTGTATGTATAAAGGTTGATTTATTTGATGAATTCCTCCAATGAAAATAAATATGTATTACAAATTACAATTATGAAAGGCCACATTCAAATGCAACAACAATGGAGTGCTACTTAGGTACACCTACTTATGTGGCAGATTTGGGTCTGGGAAAGAGTAGCCTTGACCAGGATTTGAACCTCGGACCTCCGGCTTACCGTGCTGACGCTCTACCAATTGAGCTACATTGGCTGCTGGTACGAAATCTACTACATTTCCTCCCAACTAACTTGGAAATGTCTGCAAGGTTCTGCCTAGGTTCAGGTCGAATACCACAGCCACATGCTTCGCCCTAAAGAGCTCCAAGGGTAATCGCCCTGCCCACGACGCCAATGTGGCAGGTTTGGGTCTGGGAAAGAGTAGCCTCGACCAGGATTCGAACCTTGGACCTCCGGCTTACTGTGCCAACTCTCTACCAATTACGCTACGGAGGCCGCTGGTACTAAATCTACTACACTTAGCTTGATTAACAAAGTGTCCAAACAAATTTAGCCAAAAAATTGTCAGACCTGGCTAGATCCACTGGACAGACTGTTTTCAGTTGCCATTGAAATATTATATGTAGGTTCTATTCTTCTTATTTAGATTTGTTTATTTCTTTTGACAACAAAAGTTAACGTTTTTAAGATTACCTTAAACTAATTTATGCACTTGCTGATCTATAGGAAAACAATAAGCTACAAGGAACTGGATTTCAAACCCAATACCAAGACAAAGTTCTTCCTGACAGCCACAATATAAACCACTAAGCTGTCCAGCCGATAATTTAAGCAGTAAATAGGGATGATGTTTATATTTCACATTTACCTGTGTTTACATTTAATAAATATACATGTAAAAATTGCTATTTAAAACTTACAGTCACATGATACTAAGTTTATATATTAAACAAGAATGTACTTGCGACAGATGGGGGTGAATTCAATATTTTCCTGTGATCAATACTCATCAAGACAGAGATCACTGAGATATAACCTAGAATGTGTCCTCGGACACTGATGCCCCAACTGCTGCAACATAATTTTTAATTAACAAATGGGCCATAACTCTGGTAAAAATGGTCGCAGGAAAAAATCCTTTCTTTACGATCATCTTCACATCCTGCTTGATCATCTGTGCAAATTTGAAAGAAATCTGCCTTATAGTTTTGGAGGAGTTGATGCCACAAGATTTGGGGGTTGTATGGATGGATGGACGGACGGACGAGTGCAACTCTATATGCCTCCCACTTTGTGGGGGCATAAAAAAAGAAACATTTTACTGATCCTTTCCTCCATAAATACGCATTTTTTATGCATGTGAGACCAGTGTAGATCCAGATCAGCAGGCATATCTATGCCGTCTGATCAGGATCAGCATAGGACACATTTTAGTCAGCGATAACCTAACAAATTAAACAGGGAACAGTTTGGATCCTGTAATGCCTTAATGAATAAAAAAACCAACAAAGTGGATAATAATAAGACGGCACTGGGGTGCCAGCTGATCTGGACCTAGACTACATTATTGGCCTAAAAGAAGTATATGCAGAGTAAAGAGTTCAGTCATTAATGCTTAAGACCAGTGTAGACCCAGATAACCTCCACATCTGCAGTTGCTAATCATTAAATAATTTCCTGTAAAACACCTATGAAAAATAAATGGACTGTGCAGAACTGGAAGCAAGCTGAGTCCATTACATGAATTAAGTTGGACAGGGCTAGACTACGCATATAATATGCAACACAAAAACAACAGTAGTCAATATAGTATTACCTTTATTATGTAATGCTCCTGCCCTTAATGCATACTGCAAACCTTCTTGAACTTTACATCTATCCTCAGATTTTTATCCTGTAATACAGAAACTTTAGGTTGATGTATATATCCAAACACAAGCTTAAGTTTGTCATGAATAATTCTACTCATTAAACTAGAAACAATCTAGGTCATTTCACATGTTGCATGTTGCTTAAATTTACATATTTTTTTAAATATCAAGGTCACTGTATATTCCAATGACCTGGAAGCACTTATTGGTCTATTTTTAGATAGAAAAACAAAGCTGGTTCCTGTCATGATATTTAGAGCAATTTCAGCACTGGAAACAAAATTTTATGGTTATTGGGTGCATGTGAACCACAACTTCCAAGTGCATCTGTGCATCAATGGATACACTCCCTTGAACAAGACATGTGTATGAACAGTATTCAACTGTCACAGATGCATAATTTTACGGTCACTGAATTAGCTGAATTATAACAGTTATAGGCCACAAGATAAAAATATACTTACATAAAAGTCTCTTCATTCATTCATTCATTCATTTATTCATTAACCATATAATTATGCACCTGTTAGAGTTTAATTTATAACTGTTAAAACATTATTTAGTAATGTAATAAAAAATCAATGTTCACTGACAAATTTTCTTAAACCAACCAAGTCAACTCTGTTTAAAGTGTATATAGGTCCTTATTTATTACGCATGTTTTCTGTAACTTACATAGTTATTTATCATGTATGCTTTACCATTAGGGCTGTTTCAAAAAAATAGCTGGAAAAGTAAAAAAATAGTGAAAAATTTAAGTTCATAAAAATTCCAAACTTGTTATTCTGTATGTTTTGCTTATTGAAACTGAGTACAGAACTAAAAAGATTTTTGAAATCAGTCAACTATTTGCTGAGATAATGTCATTTGAAAAATGGCAAGTGAAGTGAAAAAAAATGTAAAGAATTTATGTTCATAAAAAGTCCAAACTGGTTGCTCCAAATGTTTGTACAGTCTTTTCAGTGATCAAAATCAATCAAGTTATACTCATATGAGGCAAAATAAAAATTTTATGGAGCTTTAATGACAAACATTAAATAAATCACAGGAATTTTAATTTATATGCTTAAAATACAATTATTACTGTTTCTTATTATTTAAATGTGCATTTCTGTTAAAATACATGTTGAAACATCAAATATAAGTGCCTTAGAATTGGTGATATCACATAAAGATAAAAATTCATATTTTTAAGAAAGTGTGTCACACTCCTGACAACCATATAAGTGCATTGTACTCAAAAATGTTTCACAAAGGCCATTCCTGTTTGTCACAATTTAACAAAACATGACATAGACTTCTAGGAAAAAAACATGCTCTTGTATTCTTCTAATGGATAATGTGGACAGAATATTGCAATATGTGCATAATGTCACTGACAAATTTAGCTTACATTTTCTGAAGGGAGCTGCAGACAAATATAATTTTAATAGAGGTGATTATATTATAATTACTGCATCCAGAAACATATAACTTAATGATACCCGAAAGATTTCTTATGTACTTTTAATCTTTAAAGTCCTAAAAATTTATAAAGCAAATATGTATTGATTTTCTTGAGGTATTTTCTAATCTACCAAGCTTGACTTGATAGCATAACTTTTTATTACTTTAAGTATAATATACTTAGTGTTATCATTATTTGATGCCCAATAAATGCACCTTTTACTAAAACAACACTAAAACTTGTCTTTATTCAAGCTTTTTGTAAAATAATGGTCTGAACAAATGTGATTTTTACAAGTGTCACACTTTTTTTGCCACACTCCTGACATTTTCTGCCCATTATTTTAGAATATTTTTTTAACAGATGGTGCTATTTTCATGATTTTGATGAAACTTCACAAATCTCTAAAAGGCATGATGAGACACCTCTGCAAAGTAGGAAAATGGAAGTAACTGTTTGTTGTACATTTTTATAACAGGAAAACCCAAACCAGCCATTTTTTTTAAACAGTCCATTATACATGTAATTAATTTGTCCAAAAAAAACAACAAAACTTTATCTTGTAACATATGACCAAGTTATCTTTCACTAAACATGAACAAAATAGATACTGTATAATGGTGTTTTTTCATGAGATGAATATATTCATTTTTTTTGCGAAAAAATAAAAACTCCAAAAATTGGCCATATTGCTAGACTTTATGGTACGCTTGATTTAAACTGCTGATTTCAATCGAGTATGTATAACATAGTGCACAAATTTAGTAATCGCTTTAGGCAGCTTAGATAAGTACCGATAAAAATTAAAATTAACAGTTAAGAGTTGAAATCACTGGCATTGATGACAAGCATCAAATCATGAGTAGGAATAATTTAATACTTTCAAAATTTGCTGCACATACAACTGCCTTACAAACAGTGTAGATGATCGAGTAAGCAGTTTAAATACGCTTTATACAGCTTTATACAATCAGGCCACTCCTTTTTTATTTTATGGTTTACAAAAATTTTTGGTCAAAGTGTCCGTAAGGCGGTCGAAAAAAAAATAAAAAAAAATTTCCACATCTAGTCTTAATATTAGTCTGACAGCATTAACTACTATATAACAGTCAAAACAATTTAAATCTACAGAAACAAAACTGAAAGTCTGGTAATGATTATCATTGAATCTGCATATATTTGTTGACAAGGGAGGTCAGATAGATCGTGTTCTGGGCAATACTCGTGACAAATATGCATTATTTATATTTTTATTAATGGATTAACAGACCCTTCTGTCACGCTCTGCTACAAAATAAAAGTTTCAAATTAAATTATGACACCGCGACATTTACAACGTGAATGTAAAATAAGTATTAAAACACTAACCAATGCGAACATATTCCAAAATAAATTACGTCCCAATTTTATCTCAAGTATCATATTTCAGAATGCATCATCAACCAATTTTACCCAGCTAAAAAATGTCGAATGTCACGTACACACTTCTTGTAGATCAAACGATTTCAAAGCAGTGCCGATAAAACAACACAGTCTTGATACGAGCCGACAAATCCCTTTTAAGTTGCATTTCAAAGACGGTTGGTATCAACGTTTAACTCAATACTGACTGTCAATCAAATTCTGTCTCCGTATAAAATTAACATGAAAGGCGGATCAAAGAAATGTACATAAATCTATGAGTGATTGTAAAACATGTTTGAGAAAATTATTTTTTGTTTGGTTTTGAATTGTGCGGATTATGTGATAATTAAAAAGAGACAATGGAATTTGAACGTGGATTATTGTAAGTACATGTACCAATTACGTCTCGATAGGCCTAGGTTGCTGTGTTTTTTGTAACGCCTGATTGAGTAATCTGTTTAAAAATTATGACAGGTTACAGTTTGTTTGCCCGGAGGCTTCACTGTTCTTGTTCATCGCTGCCGAGAAAATTTAATTGGATTATCAGCTGACAATAGACAAATATTAAATGTGACATAAGCTTTGATACGGACGATAAACGGTTCATCCGGTGTCGTTCCTGTAAACAGGCGATGAAAGTTTTGGCAAGACAATTTGCAAATTTTCTATTCGATTTGGCGATATATTCTCTTGTCCGATACAAATGATAGATAAAATTTACATTGCTTGTATAGGAAATGGTTTTGTGTTTGAAAATCGTACCCCATTTGACGATATATTCTTATAGCCGATACCCGATTTCGTGGAGTATCTCTGAGACATAAAACCCGTCTACCTATTTCGAGGGCGCGTTAAAAACAAGCAAAATGGGATTTGTTTCGATAGTTTTTGACTCGTTTCCATAGGGCCGGAAATTATTAATGAAAAAAAATCGTCGATTTCGATTTTATTTTTTTTCGATTTTTTGAAAAAATGGGTCCGCCGGTTTTGTAAACCATTTTATATAAAAGAAGTGGCCTCATGATCGGCTAAACATCTTCACAACATCTATATCTGTGGTGATGAAAACATAATCTCTATTGTTATTAAAACAGATTTTTATTGCTACAGGTGATTCGGTTTATAATGATTTGATGAAATACCACTGTTAAATGCACAGCCTTTACACCATGATTATCAAACACTTTCTCTTATAATACTTAATTTTTACAGGTACATGGTTACAGGAAATGTAACAAGATGTATGCACTGCACCAGTAAAAATGTGAAAATTAATTTCTGCCGACAGGAATTCATCAAAATTACAACAGCGAAAATTTAAATTATTGCAAAATTGTGAACATTTTTATTATAATACATGTATCAATAAAGTACTTGTTGGCGAGTGTAGCATTATTTTGACCCTTCTAAAAACACTCTAATACAACCAGAAAAAGGCTTGAACCTGGAACCCCTTGATTACTGATCGACAGCTCTCACGGTTGAGCTATCTATACCATAAACACACCCTTTCATTTGAACAGTAACATAATATGCATTAATGATAGCTAGGGCTCTCACTAGAGGGACCCATAGAAGTGGTCTCCCAAAAGTGACCAAACTTCTCTCTTCTTTGAGCTATGGGTGAAGTCATTTTGAATAGACTACATAGGGAAAAAATCTCTTGACTGCAAACGTCTCCATAACTCAGAAAATTATGAAAAAACTTGCAAGTCTAGTGAGAGCCCTGTGCCCAAGGTTATAAAACTGAGCATGGAAACCAGTCTCAAATCTCAAGCATCTGATTGGCTGTCCAGTCGCCATTTCAGCCAATCAGATGCTTGAGATTTGAGACTGGTTTCCAAACTCAGTTTTATAACCTCCAGCCCTGATTGAGCTGCACAACACAGTAAAGTAATTTCTGTCAGGTCGCTTAATTCTTTTGTCCACATAAATATTACACAGGTTTTATCATGTGTGACTAGTGCCAGCTGATCTAGATCTACTGTTTCTTGGTCAGAAATAACATTATAATTCTAAAAGCCGCTTAAACAAACAGTGTAGATCCTGATGGCAAGGTTGTGCTGGCTGATATGGGTCTACACTGTTCTGCCATTGGATAAATCCTATTCCATGTAATGAAGGGATAAGGTATTGTGTCATTTAGGTGACCTTGAATGGGCGAGATTTTAATATTACGAACCATTTCAGATATAATTATGCATATGTAAGCACAAACTTTCATAAACAGAAGTGTTCCAAATTCATATTAAGGTTTTCATATTTTTTATTGTGTAATTTTTTGTTGACAGTCAATGGAATGTGGGATATTATGCATGAGGAAAGCTACACCAACTGTTACTGTATTCACTGAGGTGTTGCAACCATAGCTTATATGCTTAATCTGTAAGCATAATAGATAGCGAGTTTACAAGTGATTTTAAAACAATGAAAACCCATTATCACATATACAGTATTAAGAAACTTTAAACAGCAATTGTAATGAGCATAATGATTGGTTGTCGATAACTTGTTAAGACTGACAGAAAAATTATAATTCAACCATATTAATACAGGCAAGCGGTTTAACAGTCTGATGGGCCTTATAAAAATATGCCGAGTTTAAATTATGACAGCTAGATGCACTGTAATAAGTACATTTTCACCTGGAACGTATGTTTAGTCTAGTATAAATTGAATAGGCTGTACCTTTCAATTTAATCCATAAACAAATATAATTTGTACATAGTACTGGTCATGTCAGAAAAGTCATTCAATATTTCACCAAACAAGGATTTTTAATTATAAGCTGCCTTACCACAAAGTTTTCATACTGTCTAAAAAACTGAAATTAGTTGGCAATATTTACATTGGTGTTTAACACATGGGTAAACAGCGTAGATCCAGACCAGAGAGCACATTCCATGCTATCTGATCATGACCTACAATATCTGCTTTTTGTGTCGCCCTTTCGAAAAAACGGCGATACATAGGGATCGCTTTGTCTGTCTGTCCGTCCGTCACGAAAACTTAACGTGGCTATAAATTTGCCATTTCTTAATATTTCTTTATCAAACTTTCAAATTATATTGCTTATGACAACACGCTCGAGATGATGCCAAATTCTGAAGGTCAAGGTCACATTTGATGGAGTTATGCCCCTTTTTGTACTGGGATTTTTACACGAAAACTTAACGTTGGCTATAACTTTGTCATTTCTTAATATTTTTACATCAAACTTTTAAATTATATTGCTTATGACAACACGCTCATGATGATGCCACATTCTTTGATGGAGTTATGCCCCTTTTTGTACTTGCATTTTTATTCAGACATAGCACCAGAGGGCGACACAAGTGTTCAACTGAACACCCATCTAGTTAATTATTAGATTATTTCTGACCAAAAAGACAACAATGTATATCCTGTTCAGACAACACAGATGTGCAACCTGATCTGAAAGTCAATTATTATACTCGAATGAAACAATTTTCGAAAGGCATTATTTTAAAACATGTTGCGAGGGATGAAAAAATGATGTTACCCCAAGTTGTTTTTGTGTTAATAAGTTACTTAATAGTGCATGTTGTCAATAATGTGGAAAACTAGAAATGTGTCCATAGGACATGGATGCCCCCGCTATGCATCGTTTCCAGATACTAAAGTGCAATGATGGGAATAATAGCATTTCAAAGACAGTGATCTTCGAGTAATTATAAGAATATGCATAAACTTGATGATCAAGTAAATTATTTGTATTTGTGGCACTGTTGTCTTCTCATTACCGAAATGTCTGTGAAGAAGTTGGTGGTAATGAAATGCAATGTCATAGTGAACATTTGTGCCAAGTTATTTTGAAATCCCTTCATTCATAAAGAAGTTATAGCCCGAACAAGTAAATTCAAGTTTTAGTAACTGTAACCTTGACCTTGGACTTACAGGCATGGGTAATGTACGCAACACACCACCTTGTCATGGTGAACATTTGTGCCAAGTTATTTTGAAAACCCTCCATTCAAAACAAAGTTATAGCCCGGACAAGGAAATTCTATTTTTAGTAACAGTGACCTTGACCTTGGACCTACAGGCATGGACATGGTACACAACTCACCACCTTGTCATGGTGAACATTTCTGCCAAGTTATTTTGAAATTACTATATTCCTAATGTAGTTACAACCCTGACAAGAAAATTCTATTTTAGTAACAGTGACCTTTACCTAGGTATGGGCATGGTACGGGACACACCATCTTGTCATGATGAACATTTGTGTCAAGTTATTTTGAAATCAATCTATTCCTAACAAAGTTACAGCCCGGACAAGAGAATTCTATTTTTAGTAACAGTGACCTTGACCTACAGGCATGGGCATGGTACGCGATACACCGCCCTGTCATGGTGAACATTTGTGTCAAGTTATTTAGAAATCCCTCCATTTATAATGAAGTTACAGCCTGGACAAGAAAATTATATTTTTAGTAACAGTGACCTTGACCTTGGACCTTCAGGCTTGGGTATTGTGCAGACACACTGCCTTGTTTTTTTTGGGGTTTTTTTTGGCGTTCACCTTTTCGGCGTGTAAGTGTGGTACTGCGCTTTTGGATAGGAGACCGCCATATTGCAGGCTCAGCACCTCCGACTTTGGATCTCCTTGCGGGTCCTCCTATACCGACACCCGCCGAATCGGTCGTAATGCTAACCCTTACACCCTGAGCGCCAAGGAGGGAAGCCATTACTACCATTTTTAAAGTCTTTGGTATGACCCGGCCGGGGATCGAACCCACGACCTCCCAGTCCAGAAGCGGACGCTCTACCTACTGAGCTAACCGGGCTGGTTGCCTTGTCATAGTGAACATATGTGCAAAGTTATTTTGAAATCCCTCCATTCATAACAAAGTAACAGCCCGGACAAGAGAATTCTATTTAAAGTAACACTGACCTTGACCTTTGACCTACAGGCATGGGCATGGTATGTGACACATCGCCCTTTCATGGTGAACATTTGTGCCAAGTTATTTTGAAATCCCTCCATTCATAACAAAGTAACAGCCCGGACAAGAAAATTCTATTTTTAGTAACAGTGACCTTAACCTTGAACCTAAAGGCTTGGGCATGTATGTGACATACCGTCTTGATATGGTGAACAATTATACCAAGTTATTTAAAAATCCAATATGAAATAACAAAGTTACAGAGCCGACACAATTTTGCAAGAAAATTCTATTTTTAGTAACAGTGACCTTGACCTTGGACCTACAGTCACGACACACCGCCTTGTTATGGTGAACATTTGTGCCAAGTTATTTTGAAATTCCTCCATTCCAAACAAAGTTTAGGGCAAAGTGTATATTTTTCTTAACACAAAATGTAAGTGAAAAAGGGGCATAATTTGAAAATATTGGAAGCATGGTTATGGGTCTTGTTGGTTATGATGTAGATTTTGATGGTGAAAATATATTTCAAGTTTCAAGGCAGTATCTCAAGTAGTTTTTAAGTTATGGGCAAAATGCACAAAATATAAGAAACAAGATATATTCCTATTAAAACTAATGTAAATGGAAGTATCAAAGGGCCATAACTTCTGAACAGAACATGTAAGAGCAAAACCCCACCTTTTTGCACAACAAGATATCAGGCCAAGCATTGTGGTAAAGTTTCATCAAATTCCCAGCAGAGGTGTAGGAGGAGTTGCGTTCACAAGATATATTCCTATTAAAACTAATGTAAATGGAATTATCAAAGGGCCATAACTTCTGAACAGAACATGTAAGAGCAAAACCCCACCTTTATGCACAACAACATATCAGGCCAAGCATTGTGGCCAAGTTTCATTAAATTCCGACCAGTAGTGTAGGAGAAGTTGCGTTCACGAGATATACTCCTATTAAAACTAATGTAAATGGAAGTATCAAAGGGCAATAACTTCTGAACGGAACATGTAAGAGCGAAACCCCACCTTCATGCACAACTACATATCAGGCCAAGCATTGTGGTCAAGTTTCATTAAATTCCGACCAGTAGTGTAGGAGGAGTTGCGTTCACGAGAATATCGAACGGACGGACGGACGGACGGACGGACGGACAGGAGCAACTCTTAATGCCCGTTGCCATTTCATGGCGGGGGCATAAAAAGCGAAAAGACCAAACTATCAGAGAAATTTTTCAATAATATGTTATTATAATGGTTAATGTACATAATTACGGTTGTGATGCCCTCTGGTACTTTGTCGGAATTAAAATGCAAGAACAAAAATGGGAAATAACTCCATCTTCACCTAAAGAACTTGGCATTATCATGAGCATGTTGTCATGAGCAATATAATTTGAAAGTTTGATGAAGAAATATTAAGAAATTGCAAAGTTATAGTCAACTGTAGGTTTTTGGTGTAAAAATTCAAGTACAAAAAAGGGCATTACTCCATCATCAAATGTGATCTTGACATGAAGAATTTAATAGGTATTATCACGAGCTCGTTGTCATAAGCAATATAATTTGAAAGTTTAATGAAGAAATATTAAGAAATGGCAAAGTCATAGCCAACGTTAAGTTTTTGTGACGGACAGACGGGTGGACCGAAAGACCAAGCAATCCCTTTGTATCTCCTTTTCTTTGAAAGGGCAACACAAAAAACATTGCTTGGCAGCATGCAGTGCATAGGTTTCTATGGTTATAGATAAATTTAAGTTGGCTAAATATGTGGTCTTTGAGACTTGTGTGTCATGAACATATTATGCACACCTTATGTTGTTCCAGATATGAAGAGAAAATAATACGTTTTGTATATGGACAATATAATAAAAGCCAGACACGTGTTTAAGCGTGGCATACACATAAGACGATTTAAATATCACTAATGAAATGTATGATGATACATTACTTGGCTAATATGATGTACCCAAATGTTTTTTCTCCAAAATATGCCGGCATGGTATCAAAATAAAACCATGTGATTCCCCGCATTGTCATCAGAATCTTGAAACAATCTGCTTGTTGCCACTTCTAAGAAATAGAATTTTTTGTTCTATGCAAACAAATATAAAAGAGAAATGTCACAAAATCAAGTTCATTAAAAAACCTGACCACAGACAAGATATTAGTTTGAAAGCTTCTCAGAACTTCAGAGTTTTCTGTAATTGGTACACTCATTCTTGGAAGATAATGTAAGACTGCATTTTGAATAATCAGCCTTCACTCAGTCAGTATCCTACACTCAACAAAACTATTTACGGTCACACGCTTTTTGGGGGGAGTGGCTGATAACAAAATGAGTTGCATGAGAAATTCCAGGGCTGAAGTTTATAAAACTGAGATTTTGAAACCAGTCTCAAATTTCAGGACTCAGATTGGCTGAAATGGTGACTAGTTGATCAGATGCTTGATATTTAAGACTGGTTTCGTCAGTTTTACAACCTTAGGACCAGATTTCATGTATCGTTCTATACATGAGCCTCATTATGGCTTAGTTGTTATGTAGAATGTCTAAATGGTTGACTTTGTGAAGTGTTGCACTATCTTTATGTAAATTATATCAGAATGTGTTGTGTTAACTTTGCGTGGCAGTGCACTATCCTTATGTAAATTATATCAGAATGTGTTGTGTTAACTTTGTGTGGCAGTGTACTATCCTCATATGGAATGTCTATATTTGTGTTGGCTTTGTATGGCAATGCACTTTCCTCATATGACTGTTGTGCAATATTTAGCTTTGTGTGGCAGTGCTTTATCCTCATATGGAATGTCTATATTTGTGTTGGCTTTGTATGGCATTGCACTTTCCTCATATGACTTTTGTGCAATATTTAGCTTTGTGTGGCAGTGCTTTATCCTCATATGGAATGTCTATATTTGTGTTGGCTTTGTATGGCAATGCACTTTCCTCATGTGACTGTTGTGCAATATTTAGCTTTGTGTGGCAGTACTTTATCCTCATATGGAATGTCTATATTTGTGTTGGTTTTGTATGGCAATGCACTTTCCTCATATGACTGTTGTGCAATATTTAGCTTTGTGTGGCAGTGCTTTATCCTCATATGGAATGTCTATATTTGTGTTGGCTTTGTATGGCAATGCACTTTCCTCATATGACTGTTGTGCAATATTTAGCTTTGTGTGGCAGTGCTTTATCCTCATATGGAATGTCTATATTTGTGTTGGCTGTTAAGGGCAGTGCACTATCATCATGTGACTGTGTTGTGCAATATGTAGCTTTGTGTGGCAGTACACTATCCTTATATGGAATGTCTATATCAGACTGTGTAGTGTTGGCTTTGTATGGCACTGCATTTTCCTCCTGTGACTGTGTTGTGCAATATGTAGCTTTGTGCGGCAGTGCTTTATCCTCATCTGGAATGTCTATATCAGACTGTGTAGTGTTGGCTTGCACTATTCTTACACTTTATGTAATATGCAGCTGTGTTGTGTTGTGCTGCAGAGCTAAGGTGATCAGTGATGTTTACTCTAAATAAGTTTGGTCCATTTCACTTTCAGAATAAAGATGTATATAATTTTTCCCACTTTTAGAAATCCAATCCCTCATAAGAGTCTGATATGAAAAATTCCCAACCAAATGAAACCCTGTATGGTAATTTTAATTAAGAAAAGGAATTCATATTATGTTAAAAGGCATTGGGAGACTGATTGATTCAAGAAAACTGGAGTGCTAATGGCCTGGCATATTTGATGAAGACTTTCAAAGTTGCCGTTCAAACATATAGAACAAAATGAGCCCAACCCCTCATGGCATTCTTTTGAAATTTAACAACAAAAACTGATCAACTTTGGTTAAGGTTCACCACCTGATATATTTCACAGTTTCTCACAGGAATATTTATTAAATTACACCACCTAAGTGAATATAACTTTATCCTACACCCGCTGAAGGCCAAATATTTTAACAAAAAAACTAACATTTAAAAACTTTAATGAAGGACCACCGAAGGAACACGCCTATGAAATATTACACTTACTAAAATTGGAATTATTCCAGGTTTGAAGAAGAAGACTCTAGAAGCACATTTATTGCTTAGTGTGTCTGGTCCGTTTGCTTCTCATTGTTGTTGTTTTTTTCAGGCCAATTTAGGGCAAAAAATAAAGCCCCATCCCCAGTGCTAAAACCGTAACTATTTTCCTAGAATTTAAGTTAGAATTCACAATTTCTCAGCTGTGGAAAAATGTTGTAAGAAAATAGAGAAAATTCAGGAAACGTGACACACTCTAAGAATTGTTTGAGGAATAATCAATGTTTTTTGTGATTGAAATAACAACTATAGATGTTTGGAATAATCCACATAATAAAAAAGTTACATATTTCAATCATAGCTCATAATGTAACAGTTATACAGAATTGTACACAATATTTCGTAGTTGTAGTAGATTTCAAAGGGTATATAATAATGTACATGTAATAAGGTTTCTGTCATTGAATCTCATGAGGGTTGTTTTTTTTTGTGGGCATCAAAAAGGTTAAATACTTTAAATCCTTGGGCAAAATTTCGGGCAGTTTTATTATCACAGTGTCAGTACTGTACTATCCCAGATTAACCCTTTACTCCATATATACAGCATTTATCGCATGTGAGACGAGCGTAGTTCCGGACCAACCAGCACATCCATTCTAATTTGGATTAAACCTCTTGTCAGCATCTAGGCTAGCACTGGTGACCATGTTAGGCATTAAACAAGAAGGTGTCATCCGACACTGATGCCCCCACTGCTGCAACAAAATTTGTAATAACAAAGGGCCATAACTCTGGTAAAAATGGTCGCAGGAACAAACTCTTTCAATATGATCATCTATTGTAACACATCCTGCTTGAGCATCTGTGCAAATTGAAAGAAATCTGCCTTTTAGTTTTGGAGAAGTTGATGCCACAAGATTTGGGGACGGATGTACGTACGGACAAGTGCAACTTTATATGCCTATATTATGCCTCTTTCCAATCCAAAACCAATTTTCTGATGAAAAACCCTGCAACATGAGAAAACAAGGCTTCCTCGACTTGTTGACAAGTGTAGATCCTCATTAGTTACATGGTCTAAAAAGGAATTTGACTGTTTTGTAGAGCTATGCATTTAAAAGGCTTCTTTGATAGAATAGCCAACAGCACGGAACCTGATCAGACTGCACTCACTGACTTTTTGACGGTTTAGATTCTGAATAATTTATGGACTTACATGATTCAAAAAGGAACTTGACTGCTCAATTAAGAATGCTTCTCTGACAGAATGGCAAACAGCATGCACCCTGGGCTGGAGGTTATAAAGCTGAGATTGGAAACCAGTCTCAAATCTCAAGCATCTGATTGGCTGAAATGGCGACCAGTCGCCATTTCAGCCAATCAGATGCTTGAGATTTGAGACTGGTTTCCATGCTCAGTTTTATAACGTTGGGCACTGATCAGACTGCATAGATGCACAGGCTGATCTGGGTCTACACTTGTCACATAGGCTATAATCCCATTTTTGACATGATGTTAAATGATGTTCTCTGTGTTGGGAACAACAAAGAACTACCCGTATACTCTGTGGTTAAAACTATGGAATTCTGGCCTACTAATAAACCTTTTCTCCATATGTACACATTTTATCACATGTGCAACAGTGTAGATCCAGGTCAGCCAGCACATCCATGAACGCTGTCTTATCAGGTTCTGCACTTTGCACTTTTTGGTCAGAAATAAGCTTATAAATCAAAGAGAAAACAGTGTAGATCCTGATCAGATGGCACATAATTATGTGCTCAGGCTGATCTGGATCAGCTGACATTTTAATTCCCATTGTTGTTACACTCATGTAATTGGTGAATCTAAGCATCTATTGACACAAAGATAAACAATTAAACAATAACCAAATAAGCAAGAGCAAAACTGTCTAACATGGTTAAAGATTGTTTATGCCCCCAAAAAGTGAGAGGCATATACGCCTTTCCAATAATTCGATGAATTTTTTTTATTACCTCCCCTGTCCAGTCACGTGGCTGCTCTACGGGAAAAATGATTGCTCTCTGTATTAACGTTATAGGGAATATGTACCTACAACTTTCTTTTTTATCATTAAATTCTTTTTTGAAAAATATATTTTCTCATTGAATAAGTAATAATACATCAGCGTCATAATATTTTTGATAATAATTTATAAAACAACCAAGTTTCTTTGACTTAAAGTGTCAAGTCATTATTCCTCACGTTTAACACTAAACGACTTGAACTAACAGGCAGTGTTCTCTCCACGACTAAATTAAGTCTCGTTTCCGGATTAGCTTGTCTAATCAACTACTGACATCATGTTATGAATATGTCGGCGGCGATTGACTTTGAAGGCGGCATGCCATAAAAATGTCAAATTGTCGAGCATAAGGGGTCACCTGACAATAACTCTAAGGGGCAGATATCATTGACCAATAGAGATTGTGTAATTACAATTTGCTAGGTATCTACACCTCCCAAATATTAGGTATATAGGATTCCTTTAATTACTGCTTGTGTCTGCAAATGTATTTGATCTAGCAATTATATGGATTCTTAATCCTCATTACGACACGTTATAGAAACAAAATACGTCAATATGAAACAAATCTTGGAAAAATATTTTATATATATGTTTAATTAAGCGTTTGGGCTTTTACGCCAAAATTACCAACTGTCAAACCTAAGTAATCCTAATTGGATATGCAAACATATTGTAGTATAAATATTCCCATCTTTATTGGAAGCTGGCATCTGAATCCTTGAATTTTATTCTACGAATTATACTACTACAACAAACAATTAGAATACCGATCCTTTTTCATTTCAAGACAGAATCAATCATTTTTGGTTGTGAAGTATTCGAAACATTAATGAAAATCAAATTATTTATTCGATGAATATAAACACCATCAATTATACAGACCATTCTGTTATTAAAATGTGTAAGTATCAACAAATTTAGATTGTAATCTTAAATCTTAGATTTCCGGATTATAGCGCATTACCAGTCTTAGCAATTTGCAACTTTCACACCAGTAAAATATAATTTTCAGCAGAAAAGACATTAAGATGAAAATGTTGTACAGAAATTCTTAAAATAAATGCTTATGTTTGTCCAATTTGCATTTCATACTGTGTACTATCTACAAGAATGGTACATGTTCTTAAAAAATAAAAAATCTAAATATCTAACAAATATTGAAACTAAAAAAGTCTGGCTAGAATAACAGACCAGCAACTTATTTTTTCACCACCGGCGACGAACGCAGACCTGCGATATAGTGGATAATGTTAGTTATTATGTGCTTAAGCCATAGTCCGATCATTCAGCATTCACGCAGAGCCTCGTTTTGGATTGATTTCCGGTCACGGGAAGTAACTAATACAGGACTGAGAAACTGTTTATTGGAAAGGCGTATAGAGTAAGCAACAACTCCTTATAAACTACATGTTTCAAGCAGATTCCTTCCAAACTTGCACAGATGATCAAACAGGATGTGAAGATGATCGTAGCGAAAGGATTTCTTCCTGCAACTTTTACCAGAGTTATGGCCCTTTGTTGTTGTAGCAGTGGGGGCATCAGTGTCAGAGGACACATTCTTGTTTCTACAGTGATTTCAATTGATGCCGATTCTTGCATCTTGATGCAAGCAAATCTGATTTTTTCAACTTTTGACCCAACCTTATTCTGAGCTTGGGGTCATTTTGATGCACAAAAATTTTTAAAAAGTGGTTTACTTTTGCAAGAATGAGGATAAATATTGAGGATATTGCATTTTAAATATGAAGTTAACACTTACTTAACTCTTAAAAAATAATTAAAACAATTTTATAAGTAATAAGTATCACTCAATACAAGATATGACTTGTGAAGATCTGGTTTTGACCCCTTGAAAATTCTCAACAGGGGTCAAATGAACCCTGGTTTTCAAAAGCTACTGAAATCCCTGTTCTAACAATTCAGATAATGTGTATGTTCAGGTAGCTCAATTTCAGCAGCAAAAAATGGTAGGACACATATTGATCAACCTGTCAAGCCTCCTACTAAAGGCGCTGGTCAAAGTGTCATTTTCTTTCATTGCAGATGAAACACTGTCATTAGGGCATTTTCACAACAATACATTAAAAACAGGTAAAAACTGGGTTATATAACGTTCGCCCCGCTCTCGATTCCGCCCATCACGATTCGCCCCATTTTAATAACGACTCGCCCCATGTTTAATAACGACTCGCCCCACTCAAGAATGATTCGCCCCAAATAAAATAATAAATACCTAAATGACCGATATGATTGCAAATCATTGAATATTTAACATTTATAAAGCCTAAATAGTTAATTGTGTGTGTAAGTGTAAATTGATATTCATGAAAAGTACATGTATGAAAATAATATTGTTCCTAAAAGTATTAAAGGAATTCCATGTGTGCTGACTGCAGGGTTGGGCGGTAAATACCACCCCTGGTATTTACCGGTGGTATTTACTGTCCTGGAAAATACTCCCCAAAGTGGCAAATACTGGTAAATACTGGCAAATACTACTCAGATGAGTTTTCTTGCCTTAAAATTCTGCAGAAATCGTAACTTAGTCGACTGTTATTAATGAATAATCATAATAATAATTAAATTGCTCAGATATTTTAATTAAATTTCATATCAGGTGATGACTTTAAGCACTTACAGTCAAAATAAATCTTAAAGAACTGTCTATTTTTAATTAGAACATAGAAATACAGCAGGTGAGAAATTAATGCTGATCCACCTGTTCACATGTCTGTGACACTTAACAAGCAAGGCCATAAGGTCTAGACTATTAAAACAACATGTTTCATTCATGGAGCAGTAATAGCCAGGGGCAACAAAGGCAACAGTAGAGTGTCATAAATAACCTATAGGATTCTTCTAGGTGCAAGTAAATGGTTGTGTACGAGGGTTGTTCAAAATTAAATATGACTGCGAGTCATGCTTTTTCATATTTCATTAAAACTGAAATATTTTCATATGTACGGCACTCGTGAAATGTTGTCTACAAGTCGAGCATGATTTTATGACATAATTTTGCTAAAACCCAAGTTTCCTACGTTATTTAATAACCATGGTAACGCACACCCGGCGCAGCACGTAAAAAGTTATTGAAGATTAGATTTACTTCTGTTTTTTTTTCATAATTCGGCGTCTGTGTTTCCTGATATTCCGCCAACCTGTTTCGTTATATTCAGGTGGCTTAGTCTTCAAATTTGATGTCATTTGGACATTTTCTTGCTAATCAAATACGATTTGAAAAGCAGTAGTCATAGCATTAAATGTAGAATTTTGATGTCCGTTTAAAAGATAAAAATTTGCGCGTTCGTTTAAATCTGTCAACATATGGGCGATATTTGTTCAGCTTTATATTCAGAGGGATTTTTATACTATTTTATTGTGTTTACCCTGATCTATGAGTATTTCAAAAAGTTAATGACATAAGGTTACGCAGTAATTATTAGAGATATTTTCCCTGATTTTGTTTCATAAATGCTAGCCTGTGTTAAGTAGAATGGAATATTTTTCGATTAATGAATATTTATATTTCACTGTACATGTTCATATCATTTTTAGATCAGATGATGTTGTTTGGCATTAAAACGAAACACTAATTTCATTCACATACTTACATTATAGGTCGGTGCCGTTGGTGCAGAGATGGTGATCAAAGATCACAGTTAAGAGCGAAGAACGGCCGACTCCCAGGCCTTTCCCATGAGAGTGGAGTAAAAATGTGGCCAATTTCTTTCAGCGTGATCACCACAGACGAATATTGGTTATGAAAGAGTGCTTTAAAAAAAGAATGACGCTAGTGACATTTCGTATTTATTTTGCGACGTCATAAACGTCATTTGCTGTAATGTTTGTGTGTGCCGGGTTGCGTACCCCTCGCTATTTGTAAATTTCATAGATTTGTTATTTGCTAAAATTTTGTATTGATTTTTTCACTTTATGTAGAGGTCATGTTACGATATTCGTTGCTTCCAAAATCGTGTAAGTAAATTAAAAGGTGTTAACAGTAGAATCGCAGTCCTATTAATTTTTGAACAACCCTCGTATTGGTATAATTGCAGAAAGCTGCCAAACTGGTGTTCTGTTACAGATATCTTAGGGGGAAAGAAGAGATTGACTGGTAGACAGAGGCTTCTTTGGATCTAACCTTATTTTTTATTGTATTCATATTTATTATATTTATTTAAGTTGTTTACATTACTTGTTTATAATTAAAATTAACCCTCTTGAATGCTGAATCCATTATTGTTAATAATTGAATTTTGAAGTTGTCCAAATGCTGGTTATAAGGAATACATTGTATTGCAGAAATTCCATGGGTGGTCAATTTAAATGACCACCTTTTCAGTACTTTAATATTTATTTATTATGGATAACTGATAAAAGTGTTAAACTTTATTATAAATATAATGGCAGTTGATGTCTTAACTTAAAATTATATATATGATTCTGATAATACGTATATTTGTATAAATTCAAGGCTGGTCAATTCAATGGACCAGTATTTGCCAGTAATTGCCAGTATTTGCTGGTAAATACCGGTAAATACCGCCGGCATGGAAAATACTCATATTTGCCGGCATTTTGCCAACCCTTGCTGACTGACATAAAAAATTAGCATATACACCATATTAATTTTAATTTTAATATCTTTTACAAATAAATTTTCATAACTAAACTTTATTATTCGCGAAAATAGAGCTGTGTTGTTTACGTTAAATGTAAAATATTTTAATTGCCTGGTATTTTAACTGGCGGTTAATCTAGTGAGATTAAACAGGTGTTAACTTCTTTCATTAGCTAATCACTTTTCCGGGCCACGTGACTTTACAACATCACAACTTCTGTGGCATTATATGGTCCTGTGTGAAAAACCTGCTGTTGTTTTACATGTGCTGTGTTTAACGTTGTAAGTGGTTGTTGTTTTATATACAGTGTTTCATTGATGTTAATATATGTCGTTGTTTTACATGTACAGCGTTATTTTCTTATTGTTGATTTTTTTTCAGTATCATTTGTTGCATTTAGTTTCTGCAAGGTTAACCAATTTCCATCATCATCATAATTATCATATTCTGTAACTATCGGTAATAAATTGATTGAAACATTGTATAACCTTGTTTGTTTATATTACGAAATGAAACATTTTTTGAAATAATTTCTTTTTACTTCAATTTAATATTGTCCCTTCATCTCCAATCAAATTGCATATGCCAATTATGTTTTTCGCACCTTTTTAAACATGTCACCACCTTCTTCCGGGCAAACTGGCTAGTCAGAATAACATGTCAATTAAGTGACAATAAACAGTAACACGGTCGTGTTCAAATTTGTACCCTAATGTATAATACATTAAAAATATATTTTAGGAAAGAAAAATACGATTTTAGTAAATATAAAGTTAAATTTAAAAAATATTAAGGTCATTGCATGCACTGCATACAAGAGCTTTAGATAGCTGTATTTGAAAGTTCAACTGCAATAAAGGGAAATCGTGTCTCCATTTCGCGCATAAAACACTTTTTGGTCCGAAAATCGGCTAAAAAAGATTTTAAAAAAAGAGAAAATCAAAAAATAAGATAAAACGCCCTAAAACTTTGTTTTGCCCTCTCTTCTAACACAACAAAATATAAAATAGGTTTTAAAAAATGTGTGTCAATTCTGTGGACTTTGTGGCAATTGATAATGGATATTTCCTTTTTGTCGCACTAAAATAAATATACGATGCTGTCCGGTCTTCTTGCGCACTTAAGGATTATCGGCTATATTTTTACCGATCAATAATGGACAAATGTGTCATTGCTGTTTGTCTGTTTTCAAAAACCTTTCATGCATGTAATGACAAAAAATGTTTTTGTCATGACTCCTTAACTATTGGGAATTTATTAATGTTTACCCTTACCATCATGTTTTACCCAAGCATTTAAATGTCCGGTCATCTTGCGCACCTGAGAGAAATGACGTCACAGCAGTGAAATATTTTAAAAGATTAAATGTCTCTGACGAACCATAAAATTTCCTGTTGTTTTATATTAAGTTTTCTTTTTATATGACACGAGAAAAAAGGCAATTTACGCTTCTGCAGGAAAAAAATCATGCGCGGATTATGCCCTTGAACTTTGTTGACAGAATGGCGGGAACTGACGGAAATGTGGTCTGAATTTGCTAACGTTTGCAAATAAAATGGAATTGTACGTTAAAACGGTATAAATTTGTTTCAAAATGTGTTTTATTATTTATGTCTATCAAGGAACACACATTTCTGGACTAGATGATGGAATAAGAATTATTTGCTAAAAATATTGGAAAATAGGTCAGTGGGCGTGGTCATGAATAATTTATTATGATGTTGTAAATATCTTGGACAGGTATTTATTTTCAACATGTTTACCTTTTAGATGTTCTCATATAGGTCCAAAAATAATCGTTTGATAAGATATTATCACAATGTGACCGTAAAAACACTTCCGGGGATGTCAGTAGACCACTGCGCAAGATGACCGGACGCGCAAGATTACCGGACACGACTCTATTTAAGATCACTTATGTTTTTAACTGTTTTTTATGTTGTTCACTCGACTTAATGTATCTCCATACTTATAATAATGATAATAATTAACTTGGGGCGAATGGTTATTGAGTGGGGCGAGTCGTTATTAAAATGGGGCGAATCGTGATGGGGCGAACCGTTATATTACCAAAAACTGCACTACCAGATCGAAATGTTCCATGCATAAACAGTTGCACATGTTAATATTTTGAGACATAAGTCCGGCCAGACCCAATTAGTTTTTATTACTTGTTATGTCATTTTATTTGGGTTTTAGAATATTGTTATTGACAAGAAATAAATAAATAAATGAGAATAAGGTCACTGTTTACAATTCATCACGACGTGTGGTTTTTCTGCAACTGTAATTTACCTTAGTAATTTACTGTTTTACAGCGGTGTGTTCGTTAAAATAAAATTGTCATAAAGTTTCAAACTTAATTATCGATCAATAATCGTGTTGTATAGAATGATTTACCACTAAATTAGGTCAGAATGTCTGCTTGATAGTAGAATCTTGACAGCTGAGTACTCGCTTTTTTGCACCGGATGTTTTCTCCCTAAGGTCACGTGATTTATCAAAATGGTGGATGTACACACAAAAAACACGTGTGTACTACTACAAGCCATTTAAATTTAAACTGATTAGAGCGATCCAGGTATACTATTGTAATATTTTATAACGTGGAGAAATTTTAGCGATTTAGTTGCACGCATACATGTATTCAGATGGTAACATATGTATATTGTCACAGTCACACTTGATCATTGTAAACAATTCAAGTTCAACCATAGTCTCAATAATTGGACTCCAAGCACAGACCCATTTTACATACTTAGCTTTTAAGGTATGTATTTTGTTTTAATTAAAGATGCATATTGTTTAAAAAGATATTTGAAGCCATCAAAATTGGCGACATGGATTCTTGTTGCTGGCCTATCTATAGACCTATAAGGGCTACCATCGAATATATAGAATTTGAAAAGCCCTTGCTGCACACATGTAGTTGCCTAGTTGGGCAAGGTTCAACACACCCTGACTAACATGGTACACTACACGAACAAGATACACTGAAATATAATGATACCACAGAGGCCTTGATAAAGATTGAGCTTATAAGACTGGTTTCCCAACTTTTAAAGCAATTTTCCAAGGATAACCAGGTATATGCAGTATAATATCTATAAATACCTGTAAACACAGGGCTCTCAGTGCTCATGTTGGCTGTTTAAAAATAATTGCCACAAAACTTTTGAAAAATAAATTAATAGCATTGTTTCTACATGCGTGGGAAATAGCATTATAATTATTTGTTTTGTTATTTAATTCACAAAATTTTATCTAAGATAACATCTGTGTTATGAAGATTAACTGTTAATTATACTTCAAGGCTCTCTTAACCAAACCATGTAAAATATTGCATTAAAGTATTGGGCAAAATAATTAAATTTACAACTATTTTCTGCTTAGAATGAGTTTATTAGTTAATGCCTAATGGGTTGTTGCAAAGACAATTTGGGACTAGATTGATCTTACAGTACAGCTCGGGTGTCTTTTACATTTTTCACCCGTCCACGGCGTTAATAAATCAGTCCGGGTGGAAATTCACTGCGAATATGTCCTTCCGACGCGGCGATTTTCGGGTGATTTGCCGTGATTCGCGGCGATAATTCTGCAGTCATTCTCGCTCATCTCGTGTTCATCGTCAGCAGTTTAGCTTCAAGGTCGATCGCGGGGGATCGCGGTGAAAAATCTTTCGAAAAAGGAGTGTATTAAAATGAATTTTTTAATGTAAAACATTCTTTCTTTAACCAATTTGAACGTAACATTGTATCAAAATAATGTAAAAATTTTAGTCGCGTAATCGGACGTGCCGATTCGTCAGCATTAAACAAAAAAACAATTTTCTTTGTTTGCGTATCTTCTGTGAAAATATCGAGTTTCTTAATAAATGTAATAACTTTTTAATATAACAGAGCTCGATTTTATCACCGACGCCCGATTTTTGCAAACTGACATGAATTAATCAATAACTATTTTGAAAGTGCTTACCTGTCAACGTAAGAAGCTTGGAGTTAATTAATCCATATAAAACACCAATTATCAACAGCTTAGTTGATTCCCAAACAAAAATGACACACTACTCAACGACAAATCAACTATTGAATGAACATTTTGAATGTAATGAGTAAGTCGTGAACATAAACATTGTTTCTTTAAATAACATTTGTGACAGGCATAATTATGCTATTAATTTCCAGCATGTTTTGATTTTACAAGGCATGTTTTGATTATACAATGTACAACTCTAATTTGTTTCGAGCAATTTTAATTTTTTTTTGTTGAGAGTTGACAAATGAGTCAATCTGTTAAGAATAAAAAACGCCGACGTTTGATCAATAATTTTTTTTACCCAACACGGCACCTTTGATCTCGGAAAATCAGTATTACTCGTCGGCGTTCTTTTTGAAGTGAATAAACAGAAGTGATGATGAAATATACAATGCTGATCACACAGGTGTTCAAACAGGTGTTGATTGCTCATAAATGAAGATGTTTTAGGAAAGGATTGGGGAAAAATACTGACGAGATGGATTTTATACATGAAGCTAATGTACTTGGCTGTTATATTTTCACCGTTATTTATTTTCTCAACATGTTCGGAGTACTTAAGAAAAAGAATATTATATATTTATCTTTCATCAAAATAACAACTAAGAAAACGATAAGGTAAGAACTACACAATTTTTTATTCACTTTTCTCTCTCGATAATGATCTATTATGTCCAGTTTACTGTGTGTTTCAATCGCAATTATACTCGTATTTTAAATGACATTGAATTCCGATCTGAGGCATAAATACTCTACTTGTCAATGAATTCTTATAATTTGTCGTAAAATAATTAACCAATTTAGTAACTGTTGTTCACTTTCTGCAATGACCGTGACAACATTCCACTTAGAAGCATAATAGGCAGCAATTTACGGGGCAAGTACAAAGGTGTTTATGTCAACACGGAAGGTGTGGAAAACTCCAGTGTTTCAAATAATGGACAATATATTTATGCATTGATCAAGTTTCAGATCTTTTCTCTGATACGAAAATACGAACAACATATTTCTTTTTAAATAAATAAATTCAGAAGAATGTCTTTAAATCACCGGTAAATCTTCACCGCGATTCGCGCTGATAAATCGCGGCAAATCACCGTGATTTTCTTGTCAGGTGATCGCGGTGGCAAGATCGACGATCACCCGTGATCACCCGAAAAAAATTGGATGTCGCGCTGACAGTGAAACGCGGCGATGAGTGAAAAATGTAAAAGACACCCGAGCTGTACTGTATGTCAAAAATGAACGTCCCGAAAAAGGATGACAAACGTAATTACTGATAAACCAGTAGAAAATTGCAACATGAAATAACATTTCCAAAGTAAATAATAACCAAAGCAGATGATTAAACACATTTTATGAGAAAATAGGAGATATTTTCTCTGTTAATATGGTAAAAAAAAATCGACAATTCATACCACAAATTTTCGTCCTATTCATCACTTGTGGTACAGTAGCTGGCTAGGTTTTTGCTTTGAGAATGGATTTAGAATTTGGCCAGTATTTACTCTAAGGTTTAAATAAAAGAACGCATCATTTATTCTAATACTTAAAATATTTGTCTGCTTGTTAAACATATGATTGGGGAATCCATAATAGCTATAAATAGCAACCATAACAATCTTAGAATTCCAGTCATGACGTAGTGGAAATACCCAAAGTTTACCGATCACAAACATCAATCATTGACCTGTAGGCAAAGGCGCCAAGGTGATTATCTTTAGTAACACTTCATAAGTTCAATTAGGGGATAAAGACCTACAATTATCAGAAATGTGGCGACCGCTCAGGGCAAAGTGAATGCAAATTAGCTAACAATATCTTCTCTTTTTTTGACAATTATTTTATCGCCAATTCTTTGAAATAATCGACAAAAACGTAAAATTATCGCAAATGGCGAGAAGTTTGCAGTCAACAGCATTCTTTCCCTACATAGTCTATACAAAATGACTTCTCCCAAAGCTCAAAGCAGGGAGAGGTCTGGTCACTTTAGGGAGACAACTTCTCCCAAGTCTCCCTCCAGTGAGAGCCCTGAATAACAGACCTCCATGATTTTCTTTGTTTTAATTGTTGCAAGAAAGGAGGATGCATTACATGTATGTCTGAAGAAACTGCCAAAAAATTCAGACTGTTTAAGTTTGGTAGTGTGAAGTATACAGTCAACAGTTTTTTAAAACCAGCATCGC
Organism: Corbicula japonica; assembly: GCA_038501625.1. Classification (NCBI taxonomy): domain Eukaryota; kingdom Metazoa; phylum Mollusca; class Bivalvia; order Venerida; family Cyrenidae; genus Corbicula; species Corbicula japonica. The sequence continues at coordinate 5,903,831 of JAZAYU010000007.1, forward strand.
ATAAAATCTCCATAAATTTGATCATTTAGTAGCCTTGTTGTAGATCAAGCTATTGACTGGTTTATCACTTTTAAAGCTACTTTCCAAGGATAACTAAGTATACGAAGGTCACTCTTCAGAATTAAAACTCAAACTATGCCAAAAGATCAAGATTTCTGAGCATAACTCAGCATTTAACAAAGGCCAAAGTTTTTATAAGATGTCCTCTTCAATGAGATAAAGTTTCATCTCCCAAGAACCATGGCCTACCTCAAAGGTAAAGGTCACACTAAGAGTTTTATTGTCAACTTATGTGTTCATTTCTAGTTTTTGGAGCATATGAGGCTAACATGTTCTTAAATCTAGCCAATAACTTTAATATGATATGATTGATTTGGTTTATATAGATAATACATGTGTACGTGCAAGCTGTTTGCTGATGACAACATTGTATTCTGCACCCCCATGTATGACATTACTACTCGTAGTACTTTATTGCTTTTAACCTCATTTTCCATAGCATAACACTGTTTCTTATTTTGTTGAAGGTGGTTCAATTCTTTAATTCATGGTGGTTTTAAATTTAATTATCAATCTGCCTCTAAACTCCACAAATAAGTAACCCATGAATATGAATAAATTCACAGTATTGAGCAACTATGCATTAAGCCGTAGTTTAGAAATTCATGGTTTAGCAAATTTGATTATTTATCATATCAATAATTTTCTAGAATTTTTGTTTCATCAAGGGAATGATACTATATTATTGAGATGCTTCACGCTTTAATGCTGTCACCAAATTAATTCAATCATCAGACATCAATATTATGTGGAATTTTGTCTGTTTCAGGGAGTATTTGTCTAAAACACACTAAGTGTTGTTTTGTGACCATCATGCGCGAATGCACAGTGTGTGGGGATCATGACTTTGAAGAGCAGGATGGTCTGTATTTTTGCACGAACTGCAACACGCAATCCCAGGTAGGTCAATTTTACAACTCCAAGTAGGTTAACTCACCCTCCCAGGTAGGTCTAAACACACACCATTCCTGGTAGGTCAACACACCATTCCAGGTAGGTCAACACACCATTCCAGGTAGGTCAACACACCATTCCAGGTAGGTCTAAACACACACCATTCCTGGTAGGTCAACACACCATTCCAGGTAGGCCAACACACCATTCCAGGTAGGCTAACACACCATTCCAGGTAGGTCAACACATCATTCCAGGTTGGCCAACACACCATTCCAGGTAGGTCAACACACCATTCCTGGTAGGTCAACACACCATTCCTGGTAGGTCAACACACCATTCCTGGTAGGTCAACACACCATTCCTGGTAGGTCAACACACCATTACAGGTAGGTCAACACACCTTCCCAGGTGGTTCAACACACCATTCCTGGTAGGTCAACACAAAGTCCCAGGTAGGCCTCACAGTACCAGTAAATGCTGTACCAGGCAGGCCAACAAGGTCGGTAGGCCAGCATTCCATCTAAATTAGGTACATACACATTCACAGTTAAGTCAATAAGCATTTCCAAGTTTTTTATTATCCCCCGCCGATGAAATCGGGAGGGGGATATTGTTTTGGCGTTGTCCGTCCGTCACGCCGTCACGCTGTCCGTCCGAATTTCGTTTCCGCGCTATTTCTCCGCAACCACTGGATGGATTTCAACAAAACTTTGTGGGAACCATCAGTACCAAGAGGAGATGCGCATATCGTTGTCTTGTTCCGGTCAGACTATTTAAAATAGAGTTATGGCCCTTTGATAACCTATGCATTATGTATATAGAGCAGTATTATTTTCCGCGCTATTTCTCTGCAACTACTGAATGGATTTCAATGAAACTTGCTGGAAACCATCTTTACCAATAGAAGATGGGCATATCGTCGTCTTGTTTCGGTCAGACCATTTAACACAGAGTTATTGCCCTTTCATTACTTATGCATTATGCATATAGAGCAGTATTCGTTTCCGCGCTATTTCTCTGTAACTAGCGGATGGGTTTCAATGAATCTTTCTGAGAACCATCAATACCGAGAGGAGATGCGCATATTGTCGTCTTATTCCAGTCAGACTGTTTAACACAGAGTTATTGCCCTTTGATAACTTTTGCATTATGCATATAGAGCAGTATTCCTTTCCGCGCTATTTCTCTGCAACTACCAGATGGATTTCAATGAATCTTTCTGAGAACCATCAATACCAAGAGGAGATGCGCATATCATTGTCTTGTTCTGGTCAGACTGTTGAACACAGAGTTATGGCCCATTGATACCTTATGCATTATGCATATAGAGCAGTATTCGTTTCCGGGCTATTTCTCTGCAACTACTGAATGGAATTCAATGAAACTTTCTGGAAACCATCTATACCAAGAGGAGATGCGCATACCGTCGTCTTTTTTTTGGTCAGACCGTTTAACACAGAGTTTTGGCCCTTTGATAACTTATGCATTATGCATATAGAGCAGTATTCGTTTCCGTGCTATTTCTCTGCAACTATTGGATGGATTTCAATGAAACTTTCTGGAACCATCTATACCAAGAGGAAATGCGCATATCATAGTCTTGTTCCCGTCAGACTATTTAACACAGAGTAATGGCCCTTTGATAACTTGTGCATTATGCATATAGAGCAGTATTCGTTTCTGCCTTTTCTCTGCAACTACCAGATGGATTTCAATTAATTTTTCTGAGAACCATCAATACCAAGAAGAAATGCACATATTGTGGTCTTGTTCCAGTCAGACTGTTTAACACAGAGTTATGGCCCTTTGATAACTTATGCCTTATGCACATAGAGCAGTTTTTTGTTTCCGGGCTATTTCTCTGCAACTACTGAATGGAATTCAATGAAACTTTCTTGAAACCATCAATACCATAAGGAGATATGAATATTGATGTCTTGTTCCTGTCAGACGGTTTAACACACAGTTATGGCCCTTTGATAACTTATGCATTATGCATGTACAGCAGTATTTGTTTCGACGCTATTTCTCTGCAACTACTGGATAGATTTCAATGAATTTTTTCTGGAAACCTTTAATACAAGCAGAAGATGTGCATATTGTCATCTTGTTTCAGTCAGACCTTTTAACACAGAGTTATGGCCCTTTGATAAGTTATGCATTTTGCATGTAGAGCAGTATTTGCTTCCTTGCTATTTCTTAGCAGGAAACTATGGAAACCATCAATACCAAGACAAGATGCCCATATTGTTGTCTTGTTCTGGTGTGACCTATTAACAGTTATGGCCCTTTGATAAGTTATGCACTATGCATAAAAGTAGTATTCGTTTCCGTGCTACTTCTATGCAACTTCTGCATGGATTTCAATCAAATACCGCGCTTTTTTTTT